>JASVER010000080.1:1534304-1551050 GCA_030449065.1 Oceanodroma leucorhoa | reverse complement strand
ACACACACAACATAAACACTTTTCCAAACTAAAAATATTTTAACTCTTGATAGTTCTGTTACAATGCTTAGTAAAGGCTGTTTGATATACGGGGAAGGCAGAGCCTAGAAAACAATGAACCTTTAGAATTGCTTACAATTTGAATTCTTCTGTCATCATCCTTAACAATACTGAGTAATCTTTCCACAAGCAGAGAGATAAGGGCTGTTGAAGTTGCAGGTAGAATGAGAATCTTTTGTAAAGTAACTAACAGATGCTTTCTGCATTAAAGAGAAAAAAACCCAAACAATCTGTTTGCTTACTCAAGAAAATGGAAGACATAAGAGTTAATATTTTACCCACTTTAAGTTAGCGTGAAGACTTTATAATACATTATGAGAGAATCTTCTCTATAGCTATATTAACTGCTGAATATATTTTCTTATTTAGCAATGTTTGTCTTTTCCTGATTTTACCTGATTTAGAAAATGCTGAATTTTTTAATCAGGTGTCACTACTGTCCAAGGTCATACCAGCAGAAAACCAGAGTATCAATACTGTAGAATGCTTTCACAGAAATTATCTGGCTGGAAACTAAAATAAATTACAAGTTAAACTATCCTGCCAGTCTGGCATACATATAATGCACTCTACAGAGTTTGACATTACTGCTGTGTTTGTACTATCATAACTGCAATTTTTCATAAAATGCCTATAATGGTCTAAACTTCCAAATTTATTCATTCTTATTACTTCACATCAAAAAGCTGTTCAAATTATAGGAATGACTCAGTTAACACAGTCCAATTCAGCCTGGCATCTAAAATATCTGTAACCTTTTAGGCCTTAGCAGACTGGGCTTAAAAACATAAGAAACACACAGGCTACTTACTACAAGTCATCTGCTGAGAAGTAATCCATTTATCTCCTTTTATTTTTTATATACTACGTTCCAAATGAAGTCTTGTAACTTCATAATCTCAAGAGTAAGTTATGAAAACAACTGAATTTGTTCTCCCCAAACAATGTTGTATCTGCATTAAAAATCATTTTTCCATAAAAGTAAGCAGACGATATTTGGCACACTTTTGGGAACAATTCCATTAGAGAAACCGTGCCCTTTTTTCCAGCTAGCATTAGAACTGTATTTTGTCTGTTTGATCAGGTTATTTTCCCAACAAAGACTCTATGACTGTCCACAGACACGAGTGCCATAAGCTTAATAACACAGATTTTATATTTAAGTTTACCTTCCTCCCTCTTCCGTGGTATCCATGCAGCCTATGATAAGAATCAGTTGTTGACCTATAAATTCTTTTGTCATCAGGTTTTCATAACAAGCAAAGTCTTCTCTTTGTTCTTCACTAAGAACTGGCATATTTTGAAGGTAACTGAATCCAAATAGAACAGATATAATTACATTCAGAATCATTGCTGGAAAGTAAAAGAAAAAAACAAAAACAAACAAACAAACAAAAATCAAAAAAACCAAACCACACAAACAAACAAAAAAAACCAACACACCACACAAACCACAAAACCAAAAAAACCAAACAGCCCCACCCCAAAAAAACAAACCCAAACCCCCACCACTTTCCTGTCCTGTATAAACAAGTGATTACCTTAGTTACAAAACTTAAACATCAATGTTTGTGTTCTCCTTTTCATAGATTAATAGTTCCACAAAGTTAGTTGTACCACATAATGTACAGTTTAAAAATAATGCGCTTCATTAAAAAAAAATCCCTTGTTTGAGAATGCAAAACAGTAACAAACAGAAAGTGACAAGCTGTGCTTGTACTTGTGATTTCAGTTCTGTGAATGCATAAAGGCATCATTTTAGGAATAAATGTATACATTTTTCACATATACAACTAGTATTTTTCTGCATATCTAGGTACTATGTATTCTTCTACATGTTCAGAAGTATTATATTGCCTACAAGACAAAATACAAGAAAATCATTAAAGTGTGCAGTGAATTTTAAATTCTTTATCTGATCAAGTATGCCATCACGGAAGAACCACAATCTGTTGTCAGATACACTCAGGCACATAGCATGGAAACTGTAATCAGTTTGTTCTGTTTCTTTATTTTTCTAGAGTCATTGTTCTTTTATTGAAATTTTATCCATCAATGAGAGCATGCATATTCAGAAAATCTGGAGTGAAACATATAGTGTACAACATTCAATACTGAATATAATGTAACATATAAAATTCAAATACTGATATGAGCTGTGAAAAAGACGCTTATTTTTACCACAGCTTTGCAGATACTTTTCAGCAACAGCTCATTAAATTTAGCAAATTTTAAAAATTTCTTAAAAGTTAGGACAAAAGCTAGTATTTAAGAACATCTGAAATTACAACAATGTAGGCATCTGTTTCTGATCATTTAACAATGTTACCTGCACCAGATAATAGTGAAATATCTAAATGAAGCTTACAATCCTGCATCCTTTCTTAAGTATCAATGACTTAAAGTTTCTTGCTCCTCCTAACTGATACTCTCAGAGTGCAAATAAAGACTTGGATTGTACAATTGCAAATCTTACTTGAAACAACTGGTGGCACAGCTTACCAATGAATAATAGTTTAACAGTTGATACTACAAACAAGTACCAGCAAACCTAATTAATCTTACTCAGCTTCTTCCTGAAGGGGAAGATAATTGAAGGCATTCTGAGTAAGATCGGATGGAAAACAGAAAACTTTTTTGGAGAACAAATGTTTTATGGACTCTTAAATTAATTATGAATGAATAAATTTACACCTACCAGACTGGATCCACATTTCAAGATTAAAGAAGCACAGATGCTTCATTTATTAAAAGTTTATGAAACATGTTAGCACATTCCACATTGAAAAGTAGCAATGATTTCTGTAAGTACTACTAGTATACTACACCCACTGAAGTGACAAAAGAATACGCATCTTTTTAATTTGAAACATCTACCAAAACAATGCATTTTTCAGCAGATTTGATTTATTATCATTTCAGGAAGCTTCACTTTACATTTTGCAAGTACAATACCTCAGTTAAGATTTCTGAGCATTCTCCATGCTCACAAACATAAATTCTGCTCAAATTTTATGTTAAGACTAAAGTATCCCACTGAGACAAAAAAATTTACCTTTCTTCACTTTGGTAAAAAGACTGACTTAAAAAAACATTCATCTTTTTCCCCGATTAAATGTTCTGTAATTGGCTCATTTCCAGATCTGTCACTGCCTTCAAACAAGTTTTTGAGAAGCATGCCTGCCTAAGCAGGGGAAAGAGAAGGGAATGAACTTTCAGTTTCAAAAACACTTCTCTTGGGGACAGCAGCCAAATTTTACTTTATTTTCACAAATTACAACAATGAAAAAAGTATCGGTTTCTGCAAGCTCTAAAAACCTCTTTCTGCAAGCTCTTTGCAAACACACAGCAACCTACATAATAACAGATGGAGAAAGGATAGCTGCACACTACAGAACAATTATTCTATTACCTTAAATAGCAGAATTATATGCTATTGATCTAGCAGTCCATCTTGCTGATAATTCATGAGAAAGGACATTCCAAAAACTGTTTTCAAGTTATAAATTTGCTTTTTACAGTTTTTGTTTAAAAGAAGTAAATCCTCTCAAGAATCTTAAAAAAAAAAAAAGGTTTAAAAAAAAATTTAAAAAAAAAAAATTCACTGTTCAAGCACAACGTTGGCTTTGGAGGAAACCTGAATAGTTAAATAAAAGAAGTATTCTCTACTTGGGGAAAAAAAAAAAATAATCTATTTTAGTGGTAAAAGATCTATTTTTAAATGCAATATACCTTAATAAATAATCTGCATATATAGCTGGTTCTGGCAACATCTGTTCTAGTAAATCTTCACCTTCTTCACCTTTTGATTTTAGATATTCACAGAGACATCTCCAATATAACACATTCTCAGCTGTTAAGTCTTCCAGTGGAATCAGTTTTCTAAACAAAAATAAATAAATAGAGAGATAAATAAAATAGGGTCAAAGATAACAAATGCACAGAAATAGATTATTTCTTAAAATGAAAATAAAATCCTGTCAAAGGTATTCCCCCCAGAAATACTTAAAGACTGACAAAAATAACTTCCTCTTTCTTAAGTGAGGACACAGAGCTCCCTGAGCCTCTCACTACATTGCACTTTTCAGTATTTTAAATCAAGGCTGTTCATATCAGTTTGCAGAAAGATTCTGCTCAGCCCTTAACACCTCCTAGAGGAGCCACCCAAGTACCTCAACTCTATGAAACATTGTTATCACTGTACAAGTCTGGAAAACTGAACTCCATTAATCCGCAGAAATGCAATAACTGCATTAAATTATTTTTCAGCTTCTGTTTATGAATTGTTTCTTCCGTTCTTAATATGAGACCTTCATACAATATTCGAGTAGCAATCACAGTATGTCAAATGCAAAAAGTAATAGAACTGCTTCTCATCATCCCTGTAAGCTCATCCTCCATTAACCAGTCACAGGACCCCTACTCCTTTTTATAATCATAGTCTTCTCCATGCTAAGCATGGCATATAATCTTCGTTTTCAGAAGCAGAACATTAAGTTGTGCATTAATTCTACCTCAAAACAGAAAAGACACAGTATCACTGTACTTTTCACTCCCTTGAATCCCATTTTACTTGCAAGCTATCAATAATAATTCTGTTCTTCTTTTAGGTCCCTCACACATACAAAAAAAAGAAAGAAAACAAAAAACCCCCAGCAACATCTGGATGAAAACTGATCATTTGATGGTTTCCCATTAATCTGACAAGTCTTTATTTAAAAGTAAATTTAACAAACAGAAAACATAGACTTCAAAAATCTGAGCATTTATCATATGGTTACTGCATCACTCAAGCTGTTGTCAGAAACATCATACAAGAACAAGCCTAATATTTTCCATAAAT
The DNA here is from genome assembly GCA_030449065.1 of Oceanodroma leucorhoa. Lineage (NCBI taxonomy): Eukaryota > Metazoa > Chordata > Aves > Procellariiformes > Oceanodroma > Oceanodroma leucorhoa. The sequence goes on along the minus strand of JASVER010000080.1, from coordinate 1,546,147 downwards.
CAAATAACCTCATTACAAGCTGAATAATTTCACTTCTCAAAATGTTATTAGTGTGAAAGATCTACTTCTTAAGAAAATTCTCAGTTAGAACAGTCTTTCAGAATGGAAGCCTTGTTTTGTGCAGGATCAAAGGCAGACTGACAAGTCCATAACAATATAAATTTTTCCTTTGAACCTCTTAAGATATTGGCGCATTTCCAGAGGCTGTAAGAAAGTTATTTCACCATTATTGATGCTTTTTAAAGCCAGACACACCCATATCTATAGCTTTAGAGTGCAATGCATGTACTGATTTCAAAACATCTGTCATAAGCTACTACTAGAATTCAAGACACTTCATATGACGACATTACACATTTTCCCCCAAAACACCGTGTAAGTTTTTGTTATCACTTTTTGATCAGTGACAATTTGTCATTTAGGTTTATCATCTGAGATTAGACTCCTACCACTGTTAATAATCATTCCACTCTGGTTGCCTCAATAAACTCGAGCTTGTTTCTTCTCACAACTTTTGCCCCCCTTAGCAATTTCCTACAACTTTTAACTTCTTGTTATGGATCTTAATATTCATCACGTCATCTTCTTCATGGCTTAGGAACTCGCTTAGTCAAATTCTACCAAACATTAACACAGGAAAAGCAGCCCCTAAGATACCAACTTCTGTCAAGCTCTGTTAATATGAGTAAAATACCTCCAAAAGAAGGCTGAAACACAACAAGCCCAATAATTCCATTCTGATTGATTCTCCAAACAGTTCATGGATAACTGAACCAGTCCCAAATTGTGCTGCCTCTAGCTCACAAAAAGGATAGAGGGAAGCCAAAGAGGACTAGGAAATGTGTGAGAAAGATCAGAAGCATTACTGAGAGGGAGGGAGAGAGGAATGGGAGAAGAGGAGCTTTTCAGTACCAGAGGTTAAAAGAATAGAGGAAATTACAGTTCTGGGGGTAAACTAGAGCATTGCCTTTATTGTAAGCTGTACAGACAGTACAGGAAATAAAACAAATTAGACTCTAAGTTGTTACTCATAGAAAAGCTTGTTTAGTTGATTAATTTAATGTCTCCTCTTAAATTTAAGAGTGTGATTTTTGGGTTGTTCAGGAAACAAGAAGTCAAAGACATTTTTCATTTTTTCTTCTTGCTTATCTGGCACAATCATTTTCAGCTGGTGAACACAGATCTTTTAAAGAAGAAAAAAGCATATCTAAAAACGCTTAAGTACTCAAACACCAGGGAGACATCATGGTTTAAACCACAATATCAGTCTTTTACCACAGGTAATAGTTGCTCCCCATTTAGATACAAACTTTAATGTAATATTCTTATACAAAATATTCATCTTTTGGAAATGAAAATTGATCTGCATACCTGCTGTCAAGGTTTTTACAGTCGTGAACAAAGTCATGAAGTGGAGATAATGAAAACATAGCATTTAGTACTGGGATGGCCACTTCTGGGCAGTTTTCCACATCCAGTCGATGAAGCAATTCTAAAACATCCCCTTCAGTCAATCGTAACCACGCTTGAAGCAGCTTCTTCTTCATTACCTCCTTAACAGCATCTAATAATACAGAAATTTAAATGATTTAAAACGTTAAAGGTCAAAAAATACCAAGTTTTCAACATACTTTCACAAATAATTTTTCTATGAAAGGCTTTTTGAAAAGAAATTATTATATAGTTGAACTTAACGTTACCTTAAAAAAAAGAAAAAACCCAACAGAGTTAAACAAGAACTACCTATGGAGTACTATACATTTTTGAGGCAATATATTTTTGTCCCCACAAGGAATAAAAAAAAACCTCTACCCAAGAACTATTACATCTAAAGACATATCTCAACCCAGAAAATCTACAAACCATGAACTCTTGTAGAACAAGGAAATATTTTGGGGAAGCACTGTTATATACTTGCTCTGTTTCAGGCATTTAGGAATTGGCCACTTTTGGAGGCAGGATACCACTGTATAGACCTTTAGTCTGAACTGCCACACAGAATTCTTGTGTTAATTCGATTATTCAACTGGATTATGAAATTTAAATAAAGATATTTTAAGTCTCTCCTCCTCATTGCCACAATGAACAAATAGTTTCTGGATCAGTAGAGTACTATTTAATCAAGGAAAAAAGTATTTACTGGAACATCTAGAATATGTATATCATTAATACATACACACAGATTTAAGCAGGGAAGTAGAAAGGCTAATAGTCTGGTGGAAGTAAAAACATAATAACTAGGGAGTGATACAAGTATGCTCTTAGGACCTTTTAGAAAACAATATCCAATACAATGGAAACAAAGTCCACACATACTGACAACCTTCATCTTTCCTCTTATATGTAACTTACAATAATAAAGACAGCACTTAAATATAGTCAAGACTTCAAAAAGAGCTGTAAAAAGGCCTTGAAAGAGCTAAATTAAGGTCCTAAGAATGAGAAACTTCTCCAAGAAGGTGAAAAGCATAAACTAGTAGAATGTAGTAGAATGAAAGAGAATGAGAGTGGAGTACTGACAGCTGAAAAGTAGAACTAAGCAGAATCTGGACTATGTCTTCTAGGTCTTGTTTAATTATAAACCTTTGTTCTGAAGCCAATATGGAAAAACATCCAAAATTTCAACCTAGCATCCTTGAACAAGCAGGTTCCTCTCTTGTTAGCTTGGGAGTTACTTGGATAAGCAAATTCAATAAAGATATACATATTCAAGCTTATAGAATTTGCAAAACAGATCAAAATGAGGGAATGCTAGTGGATGTATATGTAGATGCAGCCAATTTGGAACATAAACCTCTTCTGCCCAGCAAAGAGCATATGATATCAATGATATTGGTGAGGCTACATACCCTGGCAAATATTTTCCCTTGTGATTCTAGGTGTCAAGAAAAAGAGCAAGTCCTCAACAGCTGGGATGAAGAATCATCCTAAGGAAGAGATAGACACCAACAGAGAAAGTATCTGCTCTGGATCATTAAAGGACGTAGTTTCTTAAGTCAAACACCTCAATGTCACTGAAAGACAGGCCATGTAGAAAGGCTGTACCTTCTCAGTAAGGGAATACAACAAATCCTTGTTCCTGACAAATGAAGGATCACAGGAAAAAATAGTGAAGGTAGCTTCCCCCCCAGTTTTAAAAGATTACTAAAACAGAAATGTACTTAAGACAAAAGAATTATCTGTCAAGACCAAGTATTATTGAGGGAGGGTAGGGGGGTGGTGGTGACAGCTAGCAGACAAGAGGCAGCTAGTCAGATCAAACAGCAAACTAGTATACTGATAAGAAACAGTAATTCAGAACATGGGTTTTTCAGTGCTGGACTTCAAAAACAAAACCTGACAAACTTCATTAGACTACTACAGAACAATTCGGGGTAGGTGGGGAAAAATGCTAACTAAAACCTATTATACAGAAGGAGGACTTCTTTTTAAGTGTAGTTCTATACAGCATAAGCAAGCACTCAGCTGATCTTCTCTTCCTTTGCTGTCAAGAACATACTAACATGATCCCCAACTAGCCAGAAAGAGAGGTAGATCAAAGAAACACACGCATACATGAGACACCTTTAAGAGCTCCAGTTACCAATGAACACAGTACTTCTGTCTTGTTCTCTAAGTAAATATCCACATCGGTCATACTTCTCACAGTTCACAAGCAAGGAAAAATTCTCAGACTAAAATTCAACAGGGCTTAGTACGGATTTTCCAAACAAAGTATGTGGATAACACAGTAGCACTTAGAAAAACTGGTAGTTTTTATTGTGAAATTCATGTATATAATTGCTATTGTTGCAAAAAAAAGATGTGTTCTATGTAGGCAGGCCAAAATTGTCTAACTCAGATGCATGTGACCTTTTGATGTTTTGGCAAAAACATCACACATAATTATGGCTACATTCTGAATGGCTCTTTATATAAAAATGATACAGTACAGAAGACATCAAAAAGAATAAGGCTGCTTCATGACAAAATGAATGAGGGTCAATCAAAACTTCGTTAAAAAAATATTCAAGCTAGTTAAACGAAAAACTAACCAGCTGAGAAGATTTCTCTCCAAACGCACATAGGAAACGTTTTCAAACAATTATCAAACTGGTATTAATGTTTACATTTCAATTCTTTAATATATTTATTAGTTACAAAAATATCTGTAATGAAACATGTTTCAAAATACACTGAATTAAATAATTACATTTTTCTACTTCTGTGTTTAATTACATTGTTGTTTTTTAATTTTAAAATTTTGGTCCTATTTTAGAGCTCAGTGGCTTTCAAGTTTTTTTGAAAGTGCAATCCTTTTCTGGTTTGTCCACTATAAGGGGACTGGAAAAGCAATTCTGCAGCAAGCAGAATTTCTTGTGCTTAAACATTTTGTGGTACCTCATGACTCCCTTTAAGCTCCTTATTATTGCCATCACAGCTTCCACATAAATCATCTCCAAAACATTAGAAAGTATCCTCTCTCAAACATTTGTATTAAGATGTTGAGAAAGATGAGCTCTTACCAGATCTGTCATTAAGTCCTCGTTGCAACAATTTTACTCTCTGCGCTATTGACAGAGCTCTCATGTGAACTTTTTCTGCCAAAACCTTAAAAAAACATTAAGACATTAAAATACATTTCTACAAATGATGACAACCGTATTCATTAGCTACCTGTGGGTTTAAACTCTCAGTTTTATCCATCCACAGAAACCGTAAGTCAATAAAAGCCTGTAATACCTATATCATCAGCATCATACCAACACATTAACAAGCAGATTCTTGTGCATGGAAGAAAATGTAAAATAAAATAAAGTAAGAATAAAGTTAACAAATAGCTTAGAAGCTTGGCAGCTCTGCTTGAATGCAATACCCGGATAGGAAAACTATTCTCTCTTTAAAGCTCCAAGACCAATGAATACCTGCAATGAAATGACTAAAGTATGTACTTTTCTTAAAGCCTACTAACACAGAGATTCAGTTAGAATTTAAAAATATAATTTAATCTAAGTTAAGAAAGAACAGAAGATGGTTCTGTGTGAAAAAATTGAACATTTGAAGATCTTGCTTAAGATGCCTGCACAAGAAATATACATGGTAGCCTACTTTCTTGCCCTTACCCCTACGCATAAACATAAGTAATGGTTGATACTTCGCAAAACTGAAACACCCAAAATATGTAGGTTTTTTAGCCTAGCATTGCTGTGATCCTAACTTTACTGAATCATCTATTATGTAGTAACAGAGAAGAAAAATTGCTTCACAAACATCACAAAATGCATAGATAGAAAACAAAAGATTGTATACATAATCTATACTTTTACTGTCTGGTCCTAAAGAGCCGAGTTCTATCAAAAAAGTAGTTGCTATAAAGCAAGTTCTGCAGTCAAATTCAGGGGTTTTAACTTGAAAACTTGTATTAAATCACTTTCCCTCAAAATTCTGGCAAGTGAAAATAAATTATTTAACCTTTCTTAGTTTTTAACCAGTGAAATATAATAGAAGTTTTAAAGCCTTTTTCCTAAGTCAGTCTTTGAAATTAATATTAAGTGATCCCATTTACCTCATATGCCTGCTTCCTGACAGCTTCCTTTACATCCATAGTGCGGCCTACAATTTTTGGCAAAGTCCTTGCTGATGGAGCAATACACGACAGCACTGCACGCCTCACTTCTGAATTTGAATCATTTTCAAGCAATGTGTTGTAAACTGAAAGTAAAATAGTCATAATAGTTTTCATAAGAGTTTGAAACATTACAGAAAAACAGAAAATACTCAAAAAAAATAATCAGCAGCTGTTATTAAAAACCCTTCCTCTGCCCCTGCATAGCCCATACAAATTTAGGGAACAGTTTAGGGCCACAACCCCAAGATTTTGTGGCAATCACATGCTGAGCTATGATCTCAAAAGAAATTCAACTATGAAAATAATATTTGCAATCATAAGCAGGATCTTCAGTTAATAACTCTGAAAATTGCTACTCTAGATCCCACCCATAAATAACCACTTTGTAATTTACTGGACAAAAAAGTAAAAAATAAAACACTTCAAATGTTGGCTCCTTAAGACCTCTATTCACTGGCTATACATCCTCATTACCTTTGAGATAATCCTCAAATTTTCCTATAAATGGAAAACTGCGATCTCCATTAAGCCTATCAAAACTCAAATAGCAAATCTCTCACATAATGCTTTTTGTTATATTCTTGACACTTCTTCAAAATTAAAAGCAACAACAGAAAGAATTTAATCAGAGAATACTTGAATTCACTTCTTGCTCTGTGAGATGATGATTGACTATGAAATTTATGTGCTCCTAAATAAGCAACTTACAAACAAACACTTAGAAAATTTAATTTCAAAGAAGGTACCTTAACAACAAAAAACCCCTAACTAACTTACTCTCTTCACAAAAGACAATGTGTAAAATTTAATCAGAGCACAATTTACATAACAACTGCTGTGCTGGTACAAACCTACAGTCTGTCTACCTTGAGGCAATTAGAGGCTTAGTCAAGAATCATACCATACACAAAGAAACCCACAAAAGCACAAAACCAGCATCAAGAAACCTGGGTTCCAGAGGTGCTGATCTCTTAAAGGAAGTGATCCATGAATAAGATAAGATTCAAAAAAAAAAAAAAAAAAAAAACAACCCCAAAAAAACATTGGTCAACAATGTCAGTAACCAGTTCACCTCTCATGGGGCAAACAGCCATAATTTGAGACAAAATTAGTTTTTCTATTACCATCTCTACTCTTCTAAGTGTTTTTGTACAAATTCAATTCAAATAATAGTACAAAAGGGTCCTTAGAGGGTAAGAACTGAGCAAGCATGTATCATATCTCCACCCCAATTCACAGCACACCATTATTCTCACCATCCTTCAGCTACGTTCAGTTCATAGAATAGCCTGAGCCCAATACGATTTGTCTGTCATGTAATCCCCAGTGGATCCCCCCTTCAAGCAGTTTTGTCTTTTCCCATTGAACATACACAACTCTTGCATCTACAGCCTCCTCTGGCAGAGTTCCACAGTTTACAAATTATTACAAGAATACCCTCTGATATTTGTTTACTCAATGCTTAAAAATGTTTTAAAGTAAAGTAATGTAAATCAACAGATATTCTTAAACAAAAGAAAAAAAAAACAATACTACTTACTATTAACAACAGGACAGTTTTCATCCTTAGGATCTTGAAGTCTCGACAGGGCCAAGACAGCTTGAATTCTCACATTTGAAAATTTATCTTTAAGTCTAATCAGCATAGCTTCATTAATTTTATCAAATAAGTCATCATCAATCTGGGCATTCTCTGGCATATTTCCCAAAATCTTATTAACAAGCTGACATGTTCGAAACCTAACTGCATGGCTGTTCGCATTGTGAGACTTAGGGAAAGGAAAAAAAAAGTATTCTTATAACCACACTTCTCTCATTTCCAACATAAGGCTATTAATATGCATATGTAAGTAGTTAATATTCTATACAGTACACGAAATATGCACTTCTGTGTTTCAAAAGCTTTTCCTATTTAAGTTTATTTTTAAGAAGATTAAAAAGTCGCAGAACTGGAAAACAGTTACGGCCCATCACCTATATCAGTGGCACTTTACATAATTAGCAATGCCTTAGGAAGAAACATGCTTACCATTCAATGTAGACTACAGTACATTAGCTAACTTACTGCTCTGTCTTCATAGAACATTAGAAGAAAACAAAAAAACCACCCCATGATATTAGCAATGATGACTAGCGATCTTGCCTGATCAATAATTTTTCCAGGTCAAAACACTAGTTTAAGAAAATGTAATTCTACTTGTGTTTTCATGCTATTAGAACTGTTGATCTTCTTTCTCTATAACCCTTGCAATAAGCAAAAAGGAATAATACATATGCCAACCATACTTGTATGAAAGATCTTTTAATATTTTTACTTATCAAAGAAACACTATAAATTCATTTCCACAACACTTCCACAATTTCACACTTATAAATGGACCTATAGTAAAGCCTATAATGACACATCTGACGGCCAAATAACAAAACAGCTCATATTTTCTCACAGGCCTAAGTTTTGAAATCCAGTTGTTGGGTTATTGGGGAGGGGGGGAGGTTTTTTGGGGTTGGGGCAGGTTGTGTTACTCATAAAGCACTAGCTTTGCCTTGCTTTCACTTTTTTAAGTTCCAGTTTGTAGGTATTATCTCAAGTGCCAGCAAGTTTTTCCCCACTGCATAAAATTTCTATTTGTTATGTTAAAGATTTAATAATAAGTATTACTGTACCTCAAGCAGAAAGTTAAACACATAATTCAGAAGTAAATTATCTTCTTCTCCCTCCTCACTACCATCCTCGTTCTCCATTTGGGAAAGTGAAGTAACAAATTTAGCCACAAAATTGATCACTTGTTCCACTGCTGGTTCCCGTCTGTAGATTATCATAGCATACTTAAGCAAATGAATGAATTTTTCATGAAAATCTTCCTTATCTTCCAACTGAAAAAAAAATAAAAATCAAACCACAACAAAAGATAACTACCGGGTTCATCTTTCAAAAGCAGTACCACAGAAAAATAAAATAAATGGTTCTATAATTGACAGCTTTCATGTAAATTTTTAAAGTGCTAAAGCCAGCAGTTAGGGCACACCCGCTGCTGTGCACTCTTCACGGAATATTTTGCTTTAACTCCACAGCAGGCATATGTCTTGACCGCTGGGCTCCATTCTGGAGCTTACATTTACCTGCTAACAGGTTTCAGAACGGCAATCGACACCCTCATCCATTATTATCCTGCGTCACACCTACTTCTCGGGTATCCAAACACCTTCCAGCAACATCGTTAATACCTGCCGTGAGCTGCTCTTACACTCATGTTCGCAGGAGACAACTGTGTATAGTAGTTTAGCGTGTGGCTTGGTTTGTTGTTGGTTTTTGTTTGGTTTTTTTAAGTCGCAGCGCTCTTCTTCGGCATCCTGGCCTCAATGCTTGTTTTAGGGGAAACAAGCCCAAAGAGGCCCCCTGCCTTCTCAAGGGGAAGCAGAGCAGCTGCTGAGCGCCCTCATTTTCCCCTCAGCCTGGCGGGTCACCGCTCCTCCCAGCCGCTGGCACGCCCGTGGGCAGGCGTACCTGATTATAGGTGCTCTTCAAAGACACAACCAGTTTCGCGTGGTTCTGGTGAGGCTTCTGAGCCAGCTGAAAGGCTTCTTTGACTTGCAGAAGCTTCTTTTTTGCTCCCATGGCTGCAGAGAAAGGGGACGGTCACGTCAGGACTCCCGTGCTCCGGACTCCCGTGCTCCGGACTCCCGCAGCACAGAGCCGCCGTTCCCGCACAGGGCCCTACAGCAGCACGCCCACTCCTATCGGCAGAAGGAGCGCCCAGCGCAAACGGACCGAGGCTCCCACCCAACAGCCGAGCCGAGCCGAGCCGAGCTGAGCCGCTCCTCGCCTCCTGCTCCAGCCGCGGGGCCACCACCGGAGACCGACCTCCACCAACCGCCCCGCGCGCACCAGCAACGGCCGCAGCGCCCGCGCCCCCAGCTTCAAACTCGGCGCCAGTACCGCTCCCAGTCTCGCGAGAGAGCCACTGGCMGGGAGACGGGGTGCGCGTGCTCGTCTCCGCGCGCTGGAGGCGGGGCGCGGGTTGGGCGGCGCCGGGGGCAGGGCGGGCCATGGCGGGCGGCCCATGGCGGGCGGCCCGGCGCAGCGGCCGTTAGCTCGGAGCGCGCGGGAAGCGCCGCGCCGCCATCTTCCTCAGAGGCGGGCTGCAAGGCAGAGGGGGGCGGTGCAAGGCTGCGGCCGGCTTTCGCCTCCGCCTCCTGGGGTGCGCTCACGGCAGAAGCGGCTGTTTCAAAGTAGACAAGGTATCAGCCCTGCTGCGGCTGGGGAGAAGCGTCGGGCAAGAGGATGGCCAGAATGTATGTTGGTGCGAAATAGTTGAATAAGCCTGATGAACTCTGGTAGTGCCCTCAGCCACTCTCCCAAAGTCCACTCCGGACGGGATCATCTGGAAAAATGAGTATAGTTGCATTTTGTAAACGGAAGCCTTACACTGAAGCAATTGGGGTAGCAAACCAAGAAAGCTCAGCCTGTGTCTAAAAGTAATAAAAGTCCTTTGGAGAATGATCATCCAATGAGACAAAAAATGCTCAGCTACTGTATCTAGAGCGACATATGTTTGCCTATTTTAAAGTTCGCTTTTGCCTATTTTAAAGATGTAGGTAACAAAGGGGATTAAGTTCACTACATAACCGGTTAAGTGGTTACTTAATTCCCTGGGTGAACTATCTAAGCTGAATCCAACTTGCAGACTGTGTGTTTCTTACTGAAACATCCTTCTGTTTTGTATCAGCTGTAAGGGGGATTGAAAAGATGGATAGTATGGATAACTGACCTGTTGGAATGCATATTTGTGTTCTTTTCAGACTGAATCTTCTGCTAGTGGAAATTTGCCCAAAATTTTCAAGCATTTGTTGTGAACCTAATGTTTTCCCAGAAATCCTTTAACTTAATAATAGTAATAAATTCTGTATCTCATTAAAAACAGAAAAGAGAACTGAGCTCAAACTCCAGAGACATGTTACAGGTTACAGAACATACTGTGAGACAGGGACTGATATTTAATGAGAAGCAAGGCAGGGGATGATTAGCTGAGGGAAAACATTCCAAGCATATGTTAATTGCAGAGCGATGGACAGCATTCAAAAATGTGAACAGAAGTAGTTAACTGTGGACACTAGGAACTTAAGGTATTTGACGTCTATGTGTGTTTGGGCTTTAAAAAAAAGTGTCTAATTACCTCAAGTGATGATAGTTATCTAGTAAGAACAGATGACATACCATCAAATTACAGTAGGTCAAACAGGCATCCTGAACCCATCCCGAACAAGTGTAATTTTTGGCTTTCTAAGAAAAAAAAACATCTAACAAATGAAATAGATAAGCACTAGGGGTCAGTCTTGTTCCAGATCTGAATCTTCCCAGTGATTTCTTTAAGTAGCAGATTTTTATCGACAAAATAATGGAATTATTTTCTCTTTACAATTGTGTCAAGGATTATGGGGTATATGAGCTGTACATGGAGAATGGAGGGCAGCAGCAGGAAAAAGTTCTATTTTACAGATAAAAATAAAAATAAATTTTAAAATCATTTATACATGTGGCAGAGAGGTTTTTTCCTGTTTTTTCCTATATTGCTATATATTTGTGTATGTTTAAAACGGATACCTGCTTTTTAAAGGTAAGTCGTTTGTATTTTGTATTAACTTTTAAAACTTTTAAAACATACGGATCTGGCCTAATCCCCTTCTGCTCCTAGAGAGCAGAAAATGGATTCTATATGCACAAGTACAATAGTAATACAGAATCATATATATTAACTTTTTCCTAAAAGTTTTTATTTTATGTTGGAGAAATAGTCACTCTACAAAAACACTATAATCAACAGTAAATCCTCAATGAGTTGGGTTTTCCTGGAAGGTTATATTTTCTAGGGAAATACAATGTGAAACCATCTTTCTATTTAAGATATTTTTACTGGAAAATTAACTTAACCTAGCTTTTTTCCGCTGTAGGAAGACTATGGAAACAGGAAGAGAAGAGGATGTGGAGAAGAGGATGGAAACAGGAAGAGAAGAGCAGGTAAAAGAGCTGGGTCCTGCACTTGGGTCACAACAACCCCAGGCAATGCTACAGGCTTGGGGAAGAGTGKCTGGAAAGCTGCCCGGCRGAAAAGGACCTGGGGGTGCTGGTCGACAGCCAGCTGAACATGAGCCGGCAGTGTGCCCAGGTGGCCAAGAAGGCCAACGGCATCCTGGCCTGTATCAGGAATAGTGTGGCCAGCAGGAGCAGGGAGGTGAT
>JASVER010000080.1:1378405-1534134 GCA_030449065.1 Oceanodroma leucorhoa | reverse complement strand
CCTGGAGAAGAGGAGGCTGAGGGGAGACCTTATCGCTCTCTACAACTACCTGAAAGGAGGCTGTAGAGAGGCGGGTGTTGGTCTCTTCTCCCAAGTAACAAGTGATAGGACAAGAGGAAATGTCCTCAAGTTGCACCAGGGGAGGTTTAGATTGGATATTAGGAAAAATTTCTTCACTGAAAGGGTAGTCAAGCATTGGAACAGGCTGCCCAGGGAAGTAGTAGAGTCACCAACACTGGAGACATTCAAAAACGTGTGGATGTGGTACTTCAGGACATGGCTTAGTGGGCATGGGTGCTGGGTTGACAGTTGGACTCGATGATCTTAGAGGTCTTTTCCAACCTTAATGATTCTATGATTCTATTCTATGATTCTAAAACCTTGTGATTCCTGTGGCTTTAAAAACCCAGGACTTTTATTTTAAGTGAAACTTACAATGCAAACTGAATTATTTTTGATTTACCTATGTTTGGCAGCCCATTTGTGCCTACCTGCATCTCAGATCTACAGATGAGGATTTTCCCTGGTGAATACCTTGCAGTCCCTTATGATGGATTTCAACCAGGATGTAAGATTTATTTCTTCCAGGCTGCTTTAAATATTTCTGCTAGGCTTTGTACTTCTAGGTAGAAAGAGAAGTAAGGTTTCTGTTATGATAAATTGATGTCTAACCCAGTTAGACATACTGGCTTTCAGGGTAAATATGCCACAGGAATCCAGAYTCCCAGTATCATAATTGGTATTTCAGGTGTAGGTATATATAACATGCTGAAGTAGGATCACAAATGTTGGCCATTTAGACTTTGCTCTGCATAAAGTATAATAGTCTCCCTGTGATACCAGATGCTTTGTTTAACTAATAGAGGTGTTTGCTGTCAGTTTACAGGTTATGTTTCAGGGCCTTGACTGCACTAATAAGCCTTAATGGCCCCTGACCAGCCTCACCTGGGGCCTCCAGCCACACCCCTTGCCCATGGGCCCAGGAACCCCATTTCAGCTCAGCCCTGGGCCCTCAGTCCTTTTCTGAGCTAACTCTCAGGGTTCAGTGAGGGCCAGCTACTTCCTGAGGGATGGATACAGTGATTGACCAGGAGGATAAGGACCTCACGAGCAGCATGGGCCCAGAGGTTGTAGCCAGTGGGTTTCACAGTTCTACCTGAAAAGGAAAGGAATGATGAAACTCAGAACCTTGGATGGTGCTCCAGGCTCTGAATGGAAGTGTGCTCTAATATTTAAGATTTTTTCCTTGTCCTTTGAAATAGTGACCTCATCTGCTATGCTATGGTCTACTTCTGGTTGTCTCTCCTTCTGATTCATTGTTCTAGAACCTTTTTCTTTCCTTTGTCAGTCCTGCTGTGTGAGCAAATATACAGTGCCACAGGGTAAGCCAGACTTGCTGCGTGCCAGTTACTTTGTGGTAATTTTAGATGTAGGTCACTGGGTAAAAAACAGGTTAAAAAAAGGATAGTCATTGCTATCCTATTTAGTAGGTGTCCCAGGGCTTTTATAACTGATGCATCTGGTTGGTTCCAGTTTCCATATTAAAAATATAAGCACAGTAATATTTCACCTATAATTGGGCCATCATTATGCAGTAGTAATCAGAGGTTCTGTTCACCACATTCCTCCAAAACTTGTGTTTAAGTCAGCTGTAAAATTGTATATACATTTTTGAACAGTTACTGTTTTCAGTTAATGATGAAATCAGTAGCACTTCTAGTGGTTTTTGAATTGAACTTTCAAATCCTGTTTGCTTTATGAGGTGGGAAGAAATTAAAATTATAAATTAGCTATATATAATATTATATATATATAAAATTATACATAATATATGTAATTACCCAAGATGTACCAGTGGTAGAACCATTTTATACTTGCCCTTTTTCTTGCATTCAATCCCAAAACAAGCTTCACTGGAAGCAGGATAGTGAATTAGGTGAGCAGGATAGCTGCTCTTAGGAGTCTTCTGACTACTTTTTATCCTTCTTTCTTTTTTTTTTTTCCCCTGTAAGAAGGAAAAAAAAAACCCAGTCCCTGTATTCCATGGTCAAAAAGCTACTCTGGCACCAAAATGAATTTAAATAGAGATCAGTAATGAGGATAGTGATTTATTAATTAAATTAGAATCTCATTTAAGGCTGCATCTTCCTTTGTTGAGACACTAACTTGAGAAGTTTTAAATCCATTTTATTGATACAGCTTTGTCATTTGAATCGTAACGTGACAGTTAATGACTAACTATTGTTCTGCCATTTTCAAATATAAATTTTGTTGGACTGCAAAACAGCAAGAGAGTGTAATCTGGGGGATCAGTTTAACTTCGCCTTCATGTATTAAAAAAAAAAAAAAAAAATCCCACTGACTTCAGTAGTACTGGTATTCAGACAAATAGTGGAAGAATTGGGCTCTGTATTAATCGTGTTTTGGGAAAGCTGTTTGCAATATGTTAAAGGAGCAAACTTATATATTAAACATTTGCAATAGAAAGATCTTCTTTACGTCTTCAAATTCAGGGTGTGTGGCTCTTTTAATAGTAGCTAGTCTTACCTTGTATATGACACAAAGATTTTTATGTGTAGGTATAAATAATGCTGGATTGATGGTCTTAGGTTTCAGTTGAGATAGTAAGATAAACTGGGTGAGTTCAATCCATATGGATCACACCTTACTTAAATTATATAGATGTTTAAATCATGCAGGGTGTTAAGAATTTTATATATGTATTATGAAAGCCTACCTGAATTTTTTTTCAGCCATTTAAAGCTAATTTGCTTGGTGGCAAGGATTTTGTAGTAACTATCCAGAACTGCACCTTTTCCCACTTGACAGTCCTGATGATGTTGACTTAGAGGCACTTATGAAGATTTACTGACATTGACTGATCAGCTATCAGAGAATGTTTCTCACATCTGAGTCACTGTTACAGACTAAATATGTGTCAGGACAAAGTGCTTTTATGTTAACCTAGCAATGACAAATTGCTTTGGTACCAAAGAAAAAGGGTAAGAACTCAAAACTTGCTTCGCATGCAGATTTTGTTCCAAGTTGTTTCTTTTTGACAGAGGGAGAAAGGCATTATAAAAATATTATAGAAGGAGAAAAGTAATTTGATTTTTGGTTCTCCCACACATGCCTCCAAAACAAGAAAGGATTTGATTCCCAGTCAAAGCTCATCAGAAGCCCTATTTATTTCCTCATTGATTGAGAACAGTAAATATTCCTTCAATGTTATATTATGAAAAAACTAGACCTGAAGGATGTGATGAACAGAACATCTAATTTTTTGTTGTGTAATAATGGCCCAATCCACCATCAAAGTAAGAGAAAGAACATGCTCTCATATAATGATAGTCTATGTGCTATGATTTTCCAAATTCAAAGGTTGAAAAGACTAAAGTTTGTAGAACAAAGGTCTCTCAACTCTATTATGCATACCACAGTTGGCTGAGTTAGAAGGACTGCAAAGAGGGATGATAAAGATTTCAGAAGCTAAATAGTCTGGATACTCAACAAGTAGGAGGTACCGAAAATGGAAATCTTACAGTCTTTTACTCATATATGACTTGTTTTATATAATAAAAAGGTAAACTAGTTAATGCATCTGTGCAGTAAAACTATAAACCTGTGTACAGTTACTCATATACTTATAGCAGTGCCATGACCACCTTCTGTCATAATTTACTTAAAACTAATGCAGCAATAATAATTCAAGCAGAAGTGTGTGCGTGTTTTCTGTTTAGACTTTCAATTTATATTTTAATCTTTGCCATATACCGCCCCAAGTTCAAGAACATTCTGTAATCTACTTGTGTTTCATGTGGTTCTCACAAAACCCACACGTGTATAGTACACACTTAAATTACGCTTTGTGACGTCCTTGCTTTGTTGTTTTATATATAGGTGATTCCTAGATCAGTTAGAAGAAAACAAATAGGTCAAATTCTCATTGAAAAGCTCTGGCATTATCTGCTGAAATTCTGTTATTGAAATTGAGTGGGTTTTTTGAGTGGTGGAACTAATAAACTTGAGTCACCTATGAATTATGTTCTGTTGTTGCATTTTCTGGTGCATGATATCTAATTGAAGCTTTTCCAATGTTTGAAGTATTGACTGACAAGGACTCAGAATAATTTACCAGTGACAAATTATGTTCTGCTAACACACTGCCTCAAGTTTTTCCCTCTAACCCTAAAGAGCCTGCTTGAAAATCTCTCAGTGGTGTTTTCCTTTCCCAGTGTACCTGAAGATCTGTGCTCCTCTGTTCTGTCTATGCCTGTGTGTCTCAAGTCTCTGTCCAGCCATGCATTCTGGTCCAGTGTGTCCTCTGCTGTTCAGCAGAAAAAACATGAATGTTACTATCTGTCTAGTAGAGTGATAACACAGGTAACTTATTGTAAGTGCTTTTAAAACCTTTTGCATTTTTCTTAATTTGCTTTCTATTTTCATTCAGTTGCGTTCTCTTTCTGAGGAAACAAGGTGCTAGGAAATTGCTCTAGCCCTTTGTGTTCTCTTGATTGTCCTAATAACCTTGTCAATTTTGTCAAAATTTTACATATAATTAAGTTCCTACACTTTTTTCTCAAATTGATGACCATGTAGAGAAGGTAATATAACCATATTAACTGAGTTAAACTTAAGTGTGAGTACGTCTTATCAGATATCAGACAATTGACAATGGCATGTCCTTATAACCTAGTCATAGAAAAAGTTTCAGTCACAGGCAGCAGCATCTTGGACACTAACGCCAGTGAATGAAGAAACTATAGTCATTCGTGTGTACAAGGCTCCGTTTCTTACCTTTTCTTATTAATGTTCTGCCTGGGCTAAACTTCTCTTCCTTGCTTAGCATCTTCCAGCTACTGTGACCATCGTTGTTTTCCTTCCTGGTCTTTCCCTTCTCCTGCGCTGAATTTCTCAGTCAGTCTTCATTTCCTCTCACTCCTGGAGTGAAGATTCTTTCTGCCTCTGGAGATTTAGAGTCCCTCCTTTTCTCCCAGCAATTTAAGGGTTTSGTTTCTCTGTCCCAAGGTCTTCTCACATCTTCTCACTCCTCCTTCTCCCCACTGCCTGCAGGCATTCTTCTTCTGCCCTGATCTTTTTCCTCTTGGAGTGTTTATTCTTTTGGAGTGCTTTATCTCTTTTTGCCCTCACCAAGGATTTTCCTTTTTTGCTGAGGATTTTCCATTTTTCCTTTTGCCCTGCCCTTAGCTGACACTGGATAATCCTCCTTCCCAATTCTCATAGTCCTGAGGAAATTCTTTTTCAAACCTGCCACTAGCAAAGTGGAAGCTTCTTGCCTGAGAAGGATGGAAAGTACTGCCAGGAGGTGAGACGGCAAAGCTGCCCTACGTAGCCTCATGTCCCCTTTGGCAGGCTGCAAGCCAGTGTGAGCTGAAATGGGGGCCCTCAGCCTGCTCCATGGGGTCTCTTGTACTGGCTGCAGCAACACATCAAAGGGGTGTTGAGCAGCTCTCAGCTTCTCTTACCTGTTTTTTCTCCCTTTTCCTCTTCTCCACCTCTCTGACTTCACCCTGCTTTGCCTTCTCCTCCTTCCCCTTTCTCTTCTAGACTTGTTTAAACATGTTCACTAACCATTTTCTTCTTGCGTAACACTTTACTGAACCATTCTTCTTTAAAATTCCCATTATCTTAATAGCTTGGCTTTTTTGTGCCCTTTTTTCTGCCTTTTCTGTCCTTTTATTTATTTTTACATGTAGAAGCCTGGTCTCTTTGAAGAGAGGGAATGGCTTGCAGATGAAACAAAAAATGAGGGATAGTATTGTCAGTTTTCTTCTGGCACCTTTCCAATACCTTTAGTGTAACTGAGGGGAACTGACCAGTCTCTTTGGATAAGGCAGGCAGACCAGATCCTGGACACTGCTGCCGGGCTCAGCTGTGCTCAAGTGTGCCTCGTAGCTGCGAGAACTGCTCCATTCTGCTTTCAGCTGAGCAGCAAAAATTGAATAAGGTTTTCTTCATCTCTTTATTGGTCCATCGGGACTTAGAGAGGATTGCCAAAATAACAGAGCTTATGAAAGGTGCCAGCACTGTCCTCTCTGATGACCTCTGCAGTCCTTTGGCAGCCCAAGAAGGTAACATGATTTAATCTTTAGACGATCTCTATGACAGATCCCCGGCAACGTCTGTGCTGTTGCCTGTATGGCTGGCTCAGCGTCTCCTGTGGGGAATTTGTAGCATCCAGCCGCTGGCATCTTCTCCTGGCGGAAGCTCAACCATTTGAAGAGAAGGGGAGGGAAAAAAAATCCTGATCATGATGTTTGCACATGCTGTTCTCTGCCTCCTCGCCTGGGTGTTCTGCTGAAGGATTGGGACATCTGCGCGGAAGGGAAAGCGGCGGCAGCTGGAGCCTGCCCTGTCTGGGGCTGAAGTTCCTCCAGCGCTATGGGGGTTTGAGTGCGCGCAGCGCGCCGGGGGAGGCCAGCAGCGGGGACAGGGTCGCACTACCCGGAGCGTACACAGACAGACTTGATTAAAATATTTCAAGCCTGATGGCCTCTGGCATAAACAAGATTCATCAGCCCGGGAGTTGCAATGGATCTAAAGCCGCTTGCAGCAGCTCGGCAGCGGAATGCAATCAGGAAATGCACATGAAAATGTGCAAGAAGATCGCCCAGCTCACTAAGGTAAGTCTCGCTGTTGCAGCCTTCCCAGGGAGGTGAGGCTGCCCTGGCCGGGGGCGGCAAGGCTGGCTGGGAGCCGTCTGCTCCGATGGTCCCTGTCTGAGAAGAGGGAAGGGAAACAGATCCTCCCTTAACAAGGCGGCTGCTGAAAACATCGGTGTGCGCAAACTTCCTTTCAAACAGTTCCCCCGCGGGTGCTACAGACCAGCCTTAGCGGGTTGCTTTTGTGGCTGGTACTCACTTGCTACCTTTGATCAATTTTGCACACTAAGTAAAATTTGTCCATAAGTATCACTCCAAAAAATCGCAGTATTACCTTTTCTAATAGAAAAACAATAGCTGGGTCTCTATTAATTGATAGCTTATACTTCACAGTAACAAGCGTTGAGGAATCACCAGCTCCCTCTTTCTGGGTGATCCATTTCTCAACAGCAGACTTAGACCATATTGATGAGATCTGTGCAAAGAAACACTTGTTCAAAATTTTCAACTCTCAAGCTAAACTCATTTTCTGTAGAGATTTCTGTGCCTTCATTTTTATATAAAGTGATTATTTTTAAAGTCTCTCTAATCTCAACTAAGTTTTGAGGAAAAAATATCTCATTCCTTTCTGAAAACTCTTACATTACTTTATAAAGGTTGTCTTTGGGTTGGGGAAGAAACTTCTATTTTAGCAGGAAAAGGGGGAAAAAATCACCCCACTGCCAAGGATCATGGCAAAATTTTATTGCAGTGTTTTTTTCAGCTGCTTTTGCTAAATTTCTACTGTTAAAATGTGGGTGAGGTGATTTCTTTATTTTTAATAGAATTTCCCCTCTGGATACTTTTCAGTCATCTGAAATAAAGATTATTTATACCTGAAGTTCAAAAAAGTACTTCTGAAAAGCAAATAATTCTGTTTTGGAATGTGGCGTTTAAGAACCAATTTTCTCTGCAATAACACTACACTCATGGCAGAACTGGAATTTTAATCATAAGCTTTCCCTTCTGAATTCTGGGTAGACTAATGCTGTACCGACAGCAAACACGTGAGAGAGAAAATCTGAGACCAGATTAGCTGAAAAATGGCTATATGGAAAATTTGTTATAATCATTTTTGGCCTAGGAAATTTGAGAGCTCCCTGTCGAATCACTGTTTTCTTGGATATATGACAGTCAGGATAATTATAATAAAATCTCTCCTAACTTTAAATTGCCTATAGTGCTTTCCTTTCCTGTTTCTAACCTAGCATGCAATACTGCTCTCTGTTGTTATACAGCTGCAACTTTCTGTCCCAGTGATGTTAAGATTTTCATTGATGGGGAGATAATGATCTAATTACTCATCCACTCCACATTGTGCCAGGAGAAATGAATACAAAATTTTTAATTTAGGTGTAGGGTACAGAGCTTGACTTACATTCTGTCTCTTACATAGTCAGTAGTGGCCTCCTCCTACTCTCGAAGGCAAAGGAGGGGTATGCAAGGGCATCAACAGCAGGAACAAACTGGGTGAGGAGATTTGAGTTTCCATCCTTGGGTGAAGTGCTGATTACATTGTAAGACATGGGTTGGTACAGGGAATCCTCAGGTAATCAGGACACAGAGATCCTGAAAGCTGCTTCCATTCTACTGCCCTGTTATTTGTGCTTTTGGAGAGGTGGAATATAGTAAGTTTTCATACCTTTAGTTGTATGCATCTTTCTGTTCTGCACCTTTTTGGCTGTAGTTTGCTTTGGGCAGCAAGCTACTGCTTTTTGTAGCCCATTTATCAGTATTTTTAGATGCCTGGCTCTTCTCACAAAGATTGACTTTTTCCACTGTTGACATGTAGAGCGTACATTGTTTTTCCACATCAAGCTATCACAATGAGCAAAACCAATGAGCATATTTGTAAGCTCAGTAAGGCTCCCTGTTCTGCTTTGCCCCCCTCTTTCTGCAAAAGTAAGGTGGTCTTTGCATTTCAAGGCAGAAGTGGCCACAGATCCTTGTTTACCATTAGACATCTGTCTGCCCACATTTGAAGTACACTAATGAAAATATGGCAGGGTTTTAATATTAATTGTATAGTTTAGGTTTTGCTTTTAAAGCCTCAGCTCACAGTGCTAAATGAATATGTGGGACAACCAGGTTTTGTTTGAAATATATATATCTAAAAAAAAAAAGGTATATTAAAAAGTGCAGACTGAAATTTTTTGTTCCCATGGATGCAAGTAAAACGTTTAAAAGCCCTGGTGAGATTAGTGAGTTTGGATGAGAGCTGTCTAGGCCTTCTGAATTTTGACCTTAAAATCAGATAACATTGCAGCTATTTCCAGCTGAGGTATGCTTTGATTTATGAACTTAACAGAAATTAAAACAGAAACATTCTACTTGCAAATGGGAATGTCCATCTGTAGTTGTCATTCACATATAAATCACACATTTAGTTGGTAAGTACCTTTCTGCAACACTAGTGCATTCAAATTAATAGGGACTTGAAGTTAGTGTATTCTTATGATCGTAGCAGAATGCATGACTTTGTACCAGTAATTAAGTTTAGACTGCTCCATCAGAGATTGGACCCTTGGCATGCTGGTTTTTGCTTGCCAGTTCTTTGTATTTCTGATCTGTTTAGCAATAACATGGAGTTTAAAATGCATGGTGGCTTTTAAAAGACTCTTTGGGTGTCACTCCCTGCTGCCTCAGGCTGCAGATTTCTGACATCCATTGGCTATTACAGGTTTTTCATGTGCTAATGAATTCTTAGGACAGTCCTTTTTACTTGAGACAGGATGAGAAATGCAAATGAGCTCTTGAAGAGGAGTGCTGAGGAGAGTGGATCAGCTTTCATTGAACAGGCAGTTCGGGCAGGGCTGGCAAGAACTAGATACACTGCAGATATCCATGTTATTCAGGCTTCTTTTCAGACCTCTGCCAGTGGGGCTCAAACCAAACCTGCTGCTCTGGACTGCAGTTCTGGAACCAAGTCTAATATGAATAACTGGAATGGTGACATTACCTGGTGATCAGAGAGCTACCTAAGCCACAAAATGGTTCCTTCTTGGAGACAAATTCCTGGATACCAATGGAGGAATATTTTTAATGAGAGTAGATAGTTACCCTCAAACTCATTTTCCCTAGGGGTTCATCTGACTCTATACTGGAAATTTGGGAGCCTTGTTGTAAGACGTGCATTTTAAATTGCAGTATTTCTGGTCAAGTAGATTGTTGGTAAAAAAATCAAGCAGTCTGACAAGAATTTTGTGTATGTATGTTGGATACTGTGAGTCTTAACAGAGGCAGAGAGTGCTGATGCAGGGAAAATTTAATTGCTGGTAAAACACAATTAAGAACCCTTTCTTCCTTCAGGGAAAAGAAATGTCAAAGGGGAGCAAGTGTGTTCCTCTGCTAGAAGCAGCAACATAGGCAGATGTTCCTTAATGACTCTATGTGGAGCAGTTGAAAATGTTACACACTCCGCCTGCTTATCACCACCAGTCACCAGGAGTTGACAGGAGCCCCTCAGCTCAGACAGCAGGGTAGAAAATATGAACATTATTTAATAAGCTTCAGTGGAAAAACAGCCAGATAAGCAAAACCTGCTTGCATTTAGTTGTTTAAGGAAGGATGTCTGACTTTTGCACAGAAGTGTATGAGATATATGCTCATATTTAGTTCTATTAGCTTCACTCTATGGGTGGAAATTTACAAAAGAATTAGCAAGTGGCCTGGTATGTGTGTGAGGGCATAGACTGTTTACACCACTCCAGTGTTTTGCAGCATGGCTGTATATTAGACCTTTTAAACTTTCCTGTTTTATTTGCCATTTAAAGAAATGGCTGATAGGTTTAAGAATGAAATACGATCAAATTCTAATGGCTTACTCTGGCAGCACCTATCAGCTGAGCAACTGTAATGGAGCACTCCTGTTGTCTACTCATGTTTCTAGTTGAAATATGTTGCCTTTTTCACATAGTTTAAGCAAAGTTTATTGACCTTATTTACTGTGATGTGTTAACAGTACTCAGTAACCAATGCTTACAGTGGCTCAGCTGATGTGCAGTTAGTTGTTATGCTACTAGAGCTCTCCTGTGTGCTGGAGGCTTTTTGATCTCAGTTCTCTAGAGAGGTATTCTGTATTCTACAGAAATGAAGCAAAATGGAACAGCATAAAAACTAGGATCATGCTTTTGGAGCAACAATATTTTTCCTTTGGGCAAGGAATATAAAAACTGGTTTCCATGTAGGCAAAGAGAAAGAATCTTTTTATAAAGCTGGTTACATTAGGTACTAACAAAAGTAACAGAGTCAGCTATCAATATCCCCATGTACTTTACTTGATGATGTATTTGTTTCCATGATTTTATGTACAATTTTTTATCAAGATTTCAAAGCTAGCATTATTTTTGCCTAGCAGTTGACAAAAACGTGCAGACTAAGATTTCTTGTCATCACTACGTTTTCCTTACAGAACTAAAAGGGAACTCCTGGATCGTAAAATCTATGTGCAGTGTCATATAATTGTGTTGATCAACTAGTCAAAAGCAGTATTAAAGCCACTATTTCTATTAGGAAGTAACCCAGAAACCTATTATTTGGATGGCTAGAAATTGTCATTGAAATGAATTTAAGGTATAAGAATGACATCTATGTATTGGAATTACCTTCTTACCATACAAATTTGTCACTGACTATACCAAGTTTGCAGAAAACCTGACAGCCTTAGTAATCGACAACTCAAAGCTACTTTATAATGAAACTATATACTAAATTCAAGTCACTTTTTCAAGGA
Organism: Oceanodroma leucorhoa; assembly: GCA_030449065.1. Taxonomy (NCBI): domain Eukaryota; kingdom Metazoa; phylum Chordata; class Aves; order Procellariiformes; genus Oceanodroma; species Oceanodroma leucorhoa. Next base: position 1,522,740 of record JASVER010000080.1, on the reverse strand, counting down.
ACCCTAGTTAATGTTTATATACCAAATGTGTGTTTCATTACTATGCGCATTACAGGCAATAGTTAATAAAATATCTAGTGATCCATTAATTGCACAAAAGAAAATGGCAAGGTTATAGTTTTTTCATATTCTATCTTTTCTTCATGGATAATGTACAAAAGTACCGTTTTCAGTGACACTATAACTGTACATCTCTCCTAACATTTTCTTTAACCAGTATGTAGATGCCAATATTTTACAATTGAGAAAATTATACTCAAGTTAGAAGTCAATGCAAACTCAGCGTAAGACATTCTCACTTAAATATTCTAAAGGCTTTTGATCACTTCAGCATTGTGTGTGGTATATGAAATATTTTTCCATAAAGTATCCTGTTATTTTTTCCCTGAAGTCACGTCTTCATTAGGTAAAAGTGTGTTTATGTTTTATTAAAACAGCTGTTACACTGAGGTAGAACTACCTCTGTTGCCAACTCTACAGTCAGATCTTAAATACATTAGCTGTCTCACTGTAACAATTCACTTGTTTTTCCTGCCTGTACACAACCAGACTGTCTCTATGTGGTGCTGAAGACCACTTAACCTGTGCTTTTAGAAGGAACAGATAGGCATGCAAGTTTTTCTTGCTTGTACTTAAAGCCATCAGGAAGGGTGTGAATGTACTTAGTCTAGTACCAAGACTGCGTTAATGTATCCTGCCTCCCAGTGGGGCAGGGTAGCTCAGGCTCGGCTGTGCTGGTTCAGACTTGGCATTTTACTTAACGTATATTTACTTGTTTTCCAAAGGGCTCAGAGGCAGCAGAACACACGTAACCCTATTACTGAGGAAGTACTGCCTTTATTTCTTAAGGGAACTACAAACTGACTGTTTTCAAGTAGAGATTTTTTTCTTAAGTTAATGAAATCAGTGAAATTCATCTGAAGTAAGATTGTACCTTTTTAATGTAGTTGTCATTCAGAACTTTGTATGACTTGGCCTTTAGGCACTTAAACACAGTTTTATCTTAAAACAGGTTACTACCAGAGAAGTCTTCTGGCTTCATTGTCTTTGGAAGCTACAGCATTTGGTTGTGACTATGCACTGACATTTCGAGGGTCATATAAGAGCTACCTTTAGATGTAAATATGATATTACAGTTGAATATTTTGCTTTTTCATTCAGGAAGAGAGAACTACTAGAATTTTTTAACAGGGCTGTTAAGAACTATAGTTGGTACTTTTAAATGTTTTTACAATGTTTAAATGTTTTTACTAAGATGCTGATATACCTTAGTATTTCATAAAAATAATGAATTGTCTCAAAACTACAGGACATTGCAATGCAACTACAGTGCATTGCCACTACACTCTTGGCAATGCACCTTACAGTCCTTGTCCCCTGATTTTTGAGATAAGGAATGTGTAGTGGAGAACGGTATGGCTCCCTGCCCACTTGTGCACCCAAATGTGTGAATGCAGTCAGCTTGTGGCCAGGGAGTATAGTCAAGTCGGAGTAGTGACAAGTGCCTCTTGGTCATCCAGTGCAGTCATTGTTCACAATATAAACATGATGCTCTCAGAGACTTGTGGGGCTTAAAGCTTTAAATTTTAATGCTTAAAAATAAAAAATTAAAGCATAATTAAAAAATAGCATAAGCATTAATATTTGGACTAGGCCGTAATCATAGAATCATAGAATGGTTTGGAAGGGACCTTTAAAGTTCATCTAGTCCAACCCCCCTTGCAATGAGCAGGGACATCATCAATTAGATCAGGTTGCTGAGTTTATTCAGACCAATTTAAATTTTCCAGACTGTTTCCACTTTTTCTGACGATAAATGGTGGTTAAATTTTCTTGGTTTTGTGATCATCGATGCAATCTCAGGAGGTGTCCAACATACGCTTAATATACATATGTTTAATAAGAATGTCTTCCTGAAATGGGAATGTGAGTAGTGACTGTATAGCTCCATTGGGTAAAAATTACATGGGTATGTGAGTAATAGTGTAGTATTATGATGCGTATTATTATGTAACCCTTTAACTACATAATAATACGTTGATTCTGGCTCCTGCAATACTACTTTGAAAGGGAGGCGAGAAACTGAAAGAAAAATATCTTTTAAAAAACATTATGCTGAGGTCTGTCTGAGCCAGTAGCCTGTCTCTGGTGGTGCCCAGAGAGTTACAGGAATATGACATGCCTCTAGTGTACTTGTGTAAAGTATTCTCCCTGCCTCCAGTGATTTGTGCGAGCTTTCCAGAGACTGCCAACGTATCTTAGTACTTAACAGCCCTGACAGGATTTTTCTTCAATAAATTTGTCCAATCACTTCTTGAATCCATGTGGCCTTTTAGTGTTGCAGACTCCTGTGACAGGACGTCTGTACTTAGTTGAATGTAACATGCTAGACTGTCTTTTGTTTATTTTAACCTGCCACCTCCTAGCTGTTTTGTAGTTCATGTATTGAAAAAGGTGATGAGTGATCATTTGGTATTCACCTTCTCCATTATACTTTTGACTGTAGGGATGGCATGGATGAGGTTTAGTTTGAGATTAGGATTCTTTAATTTAGTGTTCTTCATGTGTACTGTATGTCCAAGCTGCTAATGAAATCAGTAGAGCCTAGAGAGTAATTTAGTAGACCAACCATTAGGGACTGAACTCAGTTTCATGAACTATTTAAAACTAATGTCATTTGAGATTTGAGCATAATCTGCCTAGTTCTGGAAAAGCATAGTTATCCTGCAAAGCCTGTGGCGTATTTGCCAACTCCTGTGTGGATGTTTCAGGTGCCTATGGCATCTTAAATGGCACCAGATCTCTGAGATTAGGCAAGGAAGTCAGGACCGTGGTGTCTGCCTCAGTGAGCTGAATCGCTCTCAGGTCTTTGTCAGCTTTACTGGCTGGATCTCTGTTGATGGACTATAATGGGAGTTTACACAAATGGGAGCTTACACAAAGTTTACCATTGAACACCTAAACCCCAGTATTTTAATCTCTAACAAAGTTATCTCATGTTCGCTTCTTAGCTGTGTCTATTTCAGAATTGGAGAGTCATGTTTTATTGTGTTACTTCTTGCATGGAAGCTTTTATCATGATTGATTATTCTTGTTGCTTTTTAGTATACCTTTTTTCAGTTCAATTAGACTGCCTAAGGGGAGGGGGAACCATAACTACATACTGGTGACAACATGTGCGTAAATTACAGACTTACGGTTGTGGTATAGAGAGGTTTTTTCATTTGTTCTGCATTTGTTGCTTAGAAGTCCCGTTATCTAGCTGTCTGACTGCTGTCTTCATTGTATATTTTGTAGCTCCAAGATTTCTTTCCTGAGCAATTTCAGATTTTGTCAGTGTGTATGGAAAATTTAGATTTGCTCCTTTAAAGTACATTATATCACATTTATCTACGCTGAACTTTATCTGTCTTTTTACTGCTGTGTTTGTGAGGTTCTTCTGCAACTCCTGTAGGCAACTATCAGTTTTGATATTAATTTATTTTTCAAAATTTTAATGGATGTATTCAGTAGGATAGCTGCTATTACAGTGCTCTAGAGAGCGCTGATCCCTATTCTGAAATAGAGACTCATGTTCTCTATTCTGAAACTGACTGTTCTTTCTGAGTAGATAATATATTTAGTCTAACAAAATAAGAGCATGAACTGCATATTATTGGGATGAGAAAATTGCAAGGCAACTGAAATCTCCACAACCCCTAGAATACTGTGCTTTTCTTTTTTAAATGTGTATACATAATAAACTGGGAAGAAAAAAGTGACAACCCTTTTGTTAACATAGTAGCAGCACAGGGTCTGTGAAACCTTCATGTGTATTCCCACTATTGAATTTGTTTATGGCAGCAGAGAACTTAAATTTTGGTGCCTGCAGTAGTAGAAACTGGTATATTCATGGATACCTGAGGGTTTTGATGGTTTCTTTTCTTCATTAGCAACGTATGTAGAACATATAAAGAAATCTTTTTAAATTTTAAAAATTCCTCTATCGGAATTTCACCTGCAAACTACAGGAGAGTAAGAATTTGATCCAATCTGCATAATGCTTTAGTCTGGATTAGGAAGAAACAGGCCTCATTGTAGCTCTGCTTATCACAGATCTACATCGAAGGCAAAACCTGCAATAAACATTGTGTTTTAAATAAATATAATATTTGTCTCCACAAAAAGATGTATTTGGTTGGGAAAAACTGTTTCACCCTGGGCTGTAATTAAATCAACGATTCTACAGTTTGTATTTGCAAGATTTCCAAATTCTACTGTATTTAAAGGAAGGAAATACTTGAAAAACAGGAATCAAGTGAGAACTTGCTTGATGAATTTGTTTGTTTACTGCATTTATTGTAAAATTGGTCAATGTTGCCTTATCATGCTCTGTAACAAGATTTTAAAAGGTATTTTGGAAGGATGAAGTTTCAGATAAATACCTAGAATCATCAAAAAAACCCAAACCAACCCTTTGAAAGCACTGCACATATGTCTGCAATTTTAGACTCCTTAAAGTTCTTTAAAAATCTGGGATGTAATGAAACATGTTCACAAAACTGAGTGTTAATTTGGCAGATGAATTCTGTCACCACTGTATTTATATCTGATTAATAAGATGCATTAGTTTATATTTTTGAAGCATAATAGAGATCAAACATCTGGGATATAAACCTATCAAGCTCTCCTATAAGTTTTAGATTTGTAACAAAAACCAGACAGCTAAATTATCAGTGAATTACATGGAAAGAAGGCCTTTTTATTCCTTCTGTTGGTACAGAATTGTTGACTTTGCTTCTGCACTAAAAATTCACCTGGACTACAGTGACCCTAAAATGGACAGACAGAGGGCATAGATATAAATGTGGCTTGTGTCAAACAAATCTTCTATTTCTTGCATGTTATCTATCTGAAACAGCTTCATAAGATGGATTTGAACTCATACAAGACTGCAAAAGCCAAAGATTTACGGAGATATTTGAGATCTTAGGGAGTTATGCAAGAATTTCACTAAGACAGAGATTACAAAAGATGAACAGAAAGGACTCTGAAATCAAACAATTTGGCCTTTCTTCTTGTCAACATAGGTGTGTGTTGATTTACTTTATCAATGAATAAGCATAATCTTTCAAAGTGTTTTCATCTAGTTCTGTGTTTTTAATAGACACAAATTTTACCTAATTTAACTTTTACTGAAAAATAATCCTCTCTGACAGCATTTGAGTACAGCTTAACCTGATAAATACGCTCAGGATGAATTTGATTCACCTCAGGGAGAACAAAGAAATAGAAATATATTTCATGTGAATGTCATGCTGGCTGGTTTTATTTATTCTAGTTTTTAATTGCATACAGAATCTACAAAAAATAATAGCGCCTTTGATATTTAAGTTTTGCAAAATTATTTCAAAGTTATGTAGTAAAGGGTTTTGACAGATAAGATACAACATGAATCAGGAACTGTAAACAAAAGGTTTATAACATCATATTGTAGGGAGGCAGATACTACAAAGATCTGGGTTAGAGCTTGCAGTATTTCACATATTAATTAATGATCTGGAAGTAAAAATAAACAACATATTAAAATTAACAGATTATACTAATTCAAAGGGAATCATAAACACCTAAACAAGATGGAAAGAAAAAAGGAATATAGATGGAAGACAAAATAAACTGCATTCAGTTTGGAAAAGAGCTTGATTTTCCAAAATCCTGCACCAAAGCAGATGTGCATGGTATCTGTATGCCCAGTATCTGTTTTGGTTTGTAAAGTGTTGGTAAAACAACATGAAGTGGGTGTACAGAATTGAAGACAATATGAAGTGAGACATTAGTGCAGGATGGAGAGAAACCCCAGAAAACAGAGGAAAATGAATCAGTTTCAGCCTCTGAGAATTAAAACTTGCCTCTTCCCTCTGTATGGGACTCCGTCTCAGCTCTATAGAAGAAGGAAGAGCTGGGAAGTTGGGTATGCGGAAGACACAATAACAAAACCACCAGTCAAACACCTGAAGCAATTCACTTCACTTCTATTACCTGATCTAGACACCTGTATTGGAAAGGGAAACCTTGTCCTTTGGAGACACCTGTCTTTCTCCATTGACTAACCTAGATTAGATGTGTAATGATGAAATGGATGATGTTAGGTGAGATGAATCCTGTCTCTTGTATGCAGGAAACATCCTTCTAAGAATGAAATGCATAGGGTTTTTCTCGTCATTTCCTTGCAGTAATTACTAGTGGCCTCCTCTGACCTCCTTCTGTGGTAGCTATGTTTCAGAACAACCAGTTTCTCTCAAAATTTCCATGTCAAAACTGGAGGAATCCTTAATATTTCCATGACTGTCTAGGAAGACCTATTTCTTGAGATGCTGAGGAGGCACTGCTTACAACCAGAGTCATAGCAGGTGGATTTGTGACCAGTGTAAACAGAAGGGAATAATGTTAAGTAGATTTTATGGAACAGCTCCAGAAGAAATTTCAGTAATAAACTGCATGTGAGTTTCCCAGCAGAGGAGTCTCCATCTAGAATTAACTTTTGTGATTCTACAGTATATTTTTGCTTTGCTGAAATTGTTGGGATGCTGTTTTGGTGCCTTTTTTAGTACCTGCTCTGCTTTTGAAAACATTCTTGCAATATAGTTTTACTTTCCTAATTCATAAGTTGCCTGGCAATTATGCTGCTTAGCTTATTAGAAACTATAAAATACAAATGAGGGACAGCTGTCTCATGAGTAAAATTTAGGCCAGGGCTAATTTTTGTTCGATCGCACTTGAGTGCGATACATAGGCCACTAAACTAAGGTTTTCTATGTTCAGTATTGCACTGCGCTAGGCATAAAAATAAAAAAGTAAAAAATGGGAATGAATAAATGTGCCTGTGGGATTTTTAGGTATAAAATTTAAACTAAAGGGGGGAAAAAAACAAAGGGAGAGACACAAAGAGGCAAAAAGATGCCAAAAGAGATTAGAAACCTGTAGACATTTTATGCTTATAGTTTCTTGATACATTTTAGTATCTCAATGTATTTTGGACTGACTGTAATACATGGTACATGTAGGAAAAAGGGCAATATGTTCAAATTTTAAGAATGTAAGATCAACTTTCCCTCTTCTAGTGTGAATCTCTATATAAGGAAAACCACAAATACTATGGATACTGTGGCACGTTCAGGAGGGTGAGGCATTGCACAGTGAGCTTCTGCCCAAGGAGGCATCAGATCATCTAAACATAAGCAGATTTCATACAGAGCCATTGGCTATCTCTGTGCTGCGACCCCTCCCATCCCTCCAGGATCTGAAAGGCTTTATTAACATGGTTGGAGCAACGGATGAAAGGATTTAGATTGACCCTGCACTAAAAGAGAATTTCCTGAAGCAAAATCCTTTTTTAGTACCGTAATTAGGATTCATTCTGGTGCAGGACGCAAGCGACGCAGCTCTTCTGAAGCCTGAGGAGCTGTGGAAAACAGCTTGGGTTGTTGTTGCCAACACAGGTGAGAGCTGATGGAGCTTCCTGAACTTGAGCTAAGGCAATGTCAAACCCGTGGCACGTCTTTGCAGCATGATGCTGGGACATCTGATCTGGCTTTCTGTAGAACTTGCATCCTCAAAGCTCTGTTTTTGGTTATAGTTTCCAGAGCTAAAAGCAGATATACTGTTTTCCGTGAGAGGCTGGCACTGTGAGCTCTAGCTGCGTTCTCAGCTCTGACTTGGAGCTCATGAATGCTATTGAACATAAGTTGGCCCTGGACTCTTTGCATCTCTGACTTTGTCAATTTGTTATCCATGCCCCCTATGCATGGATAGATAGAAGTTTGAGGGTTGGGAAATTTTGGAAAAATATTTTTAATAACTTGCTGACAGTGGAAGGCTTGAAATAAGGTATTTTTATTGTTTTATAAGTGACAGTCAACTCTGTGTTCGTCTGTGTTGATTCAAGGTAATTTTAATGTACTGTCACAGTGAGTGGATAAATGAACCATGAACTGTATATCTTTCTTATAAAAACAAATGTACTTAATATGATTTTTCTAATGAATGGGATGGTAGTAGGCTATGGGTTCTGAAAGCTCGCAAAAGAAACTTTTGGTATTTCTCCCCACAACTCCAGCTTTTGAAAACGAAGTTATTTCAGCTGGAGCTGAGCTTTCATTTCAGAGGAAAATAAATAACTGTAGCTTGTGTTTTTGCAAGGTGCTGAAGGCACACCTGGAAGACTGAAAAATCATAAAGCAAATTAAAAAAAACCTTAAAAGTATAAACAAAATTCCATGTGATTTTAAAGATATTTTTGTAATTTTAGGTTCTGAAACACTTCTGGATGCTTGGAGTGCCAATTTTTTTTAAGGCTTCTCTCATATAAACACATAAATAGGTAATGTTATCAACAGTTGCTGCAATTATTTGGATGAATAAATTGTTCTCGTGCTTTCAGGAAGCCACAGAGGACACAGGGAGAGATTTGAGACTTAGTTCATGAGGTCCCTGATCATATGTTACAACAGTATCATTCAGTTGAAATCAGCATAGGTGTAAAATTGGATCAGCACTGTAGCTAATCATAGCCTAGGCCTGTATCTTAATTAAAATACATTATTCCTTATTCAGTGTTAGAACAAAAGATACTTATTAGCGTATTAATAAATTGTGGGAGTTGGTKTTATTTTCTAATCTGTATAGTTACAGTGACAGAGGAGGCTAAGGGATACAGAGCCATTTCTTTCAATAACTGAACTTGCTTTAAATAATCTCTCTGTCCTTTGCTTTAAAAGAGACCTTTTTAAGGCTGACATGTTTAGATACCTGACTCTGCTCTGGTCTGCTTGGGAAGTAGACAAGACAGAATTCACAGAAACAAATTCACCTGCTAGTGAAGATAAGATACTACCACTACTCGTGAAAAGGAGGTGATGCAGCCACCTGGCCTCAGTGAGCCTCTTAGCAAGCTAACTACCAGTCGAAACTTGTCTCCTTCCCTGCTTTGTTTAGGGTGCTGCCATGAGTACCCTGTTTGGCACCCCCCTTCCAGGGCCTTTTCTCATTCTTGTGTTTCTTTGTTTTTTCTTTTAGCCCTTTCTCTGTCAGGAAGGATTTGTGCCCACTAGCCTGGGCCTAAAGGAAGAACACTTATGATCTTTTACCTTTCTTTGATTCTTCTTATCATCCTCACTCCTCACCTTCCATACCAAACTGTCTCACTTCTTATTCAGCTAGTAAAGCAACCTGCTAGAACCATTTTTTTCATGATGATAGTCAGATTTAACACTACTGTAGGAAGATAGAACAGTCTTTTTTAGTTTGAATGCTTTAGCTTTGTCTTCACTGATGAGGTGCAGTTGAATGTTTTCTTTTTTGTTATTTTACATCACCATAAAGAAAAGGAGAAAGGAAATGCCATTTAGATTTACAGCATTTGGAGGATGAAATAGGACTAATAAGATGTATTCATATTCACTGACTGTTAATGTTCAAGTGTACGTGTGTAATAGTGTTTTTGCCAACCTGTCGTATAATTCTCAGTTGCTGTAAAATCAGTACAATGTTTCCCAATACATTCAGTTTTGGTGAACTGTAAGGAGGCAGTAGCCCTTGGTAATATGGTAGTAACTCAAAGAGTAACGTAGCGCTCTTTTCATTTGAAAGCAATTCTGTCTGTATTGTCAAACTGATCAATTTTAGAGCTGCTTTTAAAAAGCTCTTTATCAACACAACTGTCAAGAGGTTTATACCACATTAGCCAGCAGTATGTACACTCACAAAGTACAGATGCTGAAATAAATTTTCAGTATTTTTCCATCCAGCTCATAAAGTCCCCGATTCATGTCACATAACTTCAGTCTCTTAAATGAGGTATCTGGAATAGGAATATAGTAGCTATGTTCAGTAGGGAGTGAAAGGCATGTGTGAGGGGCTTAAATTTCGTAAAGTATAGGGCACCACCCCTCTAAAAATTAAATCTCTTAGGAAGGTTAAGATACTGAGGAATCAGTTTCAGCACTCAAGCTTGAAGATTAAGTTTAAGGGCATGCATTTTCAAGTCAAAATTCTTCATTGTGGTTCTAGCCACTATTGAACAGAAGAGTCGGAATAATAGATAGAGCAGGGAGGCCAGTTTCTTCTATTCTTTTAGATAGCTCACTCAAGATGTTGGTGATGGTCTAATGCTCAGTGGAATTTGGAAAATCTCTATGATTAAGTCAGACTTTAGAGGGACCCAAATTCCACTGTCAGCCTGAACACAACATAATGCGAGACAGGCAGCGGTGATGTACTAGATAAATTAATCATTAAGAGTGGAAATCTTTGAGTCACGAAGGCTGGATGTTCATCTCTGTTGCTGGTGGAATGAAACACAGCAATGTGATCATCAACATCTGACCTAGTTAATTGAAGAGTTGCCCAAACTAATTACTGGTCATTCTAAACCCGTGGGCAAAATTAATCTTCTCCTTGTAGTTTTTATGTCTGTCTCCTGAACACTTAAAAAAGGTTCATAGAATGATTTTAGTTAGTGGGGAGAAGGAATCTGCTCGGTATCCTGCAACTATTTCTGTTTCAAAGGAAAAATGGTTAAAAATAACAGAGAAGAATTAACAGCATGTAATTTAAGGCCCACAAATATACATCTCTAAATGTAGACAATGAGGACTTGTCTGCCTGTCTTCTGAAATATGATGTTACTCTTTTTTGTCACATATTTATCCAGAAATATATCCAGACCATGTTTTGCATTTGTGACTTTTTAAGATTTCTCTACTTAATCATTACTGCCAGGGAGGAAGTTGACTACATGCAAGATGTGTTTGTGTGTTTACTTTCATTCATGGATGACTGAAATTCAATATGTTATTGTCGTGGTTTATTCATATACAGTTATTCATATACAGATAGCACAAAAAATGGTTAGACATAGCTAAGCAAATTCAATAATTCTGGTGACATTCTCAGGACTTATACAACACAGACTACAGACTTGGGACATTTATTGTAGTCAAGACACCTATTGGTGTCTCAGTTGAGGCTTTCCCTGAGGAAATATTGAAGATGACAGGGCCAACATTCTAGTATAATTAAAGAATTAGTTGTGACCTTGCTTCTGTATTTGTTTAGTACTTTGTATAGTACTTAAGACTATTATTTTCTCAAACATTGTCTAGGAATCTTTTGGTTAACCTCTATGGGCTAGGGCCAGACTGAAAGTATCTGTCATAACTTATATACAAATTCCAAACCTACTTTTATAGAGCAATAAGTTCTCTCTAAAAAAAAAAACCCAACCAACCAAACAAGTGGAAAACCTCCACACATATGTTAATACATAATGTGTTGTTCCCCTTGAGTTAGATAACTATGCCCAGTAGAAACTGGATTAGGCCCTATGTGTCCTAATGGGGGCCTGAAAAGACAAGCATGTGTCTTTTCAGGGCAGTTACTATGTTTTGCAATTATATATAGTGGTCTCGTAAGCTTAACATGCACATTTACCAGTTTTGACTTTGAACTCCTCACTTCAGTCTACTGTGGGCTTCTAACAGCATTTTCTTTTCAAAACAATAATAGTGTGCTTGTACAACAGCTTCTGGGGGAAGTCTTTGGTGTATGTCATGGGTAACAGATGAAGCCTGCTTGGGGTAATAATTTGTCTTATAGTTATGAGAATTATTATTCTGCATTTTGTAGAAGAAAATAAAACATCAAAAAGTTTAAATCAATTGTTTGAAAAAAATTGCTTATTGTCGTCAGAGACTCACTTGAATCTGCTAAAACATGATTTCTGAGATTTATAGGTATTACTGAAGTGAGGAAGAAAAAAACATTGCCTGAACACTTCTCAGAATCAAGCCAAAAGGTGCTTGCAGTCAAGTAATGCCTATCTTTTGAAACGCTGACCAAGCTAACTTGCCAGGGATATGTCTTCCAGGAGTGCATCTTCAGTGGTGTCTTAGTTTGCACTAAGGAGTGCAAAATTTAATCCTCCTTACAAACTTTCATTTATATCACAGAGTGAGTTTTGTCCACATGAACTGGATGTCAGGACTTCAGGTTTCACTCTACAGATCTGCTACTACTGGTCCCCAGCACTTGCTAATGCTAAAGGTAACGTGGCAGGTAGTCCTCCTGCACTGAAGGCTAGATGAACTGGACTACAAATACGGAGTCAGTTAGCTAGAGAAGAGGCCCTATTTCATTCCTTGTATCAGAGATCAAACTAGGGGCATGAAGTGACAACTTGCCAAGAATAAGAAAGGCATTTTCTGACAAAAAGTGGAAAAAAAATTGTTTCTCACAGTATTCTCTTCCTTCCCTATAAAAGGTTTTGCAGTTTATAATTGTCCCTTCTGTTCCTAGTGAAAAAAAAAAACTACAAAGAAACAACAACAAAAGATTAAACTGTAGCAGTAATTCTCTTTTAGCATTTCACACCTTGATAAATTTAGTAACTGAATTAATGACTACCATTTACTTTAATTTCCTATCATTTTTCTTGTTCTGTAGGTGATATATGCCTTGAACACTAAGAATGATGAACATGAAGCTAGTATACAGGCTTTGAAAGAGGCTCATGAAGAAGAAATTCAGCACATTCTTGCTGAGACAAAGGAAACGATTCTCCAGTGTAAAAGCAAAGTTGAAGAAGAACAGTTGCTGAGAAAACGTATTCAGGCCCTTGAAATTGCAGTAGAACAACACAGGAGACTAAAGGAAGAAGCCTTGGCAGAGTTAACATTGTGCAAGAAGCAGGTGGAAGAGAGGGAGCGAAGAACAGAAGCGAAACAAGCACAGATGGTCCTTTCTACAGACATGGTAGATACCAATGCAGACTTTGAAAACAAGCTTCTACATTTAAATCAGGAGTCTGATGGACTGCTAAATGAATGCAAAGGATCTAAGAGAGCAAACTTAGATAAAAAAGTAATTTTAGATGAAAAATACAGTGTGGAAGGACAAGTTCTAATAAATGAGATGAAAAACCTGAAGAGTGAGAACCAGAGAGCAACTGAAGAATATACTCAGAAAACAAGCAAACTGCAAGCCTCTTATGAGAGAGAAAAAGAGGATTTGAAAAATGCTTTGCAGCAATCTGAAACAAAGAAGAATTGTCAGCAAAGAGAAATGGACCAAAGGAAGAGCTCAGAGGCTGAGGAAGGTTTTTTGCTGCAGCAGATAAAGAAGCTGGAGGCAGACCTACAGGAGAAAAGCCAGAAGATAAATGAGAGGAAGAAGCATTCTCAGAAGCTGAAGGAGAGAATACAGGTAAAGTATGCAACTGTGATCCCTATCTCTGCCTATAAAAGTGCAAATTATCAATTCTTCAAAATTCTTTTAAATATCATATTGAGTCAAATACTTTGTAAGCACTAAAGCAGTTTTAGAGGCTTAGGAGAGAAATAGGAGGGATATAGTAACTTCTAAAGAAAGAGTTAAGATGATCAGTAACTCAGTAGGAGAACTCTTTGAAAACTAGACTTTGTGTTCCCTGAGGGAGGAGTGAGGTAAAATTTGTCTGTTGACTGAACAGAGCTTTACCTTTCCTGCCCAGAAATGCGAAGAGAACAGCAAGCAGGTACTAATGCTAGCAAAGAGTATTTACAGAGTACTTTCTCCTTTTCCCTTGTGGTTGCCAACAGCTCAGTGCATGGATATGAACAGGGTTAGATAAGAGACCTGAGCTGGCAGGTTAGGAATCACGTGCTTCGTATTGTATGACTCTTGCAACAGTGGCTTGTACCAAGTGATATTTAATGAAGTGTCCTTTACACCTGTGAAGTTTTATGTGCTGAGCCATGAGACTTTCACCATTAGTTCTCACCTCACGCTTTGGCTGTCTACCCTAGCTGCTGTATCTCTCATATGTTTGCAGCACAGCTCTGCAGCCCCTTTCTGTTTAATTGCATCATGTGTCAGATGCAGTTTCAGAGGTTAGCACATCATGGGCAATCTGCCAACCAGCTGCATTTGGTACATAAGGTCAGGGTGTGGGAGAGACACTGATGAACTGTGCTGGTGCCGAAACACTCAGCCACGCTCTGTGCTCAACAGTTCCACTTCCTTCTAATACTGTTGATCCTTCCCATCGCATAAACTCACCTCCCAGACCTGTCCCCAGCCCTATGACAGCAATCTTGCATATTTGATAAGAAAACACCTTGAAGGTCTAGACTTGGAAACTATATTGAATACGCTTTCCCCACATTATTCGGACTCCGTTCTCTCAGTGTGTCGGTCTGTAGCAGAGCAACCTCTTATCTTCTGCAGAAAAGTGGAGAGGATATAGTAGCAGAGATGCAGATAAGCCATTTTTAAAAATTTTTTAAATTGAGTCAGGGAAATCCGTAATATCTGTTTCGATAAGGAAAAGTGTCCTGGCTCTGTAGAAGTTTGAAGTGGTAGAGGGGAAGAGGGAAAGTAAGATCCTGATTTCTTGTGGGTACTTGAAGTAACATTCAGGAGAAATGAAGAATGGAGACATGAAAATTTATGCGCGTGGTTTGCTGTTTTGATTTATCGTATAAGAAATGCAGTCTTTTAGGAATAAATAATATAAAACATAATAGGAACTGGAAATAAGAAGGTGGTGTCATCAGCGATTTAATTTCTAAATTCAGTATCAGCTGGATAAAGCTGGAATATTTTCTGAGGGACATACGCTCAACTTTACATTTCAGATCCTTTAAGTCTATGGAATAAGGCTGATTTACGTACCACTGGAGCATATTGCTTTGAATCTTTAAAGAGATAGCCTCAGACTAGGATAAATCTGCAAGAAGGAAAAGTGTTAGACACAATGTTATTTTCTGTTTGTTTCCAGTTTAAATAAAAAAGTAGAAGTTTCTCCTTTCTAAATTGGCTATTTCTGATGCCACCATTAAATACTACATTTTTTTCAGAATCCTGTGGACAATGGCAGTCTGGGAAACTGCAACATTTCTTTAATCAGTAATACCTCTGATCATTAGTAAATACTAGCAAGAAAAGCTATTAAAAGGCTTGAAAGATAAAAGGACTGATGTTTAAGCAAGGTGAATTTTCTGTTTTCTCCTTCGTGTATGCCAAGAGGTTTGCGACCTTTAGATGAAAGGCATCACATTAGTGCACATTTATTATTATTACTGTGGAAAAGAGAATACAAAGGAAGACAAGTCATTAAGTCTGATCTGTTCAGTCTAGTTTTGGAATAATTTTGGCATATGCCAGAGGTAAAAGGAACAAGCTTACCTTTAAGTTTTCAACTACAGACTGTGTTAAATACAAGTTAGTTTTAACTCATGAGATTTTACTCAACATTCATATAGGAACAAATAGCAATTTTGTCTGAGTGAATACTGCAGTATTATGTTAAACATCTGGAAACTGAGACTAGGACTTCCAGAAATAGAACATTAAATATGGTTGTTGTGGTTTAACCCCAGCCGGCAACTAAGCCCTACACAGCCGCTTGCTGACTCTCCCCGGTGGGATTGGGGAGAGAATCAGAAGAGTAAAAGTGAGAAAGCTTGTGGGTTAAGATAAAGGCAGTTTAATAGGTAAAGCAAAAGCCGTGCACACAGGCAAAGCAAAGCAAGGAATTAATTCATTGCTTCCCGTTGGCAGGCAGGTGTTCAGCCATCCCCAGGAAAGCAGGGCTCCATCATGCTTAACAGTTACTCGGGAAGACAAAATGCCATCACTCCAAACATCCCCCCTTCCTCCTTCTTCCCCCAGCTTTATATGCTGAGCATGACGTCATATGGTATGGAATATCCCTTTGGTCAGTTGGGGTCAGCTGTCCCAGCTGTGTCCCCTCCCAACTTCTTGTGCACCCCCAGCCTCTTCGCTGGTGGGGTGGTGTGAGAAGCAGAAAAGGCCTTGACTCTGTGTAAGCGCTGCTCAGCAATAAAAAAACATCCCTGTTTATCAACACTGTTTCCAGCACAAATCCAAAATATCGCCCCATACTAGCTACTATGAAGAAAATTAACCCTATCCCAGCCAAAACCAAAATTTTGGTTCAAACTTTTGCCTTTAGTTATGGACAGATAATTCCCAGCCAAGTCTGTAGGAGCCAATTTTTCTGTTTTTAGGCCTCTGTATTATGGATTATATTACAAACTATTGTACTTCAGCAACTGGGAAAAAAAACAAAGTATTATTCATTAACTTTTAGCACAAGTTGTTGTGAAATTAATGGAAGTATATCCTGTTCAGACATAATCTCAGACATCTTTTAGATGGTAATTCTTGATGAGTGTTCACTTTACAATGGCGTATACATCTGAGGGAATGGCTCCACATTACAAATATATTGGCAGCAGAGACAGTTTAAGGGTATGGAACAGCAAAAAGTGCATTTAAACCAGGTCTGTAAGTGAAAGATCTATATCATGGAACTGCACCAAGAGAAAAAATGACCATTTATTTCAGATGACAAAAAGAGAACATGTGTAATAAACGTAGAAGTAATGTTATGCATATTTTAGGATTTGGAAGTGTAGCTTAAGGAAACACAACAAGAAATTCTGGGATCAAAAAGTATAGTGAAAAAAGTGGAGGAAGATCTAAGTGTAGTCAAAGAGAGAAATACACTTCAAGAGAAGGAAATCCTGCAAAAAGCAGGTAAGATGCTCATTAATGTAATTCTGAAGTAGTCACTCACATTGGAAATTCCACAAGTTAGTTATGCTATTTGAAATGTAAATTTTGATATCACAGAAGATATGGAAACTATATTGAATCCCCAAAGCAAAGCTTTTAATAAAGTATATGAACTGAAACATCAAATAACACAGCTGCAGCAAATGAGTTCTAGCAAACAGAGCCAGAACAAGAGCGGCTCTGAAGATGTGCAAGAGCTTAAACAGGTGGTCTGCTCTCAAATATTCAAAGGCATGGCATGCCAAAAGTACTGAAATCAATGTCATTTTTCTTTTAAGATTAATGGCTTTTGGGTAATTCTACAGCAGTCAATCCTGTAAGATTCCAGATCTCTGGCCTCATCCAGTGGAACACTGACTCGTGTTCATAACCTGAAGTACCTGACTTGCTGCAATGACAGCAAAGAAACTACTGACATCCTTGAGCTAGACCAGGGCAGAGTGTTCAACTTCTACTGTAATCAAAACCTTAAAGAGAACAAGGTCCAAGGCAGGCTTTCTCTGTTGAGGTCAAGTTGGAATACTGATTTTTTTTTTTTTTTTTTTAAATATAGAAAACAGTTCTTCTGAAAAGCTATGCATAAATGATACCAGGAATAAACTCAGTACAATGAGGAATGTATGTATCCTGAGAGTTCCCTCTGTACAATGTCTCCCCTTAAACAATTGTCCAGCCCCGAATCTTTCCTATATTTTTTAGTTCTACTAGAATATTGTTATGCTGGCATTCTGGGTAATTAGACCTGGCATCAGAGACATAACAAAACCCAAATTGTCCTTTGTGCTTTTTCACGGAACTAAGGTTGTCCTTGAGGAAGCCTGCATGGTTGGAAGTGAGGCATGCACCCAAATTCAAACCAGAACAGAAAAAAACCCCCATCCCTAGACTGCAGAATAGGCATACAGCCCTGAATCACTACAGTTCTACATTGTTAACTAACATAAAGCCAGTATTTTTCAATGGAGTATATCCACCTAAGTAGCATATTCTCTACAAAATAGACTACTCTGACCCCAGAATTCTACCCTGGTTTTGTCATATTATATAGCTAGTGTGTTTTACAGACTATGGAAACTGTAGCTATTTAAAAAGAGGGTATGAATAAAAGACACAGAGAGCTTGCTTTGTAAAGGCAAGCATCAGTCCCATAAGGAAAAGATTTGTCTGAAAGAATAGCTGTTAAAAGGGCTGGAAGATCTTGTAATGAAGCGTACAAGGGAAATCAAACCAGTCTAAACCTTCATGGAAGCTGAAAGAAAAAAATGCAGAAGGTAGGAATGGTCTTCTATTTATAGATGCTCTAATTCATTTGGTTTTAATCTTATTGGTCACAGTGACATCATTTGAATTATCCTCACTTGAGGCACTTTGAATTAACATAAAATGCAAGGATTTTCTCGCTATGGTCTTACTGAAAAAAAAAAAAGGAAAAAAAAAGTCAAGCTGATGTATTTCTGTGAAAAACTCCACAGGCAGGAAAGTGAATTTATCCTTCATGTGATAAACTGCCTTCTTAGCCACACTTATCCTTGCATGCTTTGCATGTGACAGTTGGAGTGATTAATATAGGTCCCTCCTGAAGAAAAATGTGTTGTAGGTGTATTCCAATTTCTGACTTAAATTTCCATGGATTGCTGCTGTGAAATACTCAAATACATTGATTTAATCAAAATTTTGCATTGTTTAGGCAGAGAATCTAATTCTGCAAAGTGTTGGTAAATGGATTCAGAGTGCAGGTGTTACCAATGAAATGATGACTAGTTACAAACAAATACATGCATATATATGTCCTTATTTAATTTCAGTCAGAAAGAATGCTCATCTTCTCGTGGATCCAGACAGGTTACCTGAGCAATACCTTTTCCCAATGTGTTTTAAGTGGCTGAGCTGTAATTTTTGTTGTTGGTATCCATTAGCAGTGATTGGCTTAAGAGATTCTTCAAAGAATTTCACTTTCATGAGAACTGCTGTCTGTGGCTGAATCCTTTGGCTTCAGGAAATTTGCAATCTGTAATGTTTCTATAGGAACCTAAATGTGAGCTGAAATCAATTCAAATGGAGGAAAATCTTGAAACACATGTTTAATTTTAAGTACATGCTTTAATGCTTGGTGAAGCTTACAACTCAGTGCATGCCCAAGTGATTTGCCAAATTTGGGCATAAATTAAGGAGGAATTTAGTTTCTGTCTCCTAATGTACTTGTGTGTTTGTCAGACATCTTCTAGACAGAAAAAAATTTGATTAGAGCAGTTTGTAGAATTGGACAATCAGACTACTGGTCAAGTGTTCTTTAGACCCTTCTTGATGCTAAGAATGTACTTCTACTCATTTTTCCCAGTTTTAAGGCTGCTATACCTTTCTCAGTTCAACATTTACTTGAGAATACTCAAATCGCTTGCTGACAAGTTGTGAAGTCATAAAAAGCATGCAGCTCCTATCACTAAATGTTGAGCTTCATAGTACCTTCTAGATTTTGGAGACTAGGAATTGTGTTAAGTGCTAGTCGGAAGAATTAATTTCTGCCTATGAAACTGCTGAAGTTTATACATTTATGCAATCTCATTTCTCAAAAAGGAACCTGTGTGATTAAATTATTTTATCTCATTGTGAAAGTGCTCACGTTTGATCAGTATGTGAAGATGCAGTTCTTCAATGTACACAGTTACACTATCAAGTATAAGCCTTAGGAAAAGGACTTTGCCTTTTATATAGTGTATTCTTTCATGTGAATAAGTTTGTACTGGTATACTTAAAATGATGCCAGGTGAAGCTCTTCACATGAGTCAGATCAAACTTAAATATCAAACACTTTATACTTCAGTAAAAAAGGCATAATAGTAGGAATTTATTGTTTATCGGCAATAAATATGATTGCTTATAACCATCTCTTCTTAGAGACTCATATTAATTAAATCCAAAAAATCTTGAGTTAGTAAAACTTAAATAAAATTACAATAGTTTTCGTTACTAATGCTATTTATAGCCTCTGATGCAATTAAGGCCTGTAACAGCTGTTTGAGAAGTATTATATCTATTTTCCAGATAGAAAAATTAAGATATAGAGAAGGAAGCCCATTGGCAGAGTTGCAGTGGGAATGCTGCAAACACCTGATCTTCAGGTTTTAATCAAAAAGACCATTATATACTCTCCTTTTCTTACAGGCAAAACTAAAGCTGATTTCTCCATTGTAATATTCCAGTCTCTGTTTGATTCCATCCTTTAATTGCTACCTAGCAGTTATCCTGTTTTTAAACTGTGAAATGCTAATGTATTCTCCTTTAATTATGAGTTACAAGGAATAAGTCACTATTGCCTGTGCTTCTGTTTCCTAATATCATGCCATCCTCCCAATGATTATCACTTTCTTAGTTTTTAGGTACTTCTTCTGTTATCTTGAATTCTTAAGTCACTGTGCTACAAAAATTGCCGGGCCGGGGCGGGGACTGTGAGAAGGGGCTGTACAGGATGCAGGAGGTGTTAAATTGCTATTTTTTTCTCTGTTTCCTCCATTTGTGGTGTCTGAAAATACGGTAGACTGTTTTTTTTGAGTCAGCAAATCGGCAGAAATAGGAAGAGCAAGCACACTAATAAGTTTGTAATACATATCACTTGAGGACATTTCTAGAAGTTGCATATTCAGTCTTTCTACAATAAACAATTGCTCACACTTGCTACAAACGATTGCTACAAGTTCTTGGTCACTGTCTGGCAAGTGGTATTATCATTGATTTTTCAAAAACTATTTCCAGCAATAAGGTGATAATATAGCCTTCAATTTTTTATTTTATTTTATTTTTACTTCCTCACTGGGATTTTCTTTATGGATGCTATAAGATAGTGCTTCCTTTGATTCCCTTTTCCACTAATTGCCCATTAGTTAGTCATCTGGTTATTTATATGGTCAATGTATATTTATGTTTTTTCAGATCTTGTGGGTGACTCTTGCATACTAAATTATTTTTGCATACTAACACCACTCAAAGCAAAACCGTCTGACTCTTCATGCTGTACAGTTTTCCACCTCAGGGAAGCTTTCAGTAGAAGATTAGGATTATGTGAGCTGTATTGCCTAACACCAGTGTTAGAAAGAACCAAAACAAACTGTTAATACTTCTTTGATTGAATAATACATGAGTGACATTAAAAGACAGTAGCACCTATTATTGTGTAAACAGTAGCATGTATTACTGTGTAAACTGCTCTATTATCCAGGTTCATGTAGAAGAAATGTTTTCTTTTTCATGCTGCATGTTTTGTCCCAGCTATTGCATGCTCTTTTTTTTTTCTTTTTTCCTTTTTTTTTTTTTTTTTTACTTTAGGAGCTCCAGACACAGCTAGAGGAATTTAAAAGAAAATCTGAGTGTGAACTAAAGCAACTAGAGAAAGAGAAAGAAGTCCTAACTGGGAAACTTCAAAACTCTTCACTTGAGGTAAACTGGGCATAAATGTAACCCAGTAATAAAAGGGCTCTTCATTTTTCCTCTCATCTGAGAGGTTCTTGATTAGATTTTAATGGTATTTGCTGTGACTATCATTCAAGAAAATATGCAAGGGTTCCAGATGGAAATAACAGAAATTACTGATCCTGAACATCTATGAAGATTTTGACAAGCCTGTTTATTTTGATATATTTCATATATCACTCTTTGGAGATACACTAAGGCTTTTTGGTGAGGAATTTGGCTATATCAGGGTTGGATGGTGACTATGACTGTTTGTCTGTATACAGGGCTAAGTGAGATTAGAATCTTCCTTATGGCTCTTGTTGACTTTCTGATTATGGTTTTTTGTGTGTGTAGACATGTAAAAGGGCCTGCTTGCTTGCTCCCTTGAGCAAGAGAATTGAATGGAAAAAAGGTCAAATAGATCAGTTTCAGTTCTGCCTGCTTGACCGTAAGGGTGGTAACTGAAGCAGATTGGGATGTGCAATAATTTAGTATATATTAGTAGTTAGGTATGCCTCCCTCTATGTTCTCAAGATCAAGAATGAAATAGAGAAAGCATTGTGACCCCAAAGTAGCTTTGAGGATGTCATAGCTTATGTATTGTTCCCCACTGTGGTTACACCTAAGTCATAATGCAAATCTGTGGACATGGATTAATCTGGAAATAAATATCTGAGATGTGTTAGTATTAGATTATCCACTTGTAACAGCTGTAATGTATAGTCAGTTGCAGGCCAAGTGATGCAAATTTTCCAGATTAGTACATCTACCAAGATATTTATGCAGGAAAGTGTCATTATTTGAAAAGCCATAACGGGTTGGATAAATAATTTTCTGCCAAAATAAAAGCAGAACCCCTACAAGTCAGTTATTTACCCAGGTAAACAGTTCACCTTTAAAATTTCTGACAACTGTGAATATACGTTTTCTCCCTCTCAGGTGTTCCCCTTTTGTATTGTTCAGTTCTTTTTGGCAAACGCTATCTGCTTTAAAATGTTACCTACAGGATATTTTCTTTTCTTCAGTGTGATCATGTGAAGTTTTTACCTGTGAACATTTTGATACTTTTATCTCATGGATAAGCTATAAAACAACTGCTTTAACAGAACTGAAATCAGTGCCCTAGTGAAGAGTTCTGATGATGCTGAGTGCTGCATTTATTTTTCTACCCCAAGTATATCATTGGATTTGGTACATTTTTCAGAAGAACAATGAAATGATTTGTGATTGTCCATTCTGGGAGATTATGGCTGAATGGACATGTTTTCGCCATGAGAATTTTTCATCCATTTCTTTGTTTTTTTCCTGCCAATCCAGGTTTTGAGGCTCCAAGATTTTATTAAGCAAAACGAGGATATTCCCGAACATAGAAAATTTCTTCAGTCTAGTTCAAGAAAAAGTAATGAACAGCAGGAATTAGGTAGCTCACACGGTGGAGCTACTGAATTACAGATAGCCACTGTTGTTCTAAGTGTTCTAAGTTGTTCTAAGTCTATAATTTCCATTGCTTTACATCTTCACTGATTCTAACCAATTTCGCTTCCAGCAAGTTCGGTGGGAGCTTTCGTGGGAACAGCTCCACAAAAGCTAAGACCTAGATGTTTCTCAGCTGGTATTTGTAGACTCTGAGTGGCCATAATAAGCTCTTTTTGAGTGTTTGAAGACAGAAAAATGGCAGATAGGCTCATCAGCAAGATGTTGGCCCCCTCTCTCCTACCTGCTTCCACTTTCCCACATGCCATTACTCTTGCTTGGTACAGCATGTTCCAGCAATCAGGGCATGTGTTGTGGTCATTTACTATGTAACACCTGCTTTTTCTCCCATTCAAGCTGTACTAGCTGTACTAGTTCTGAGTGCAGCATGGTCTTTTCCCTTTCATTTCTCCTGTAAAACAGATTTGTACCTTCTGGTATCACAGTTGGATTCTGACATTCTATCCATTTCCTTAGAAATACAGAATTTAAGTGTAGTTCTTAATGTTCGTAAAGTTCTAGCTAAATCCTGTTTTTAGGTTTCATTACACATTTCTGCATGCCACTATTTTCTACAGGTTTTCTCTGAGAGAATGTCAGGTCAATCCAACCTGTGTTGACCTATCCAGAGTGACTACCTTGCAAAACATGGGTTCTCATAAATCAGTTGTCTTTATTCTTTTCCAAGGTCCCCTAAATGTACATATTTCTACAAAAATATCTTAGTCCATTCAAAACTGAAAATTTACCATGATATTCTGGCATCTCTGGGTAATGCCTGAAAGTTATACTGGTTTGAGGTGTGAGGGGAGAAGATGCAAGGGGGGAGTAGTGGCACACTGTCTCATCTCATAGTATTGTGTATGTGCATACAAGTGGGTATTCCACTGAAAGGTCTCAAAGAAATCAAAAGGCTTATGACATGAATCAGTTATTGTTCAGGTTTTGCAGATGGAAAAAGTGAGGCAGTGAGTCATCAAATTACTTTTCTTGAAGTCATATATTGTCGTGGTTTAGCCCCAGCCAGCAACTAAACACTACGCAGCCGCTCTCTCACCCCCCCACTCCGGTAGGATGGGGGAGAGGATCGGGAGGGCACACGGAGGAAAACCCRCGGGTTGAGATAAAAACAGTTTAATAATGGAAATAAAACAAAGGAGAACAGTGATAATAACAAYGWTAACAACAATAACAGAATATACAAAACAGGCGATACACAATGCAACTGCTCACCCCCACGTGTTCCGCACCAAAACCCCGCGAACCGTGCGCTCCCCCCAAAGGGACCACCCCCCGGTTTTTAAGCTGGGCATGATGTCACATGGTATAGAATACCCCATTGGCCAGCTGGGTCAACCACCCCGGCTATGCTCCCCCCCAGGTCCCCCTGCACCTTGAAGGGCGGGGGAGGCTGTCGGTGCACCTGGCAACGACCAAAGCATCAATGGGCCATCAACATTCCTTTCGTGGCCAAACCCAAAACACAGCACCCCCTCCAGCTACAGGGAAGAGAGTTAACTCTGTCCCAGCCGGAACCAGGACATATATTCAGGACAGAAAAATATCTTAGAATCTAACAATGCTCTCAAAAGGGAGGAAATGCTCCCTCTGAAGAGAAATTTTGCATTTTCTTGGTGCTCTATAAGTTACTTTCTGAATCAATTACTTGGCAGTATTGCCAGGGAAGTGAAGTAATTTCAAATTACAATACTTTCCTTCTCTAAATATGTGAATATTCACAGCCAACAAACCACCATTTACTATACAAAATTATGTTTCACTGAGGGCATGATTCCCATCTGGAAACCTTTGCAATGGCTCAGCCCAGAGCTTCCGCCTCAAAGGTTAGGCAATGTGTTGTTACTAATCCAGTTCTAACTTGGATACAATTTCAGATCTAAAATTAGCTTCATTGGCTGCACATTTTTGGTTGGGCTGATGTAGCTAGAACACTATGCAGAGTAGACAGAATCATGATAATTTCATCTCTTTGGGGTTGCACTTCAAAGTGGCAGGATTTCTGTACTACTAAGATTTTTCTGGATAGAGAAATCAGATTCACACCTGTTTGGTCCTTTGGAAGGAAGGATGTGAGATTCTGTGTGACTCGAATGCTAATTCATTAGGAGTCAACCAGTTCCTTGCTTTTGCCCCTGTGTT
Source organism: Oceanodroma leucorhoa (assembly GCA_030449065.1). Classification (NCBI taxonomy): domain Eukaryota; kingdom Metazoa; phylum Chordata; class Aves; order Procellariiformes; genus Oceanodroma; species Oceanodroma leucorhoa. Next base: position 1,498,044 of record JASVER010000080.1, on the reverse strand, counting down.
AAAGGGGCTGTTCTGGAATTAGAAGGTACATAAAATAGAAGTGCAGGCTTCACCTTGTCATGATATATCTTTGAACAATGCTAGCACAGCAATGCCCAAAGCCTTGTTGGAGATCCTGTAGGTACCACCAAATAGCAGCAGTAGAGATGTGCCTGATGTGTTCACATCTGTCCCTCCGGTCAGGAGTTGCCATAAGTTTAGGAAGGCAGTTAACTGTGAACTTAACTGAAGTAGCTGTGAAATAAGCCTAAAGACAACAGTTAAATATAATTTCATTATTTTGTTGTTACTTCTTATACTATGTTACCATTTTGATGTAATGGCATCATAGTATGAGTAAAACCCTGTAGGATTTGGGTGCCTTACTTTAACTCTCTGAACAAATTCTCAATTGTGGTGACTCTTCTATGATACATCAAAAGGCAGTTTTAAGTCTTTTATATAAATTCATCTCCTAGCAATGCATTCCGAAACTCGGATCCTTCTACTTAAAAGATACAGGAAGTCAAAATATTCTCTCTGATTCCAACTTTAGATCTTGCCTTTGAGATTTCACACTTCTTACATACAATAAATAAAAGAAGGGGAGAGCAGCCTTTAGATAGACTTCAAGTATCCATAGTGCTTGCAAGCACAGTAAATTAAAATAATCAAAGCAGAAGTCAAACAGGGGAGCCAACTGTGATGGCATGCACAGCCTTATACTTGCCCGGTATTTTGCCCATGGGCTATCGAAGTCTGAGAGATACTTCTTTAAAAGAATCAAGCCATCCTTCCCAGGAGAAGGGCAGTAATTATGGTTAGAAAAGAATGAAACTTCAAAGACGTTTAAAATATTTCAAAACTTATCTGTCATCTTTTAGTAATACTTGTTCGTTTTTTCTTTACTTGGAAGACAGTGGGAGGCAAAATCAACTGTCATAAGAAAGGGCAAGTGGAAATCTAACCCTGAAATTTGAAAAGAGCTACTAGAGAGCCTAGAGAAATACTGTTGCCTAGAGTTTATACTGTGCATAGGTTTTAGTTGCATCTTTAAGACCACTTTATGGAATTCTGGTGGGTAAAAGTGAATGAATAATTGTATTTAGAGGTACATTTTTTTCAAGAGGTTTTGTTGTGCAGCAGGAAGACATTATAAAACAATGTTGCTGGTCTGTTAATAGTAGAAGGAGCCAAATAGATTCTGGACTGATGTGAGTTGGCATAGTTTCATTGGCTTAAATGTTGCTTTACCAATTTTACAAATTGAGGGTCTGGCTATCTGGCTACCTATTTTGAAGTAATGAAACACAATAAAACACGTGGGCACTGCAAAATATTCCAGAGAAGGATTTGCACTTTTAACTGAAAGACAGGAGGAAACCTGATGGGATGGAAATGATTGTTTCTTAACCTCTAATATGTTAGAAGTAGCAGGATTCATGAGAAAGTGTGTGTTTGTATCCCTGATGTATTTGTGTAGGTCTTGTTCCCTAAATCACTGAAAAATAATGGTTTTAGAAGTACTTTTCTATCTGATTTCTTACTAGATTATGTTCTCTGTTGCTACCAATTTACTGTTTAGCCTATTTCTAGTTAGTATGATCTTACGTTTCATGGTAGTAGTGCTTTGAACCAGTAATTGTCTATGAAGAGAGTCTGGAAGGTTAATAATGTTGTGACCACAGCCTCTTTTCATTTTCCCCACCTAGATGAATATTTAATTTGCAAAAGAAATATTCCAAGCAACCTTTTTCCTGTTCCAATTTTTATGTCAGAAAATATACAGCCTACTCTTCTGGCACATCTTTTTTACTCACTGGCTTACTTTCAGAAAGCCCAGAAAAAAAATGCATGCTTGAGTGTAGTAATGCTAATGCATATTACACCAGCTGATACAGGGGACTGTACAGCATTAAGTGTTTCACATCAAAGGTTAGTTTCATAAGGAACTGCAGTACCTAAAAACTTCAGTGTTACCTTTCTTTATGTAGGAAAACATTGGCTTGAGTTCAGTAGGCATTAAGACAAAGTAAATGTTTTACCTGTAACCAGAAGCCAAAGTGACCATTTAGTTAAATCTTATGATATACCACTTTAAAAAAAAAAAAAAAATAAAATAAATTGCAGCAGCTCTGGAAACAAAGGTATGGTTGGCAGTTGGCTCTGGCATCTGCCTGTTCTTGGAGTGTATCCAGGCCACAGATAGATCCCATCACACAGACACATTAAAGACAATATTTTTCATTAAGAATAACATTTAGCAATTATTCTTCACTATTTTGTTCAGACAGTTTTCTTTGTGTTTATTTGGATGACACAAAGGAAAAGCCAAGAAATGACTGGATAATTAGTTAACTTAAACTCACAGTTTGGGGCAGCTGAAGCTAGGTGCTCTTTCAAATTTGCTAACTCAAATCAATTTGGCTGGATAGCTTCAGTGAAATTCAAATGTACCATGTTGGTTTGAAATTGTTTAAGAAGTAGTAAAACTAATCTTTCATTTTCTGGCACTTACTTAAAAGAGAACAAAATAAAAAAACTTGATTCACAAAACACTGGGTGAAAGAATGTTTGTTTTCTTCTCATCTGCCAACCTAGCATTCCCATGATGTGTGGGAGACCTAGGCTTGTTCTTTTTTTTTTTCTTCTGTCAGCTTTCTCACCATTTAAAGAGTTCCCTTGTCACTGGGTTATAGGATAAAACAGGGTAAGCAACAGCGTGTCACCTGTTGCCACTTCTTCACTTGTACATTAAGTTGTCATTGGACAACCTAGGCCTTCATCACTTGGGTAAGTGTCCCAGTTACTTTCATACGCACACGCGTGTACTCTCTTGCTTTCTTGATTTTGCTATGCCTCCGTGCTTCGTTTCTCTCTCTCACACACACAAAGCAGAACCAGTGCTGCCATCTCTTCTTCCCATGTGTTCTGTGAATAAAGCCATTTGTCTCCTTGCAAATGATGAAATAAGTTTTAAAAACATATAATTCAGTCTGGAGAAAATATTTTAATTTTTCATTTTGCCGTCTACATTCAAAAATGTTTCCTTTGGATTGATTTGACTAGAATTTTTGTTGATTGCTTGGTTTGGCCACCAAATAGGAGAAAGTCAACTGCCCAAGCTGGTAGCTTTGCTAAAGAGTTTTTTAACAAAGTTCATCTCTGCTTGCAGACTTCTGTCATGTCTAAGTTACAGATACTGTTGTAGATGTCAGAACATGTGAAACATCAGTAATAAACTGATGTAATAAATAAACATCTACCCCATCTAGTAAAGGAAATCCACATTAATTTTAATAGAAGTATGGCCCTTTGTGAGCAAGCTGTTGGAAGGGGTTCAGAGGGGAACTGAAGTACAAGATCAATGATGATCAGTAATGACCACCACCAATTAGTTGGAGAAAAGGAACCTGACTTGTGAATTTGAAGTGAAGAACAAACTCTATTTAAATGGAAGGAACACAGTATACTGACTTGTGTATAGGAACAGCAGTTCTGCAGCCGTAAACCCACTCAAAAATGGTTCAGTAATTCTTTCTTGTAGCTGCTTACAGAGGTACAGAAACCAGATGTAGTAAAGGAAGTTATGTAGTTCTCATGAGACGTGTGTGTTCAAGTAACAGATTTTGAGTTATCTCCACAGCACATGAAGTCCATGAACATTCATGTTTCACATGAATCATGCTTACACAGAAATAAATCATCTTCATCTGATATTCTGTGAACACAAACTTTTGACTCAAAATTATAAACTACCAACAGACCAAATAGGGCAAGTTTTTACAACGTTTTCAGGCCCTTATTTAGTTATTCTGTAGAAAAAACAATTAAAATAGGACAAATTGATCAAGTAGAAATAATTCTTTCTAAGCTGCGGGTGTCTCAAAAAAAAAGGTTACATTAATTTTTCTTCTTTAATATCAGGATTCATTTCTGGGACATGAAGACTTGTATAAATTCCAGAGAGAAGGGAGCAGATACCAGGAAATGGTAAAAGCGGAAATCAGGACTAGAAGTGAAGATAAGTCAAGGTACAATGTAGTTGAAGGTTGTGGTCTTAAAGTGGGAGTACAGAATGTCCTTTCTCCAATAGGAGTTGAGACCCCAGGAACTGATACAAGCTCTGTGGTTTGCAGCATTTTGAGCCTTCAGAGCACAGTTCTGTGCTGGGAACCTATGAGAATAGTAGAGGCTTCGAGAGTACTTGAATAAGGGCTGTGATCCATCTGGGAATGGAGGAGGGCCTCAGGAGAGGGAAAGGAGAGAACACGTGCTTTGGAGGAGAGAAGCCAGCATGCTCAATGAATGTGAGAAAGAACAGAGCCATGAGCTAGCAGGAGTACATTTAGCCATCGTCAGAAAGGATTCCTATGATTTGGAGAGATCTGGCATAGCTCATTAGTATCTCCCTTTGGACGGTGCAATGCTGACTGTGGCCATGAAGTTAATGAGAAGTAAGAGCTTTGCACAGCATGTCTCCTTTCTCTTACGTAACACAAAATATACCAGTAAGTGCTATAAGAATGAAATGTGGAAAGATATAGACACCTTAGCCCACTAAGTAAATCTCCATCCAGCTTTTGTGGTGCTGCATCAGGAAGGACCACAAGTGTGCAGTTGAAGTTACAGGCAACTATTTAGCTAGCTAAAGCTACAGTGCTTCCTCAACTAACGAACTGTCTGCAGGATGCATGGAAAAAAAATGAAGGCAACACTGAAGAAGAGAGAACATATATTAGTGTAGAGGAAAGAATAGGATGGAGTCATAGGTTATAATCTGTATCATATCCAATGTGCAGGTGTGTGTAACATCATTTGAATTACTTAAAGTCACATGAAATTCTGAGGAAGCCAACTTCTTCCTTTCATAGTTTGAATTCTGTTTCTCTAAGGCTGGAAAGTACAGGTATATAAAAATTGGAAAACAGACCATCCTCTTTCACGTGCTCCCAAAAAGAAAAAGCAAGAGACATAAAGGTTTTGCAGGAGGCATGGCAGAGCAAAAAAGCAGGCTTGGAAGTCAGATACAGCAACAGAAATGCTAATTGGCTTTACTAATTATGCATGTTCCTTCTATGCAGAAGGCAGTTTTTCAGAATTTCACAGCTCTGATGTTAGGAATGGCAAATTTAAGAAGAATCATAGAATCATAGAATCATTAAGGTTGGAAAAGACCTTTAAGATCATCAAGTCCAACCATCAACCCAGCACCCATGCCCACTAAACCATGTCCTGAAGTACCACATCCATATGTTTTTTGAATGTCTTCAGTGTTGGTGACTCCACCACTTCCCTGGGCAGCCTATTCCAATGCTTGACTACCCTTTCAGTGAATAAATTTTTCCTAATATCCAATCTAAACCTCTCCTGGCGCAACTTGAGGCCATTTCCTCTCGTCCTATCGCTTGTTACTTGGGAGAAGAGACCAACACCCGCCTCTCTACAGCCTCCTTTCAGGTAGTTGTAGAGAGCGATAAGGTCTCGCCTCAGCCTCCTCTTCTCCAGGCTAAACAACCCCAGCTCCCTCAGCCGCTCCTCATAAGACCTGTTCTCCAGACCCTTCACCAGCTTCGTTGCCCTTCTCTGGACACGCTCCAGCACCTCAATGTCCTTCTTGTAGTGAGGGGCCCAAAACTGAACACAGTATTCGAGGTGCGGCCTCACCAGTGCCGAGTACAGGGGCATGATCACCTCCCTCCACCTACTGGCCGCACTATTCCTGACACAGGCCAGGATGCCGTTGGCCTTCTTGGCCACCTGGGCACACTGCCGGCTCATGTTCAGCCGGCTGTCGACCAGCACCCCCAGGTCCTTTTCCACCGGGCAGCTTTCCAGCCGCTCTTCCCCAAGCCTGTAGCATTGCCTGGGATTGTTGTGATGAAAATGCAGGACCCGGCACTTTGTCTTGTTGAACCTCATGCAATTGGCCTCGGCCCATCGATCCAGCCTGTCCAGATCCCTCTGCAGAGCCTTCCTACCCTCAGGCAGATCAACACTCCCGCCCARCTTGGTGTCAYCTGCAAACTTACTGAGGGTGCACTCAATCCCTTTGTCCAGATCATTGATAAAATGTTAAACAAGACCGGCCCCAAAACTGAACCCTGGGGAACACCACTCGTGACCGGCTGCCAACTGGCTTTGACTCCATTCACCACAACTCTCTGGGCTCAGCCGTCCAGCCAGTTTTCTACCCGGCGAAGAGTACACCCATCTAAGCCATGAGCCGCCAGCTTCTCCAGGAGAATGCTGTGGGAGACAGTGTCAAAGGCTTTACTAAAGTCCAGGTAGACCACATCCACAGCCTTCCCTTCATCCACTAGGCGGGTCACCTGGTCATAGAAGGAGATCAGGTTGGTYAAGCAGGACCTGCCCTTCATGAACCCATGCTGGCTGGGTCTGATCCCCTGGTTGTCCCGCACCTGCCTCGTGAGTGCCCTCAAGATGAACCACTCCATAATCTTCCCTGGCACTGAGGTCAGGCTGACAGGCCTGTAGTTCCCCGGATCCTCCTTCTGGCCCTTCTTGTAGATGAGTGTCACATTGGCAAGCCTCCAGTCGTCCAGGACCTCCCCCGTTAACCAGGACCAGTGATAAATGATGGAGAGCGGCTTGGAAGGGCAAATACAATTTTTTGCTGAAAGTTTAGAAAACTTACCAAATAGGAAAGAGAACAGACTCCTCCTTCCTTCCCCACCATAAAAAACCCCACCAAGTTATTCTTATAAACAGGTATTTTTTTGTTACTTTTGTGTCAGCCATTACAGACATGTCTACTGTATGTAGTAATTAAGCTAAGAGAGAGGAGAAAATAAAACAAATCTGAAGTGTGATGTGCAGAATTCTTGTTTCCATTGGTTCTAATCTACTGCTTTATATATTTGGACTCTGCAGTGTTAGATCTCCAGGATGACAATAAGCACAGCCTTCGGCCCACCTCCTGGTTTGTGCCATAATTATTGTGCAAGTTTAACTATGGATTGTACATATGAGATGGAGACGAGTTGAAAAGAAATAATTTAAGAAAAGTACTTGATGGGCAGCAGACAGTATATGCAAAAGGGATGTCATTCTTCACTGAAAAAAGGGCTCCTTGCATGAAACAAGCATCTTGCTATTTTTCATAGAGCAATACAAATTCATAAAATGTACTCAAATTTACATAATTCCTCTCCATTGTGAATGCAGCCATTAACCCTAACCTGATGACTTAATTTTCTGGAAGGTGGCTCAGCTGAAGCAAATATTAGATCAACAAACAAATAATTTCAAGGAGTCACTGAAGATACATAATCTACAGTCCAACAAAGAAAAAGAGAAGCTTTTGCAGGATCTTCAAAACACCATTAAAGAAAACCAGAATGTTAAACTGCAGCTGGAGGCATCACATCAAAAAGTCTTAAAAATGTTGGAGAAAAGCAAAAATCAGGAACTGAAGGTCAGTTTATGACATACTAGTGTAAAAAAAAAATCGTATTTGTGGGATAAACCATATTAGCTAGAGCTGATTATCAAAACTCAGTTATCTCAATTATCTTAATGATGGGTTGCCATTGTTGCACATAATGAATTATTCTGTGATTTTGAAATCTCATCATCTTCAGGTTGTTCTTTTTTTTTTATTATTTTAACATTTGAACTTAGACCACAGTGTGAATGAAATAGTTTCATGAAATAATATAGCCTGCCCTCTACAGCTAGGCTGCAATGAATACAAGCTCCTCTAGCTGTGCTCTTGCTTCAGAAATACAAGGGAATTCCTTGCGTATTATTAACAGGACTCAGTTTTATTCTTTCCATTCATTATTAGTTTATACATAAATACTTTTTAAAAAGTATAATAGACATGTATAACGATGTGTATTGCCTTAGATGCCTTCAAGAAATCAATTCTGTAAGTGGATAACCAAAGCTTTTAAAGGTTCAGGTGGATTTATTTCAGTGACAAAATGTTAATGCAGTATATTGAGGTTCTAAAGCATGTTACTGTTTGAGAAAAAAAATCAACTTAAAAAATCTACATGTGATTGTGACATGGAGTTCAGATATCTCTGTTGATATCGCACAACCTTAGGGAAAACCTGCTTGTAAAATGTATGTGGTAAAACCACCCTAAGTAGAATTTAATATCTTGTTTATATATTCAGAATAAAATTCCAGCTTTAACAAAACCAAGGTGAAGGCAGTAAACTGGTAAAAATGAAACTGTGGATAGGAGTTTGCTTTCAGAGCCACTACAGAGCAACTGCTTCATCGTTTACAGGATATCAGCAGCACTTCTAAGGACAGTGGAAGTTTTAGCCAAGAACGATACAAGGAAAGATAGAAGCCTTTGTATGACATACTGTGATAAGTAATGACACACAGGTCAAATCTGGGGGGCTTTGTATGTTGAATAATAAAACATCTTTCTAATGCCAAATAGTGCAAAGATGTCAGTGTTATTATTTCATGATGTACAACAAATCTAATAGATGATATCTCAATAATTTCTCATCCCTATTAAGTTTTATTTTTTAGCTTCAGCTCATTTTTATTCTTGTGTTGATGAAGTGTCATGTAAAGTGGTGATGAAAGTAAAAGTTCTACAGTGAAAGACCAGATTCATCCTGGCATTACAAGTAAAACAACAAGGTGATCAATAGGCTCCAACTACTTTGTTTTTTTTGGGGGGGGTCATTTGCTTACAGGAGGCAGAAGAACGTTTGAAAAAGGAATTTAATGAGACTTTCAAGATCCAACATCAGTCTCATAGGCTGGAAATACAAACCTTGGAAGAGAAAGCAAAGAAAGAATTACATGATGAACTGGAGCAGATACAGAAGCAGCAAACCCTGTTGCTAGGTATAATGTCTCATATCATGTACAGCTCTTACTGCTTGATTATATGCTGAGAAGCACTGACTTTCCTCCCATTCATTTTCTTCCCCATCTTCTGGGAACTCAGGCCTTTGTGAATCTTCTTTTCCATACCCTGCAATTTCAGCAATACGGACTTAATATTCTTTGTTAACCTAGCTCTCAACTGTCAGCAGCAGAATGTTGTTGGGAGACTAGTCTGGTGTACAACATTCAAGTATGCATTATCAGGTATATTAAATTGGAATATTGTAGTTAGTGTATATGACTTTCCTCTTTTTTTCTATGATGTGAAGAATTATTATATGTGGTTCAAGTCTGTTCTACTGAGTTCAGCAGTGGAGATCAGTTGCTCCATACGTATTGTTTACTCAGTTTAGAAAGTTCCCTAAACTGTTCAGAACTAAACAGAACACTGCATTAGGAGGACCTGTAATATCTCCAGGTTTGAACTCAGGTTATTAAAGCTCATCTATAAAAGGTTTTTTAATTAAAGAAAGAATAATTTGAAAGTACTTTAAGTACAAACTGGATTCTCTTCTTAGGGTTTTTTTCAGTAATTCAAATTTGCTAGAAAGATTTGTTGCTGTCTAAAGTTTATATGTTCGATAGATAAATTCTGTTCTTCAAGAAAAATTGTAGGGAGACAATAGAGAGAGAGAAAAACTTCTTTCTCCTTGTACTTGATCCATCCCAAAACTTGTACCCAATATACACAAAAGCTGCAGTATATGACAGATCTACTTACATAAGTGTTGTACTTCTCTAACACAACCAGAGCTCTCCTCGGTCTGCCTTATGGCCCTCTATAGAACACCAGTGGACTTAACAGGGAAGTTCAGGGGTGCTCCAGTAAAGTTCAAGGTTAGAAGAAGCAATTATAGTGATTTAGTCTGCAAAACAACTGCCACAGAATTACCTCTCTGATTCCAATGTTGAATTATTGCTATTGTAGCTCTGTATCTTCTTACTATTGCTCAATTGAGTTACTTTTTCAGTAATAGGAGGCCATTATACTTAATGGGGAAGGAGTTGAGGAACAAAGCAAAATGTAGTGTATCAATGTTTTCATCTACATTGTCTGTATCTACCTTCCCCATCCAGCTGGCCTCTGACTGCTTTAATGATTGTCTGTCTGATTGTTGCTAGGATCTCTAAGGATGGAACTCTCTGAGCAACAGACATTGTGCACTAATCTCAGGAAACAAATAGAAGAACTCCAAATGGAGCTGAGGAGTGTGAGGACACTGAAGAAGCAACAGGCAAGAATCCAGTTCCTACTTCGTGCCCATGTCGTGTTCTGCGAAAACAATAGTATCAAATTTCTCTCTCCAGAGATAATAGAAGTGTACAAAATCTCTTACAGAAATGGAATGGGTTTCCTTCCCTTATGTCACACTTCAAAATGTTAGCATTGTTTATCACCTTTTCCCTGTGGGCAGGCTTTTTTTTCATTTAAAGATCAGAATCTACAACACAAGTAAATGAATGAATGTAACAATAAAATAAATGTTATGGGGACTATAAAATATGTTCAGGAAGTTTTGATCACGGATTTTGTCTTGCACGTAGAATTGCACATATAATTGAAAAATCCGTTCACAAAAATTAAATGCACGCTATTCCAGTGAGCTCTTTGCGTTAAATAATTAGAGGCTGTGAATAACTAAATTTGGGCTTTTTCTTAGGAAGGAAGTAGCCAAAGCCAGATCAGATCTCTTCATGATGACCTGGAAAAATGTCAGACTGAAATTTCCGAACTCAAGAAAGAGAATTTACTTTTGAAGGACACAATGGAGCTACTCAGTGCCGAGTTGGAGTCGCAGAAGCAAGAATCTGCACAGCTTCAGGATAGGGAGAAACAGCACGGAAGGTTTGCCTTAAATTCACACTTCACAGTGTTATCTAGAGAGTCAATAATAATGTCAGCATCAGAGAGGTTCTAAATGTGATGAGTGTCAGAATCTCTCTAAAGTACTAATTTTAGAGGTTAGGAGTTTTGAAAAAGCAGTAGTTCATTTCACATTTCTCTCCAGCCATAATAAAAGCATTTCAACCAACTGTTCATTATATGTCACAGAGAAATATGTCCAGTGTAGCCCCACAGGAGTGACCTGTGAAAATCTGCATAACGTCAGCCTTTGAAAGGCACTGGGAGACACAAACAAATCCCAAACTCACCCAAGAGCTATTAAAAAAAATGTAGAATTCTCTGACAATAAATATCAGGTTTTTATATGTACTCTCTGTAGCTGAAACCAATGGGTTGTTAACTCTAAAGGGGACACCTGGGAATGCCATATGTGCTCTGTGAGACTGCTTTGGCTGTAACAGCCAGCTTTGCACTGGGGGAGTAAGGGCAGTGATAGCAGATACTGACAGTGCCTCTGGGCTGGTGGAAGCCTGGAGCTGTAATATGCTGTCAGGGCACAGGAACAGCAAGCTGACTTGTAGTCTTGGCTATCTTTGTAGAAGGTGGACCGCATCCTCTTAGTGTAGCCACAGGCTCGGAGCACGTGTTGCATTGCAGTAATAGCAGTCTTCCCATTTGCGTACAGAAAAAGTGCAGGACTTACCTTTCACATGGGAGACAAGACTGGGGTTCACTGTCCAGTTCATTTGTATGGCTGTTGAATCCTTTGAAATTTCTGGATGATCAAACTTAACACATTCTCTTTGCAGAGAGATTGAGGGATCTGGTGCATGGGTACCTTTCAATTAATTTCTGCAATGGTGTAGAATGTATGCCCTAACTACTCAAGCTGTATATATAAAAGGATTTCTGAAGAGTATATCCTTAAAAGAGTCTTTAAAATTATGTCCTATATAGGCTAGAGAAAAGCACTCAAGGGATTCAGTGCCTCTCGGCAGACTGTCAGAGTGACCAGAGTAATTCCATTGCTGTCTACGAGTCAGTAGATATTTAAAGAATGAGAAGGAAACTTTTTTTTTTCCTTTGCACTCTTTCACGAGTTACTTGAAAGTGACTTTCATTTCAAGCTTTTGAAGCAAGATCAACAGAAAGAATTGCAAACCAGAGAGTTTCATCAGTGCCCTCCAGCTACCTTGAAGGAATGTAGAGCCTCTGTTCATAAAGAGAAGAATTATTCACATGTTAGTAATGAGTTCTAAAAGGCCTCAAATGCTAAAGCTGCTGGGCTGGAGGATAATCTTTACAGGGGATAGATGGTGTAGCTCTACTACAGTGAGCATTTGAGAAGGAAGCATTAATGGAAATTATGTAAGGAGAAATTGTCAAATAACAGGAGGTGGAACCAAAGAGCTCAAATGGTCCTAGGCACCTGACACAGGCTGCTCTGAAATTAACCCATGGAAGATCTGGAACGTTAACTTGCAGCTCTTGTTTTGCTTTTGCAGGACCAATAATTTGGGTAGGGGAATAGTTAAATTGGTGAGTGTATATAAATAACAGCTTTTTTACTGTTACTTTAACAACAGTGACCTTGTCTTATGCTATATAGTTGTTTCTGATTTGAAAGCTGAGAGTGGCTTGTTATTTGCATGTGCCAAATTTTTGTAACCAATTATTTAAAATTACTATTCCTATTGTTGCCGAGTAAGTGAAACCAGTAATCTGCTTGAAGTAATCATTCCCATTTCCATTCTCTTGAATTGTGAAATTCTCCACAGAAACCCTTTGCAAGGACTAGGATGAGAGCAAAGATTTTTTTCGTGGGAAGGGAGGACAAGTCCCAGAATTGATATTCTGAAGGAGAGCTTTTATTCTATCCCTTAAGATCCATTTCAGGGATTCTGTTCCCATTTTTACTCTTATTCTTCTGCTTCTTATTTTGTGCAAAGTGCCAAATCAATCACTCCCATGGCTGTGCTCTATTTCAAGGGCAGAAACCTTTCATGGGCCTTTTGGCCCTTCCTGAAGCATTTCAGAAACAAGTGAAAGGGGCTTAGAAATACATTAAAAAGAAAAAAAAAAAGGTAAACAGAGTATCTTCTATGAAAATTACAACTGTTAATCTCCTGAGTTTGACATCTCTATTTTAATCAGTAAACAACAGAACATGGGCTCTGCATTGAGTTAATGAAAAAGTTTCTCCAAGGTTTAACAAAACGTTGGCAAACAAAAGGCAACAAGCTAACAATGATTCTTCAATAGATGTCTGTTGGTTTTGGGGTTGGTATCAGAAAGCAATGTTATGGCTAGGTGTGAAAAAATGTTAGGCATTTTTTAGTTTTCAATTGACGGTGTTAATCAAATAGTATCTTTCAAAATATATTATCTGTTAAAGACAAATGTTGTAGTTAAAGGCATTGTTATAATGTTTCTTACCTTCACTTTTAAAAAAATATAATTTTTAGGATGGTAGTAGGCAACATTAAATATTTCTGGTGCTATAATGTGATGAAATACAGCATCAGAGCCTCATGTTAAAATCCCAGAGATTTCAAAGTAATTTTGCTTAATACAAGTGAGTTCCTATGGTACTTTCTTGTCATGTTTGACCATTAAGATTGATGTATAAACTAACCATAGACATAATACCAATAGCATCATTATATAGAATAGACCGTCCGTTTCCTGAAGGCTGAAGTTCTCCAAATAATTTTCCTCTTCCTCAGTGTTAGAGTGGTTCTGCTTCAGATTGCAACTGAAGTGCCAAAGTCAAATCGGTAAGCAGAAGACCAGAACTGCGCCCAGTTAACTACCTTTGTAGTCAATAAAAGACCTCAAAACTGCATGTTCTGATCAATGATAATAAACTAGTATTGAAATGTGAGAATTCGGACATATTTTAATACCAATGACAGGCTACTGGTAGAAGACCTCAATATCAAGCATAAAGAAGAACTGGACATACTGAAACAAGATCACTGGAAGGAAATCGAAAACATATTATCTGATTTCAGGAGCACTTGGGCACATTTCCAAGCAAATTTTTTTCTCCTTAGAAACTGAGTAAGTCATTTAAGTAAACTCTGGCTTATACTGGCAATGAGTTCTCTTTGAGATTATTATTCTTAGTATGTATAATTTTTTTATTACTCATAGGTGGAATATTATAAGCACTGAAATAGAAGTGTATAGGTATTTCCTTTGCAAACACAAAATGACCCAGATATATTGTAATAAACGCTGAATATCATTTAATGTAAAGCACTATACATACAGTTTTACAATGCTAAATTAAAACCTTCACTTAGCATCTTGCAATTTAATGAAGTGTAAAATCATCTTTGTCACAGGTGATACCAGACCCCTTGATCCATGATCTTGTACTTAATTTTGTTCAGCAGAGCAGCATCTTTGAGGTTAAGCTCTTGCTCATTCTCACTCCCTTGCAAATTTCCCAGGACAGCCCCCACTAACTCATGTAAATAAATGCACTTTGCAGCCAGCCCCCTGTGGAGTTAAGTAGTTCTGTGGTGCTTCAGACTGTACAGGAGAGGCCCCTCAGAAATAATCCCTGTGATGATATATATATATCCCTTGTCCTTTTCTCTTATCCTAACTGTGTGGCATAGGTCCAGAAGAGAGACCTACTTGCATGTAAGCAGGTCTCAAACCATTAAGATGTTAAGATTTATCTTTTTATCTAAACTCTGAGATACACTAAATTAAGAGTATAAGATTGGGGGGTCCTCTCAAAAACGTTTACCCTCACCAAAAAAAACCACAAAATGGTGGTTTGTATTCTGTAATACATTTCTCAGTATAGCAGGTGAGCTTCATAGCACTCAGTTTCTCAAGCAGCAAAATTCATGAACTTGGCTGATGAAATTACATGTTTTCTCATGGGTCAATCAAATGTATGTTTCCATACCATCTCTAAGAAGGTGTAAGTTCTCATTTGAATCTTTTCCCCCGATTAAGGCATTTAAAGAGCTGAACTCACACTATAGGTTTTGACTTACAGGGTTCACTAAAGCAGCATGTATATCCAAGCCTCTCTTTTCATGAAAGTTTTAGGAATTGAGTATTTCTGAGGCCTCTATCAAATATGGTTGGAATTAGCCTGTGGATTCTAAAGTTATTGGGTCAGAAAAGAGAACAAATAGATGAATACAGACATGCATAGATACTGTGACACAGATTTTTTTCTGTAGGAAACTGGACTAGCAATGTAATGTGCAAGCTTGTTAGTATTTTACACCAAGGGCTTGATTTTACAGTGGACAGGTGTTGTGGGTTAACGCTGGTGGCATTTTATTTTGGAACTCCACAACATTCTGTACTTATACGTAATCCACGTACAGATGCCCCTTTTTTTAAAATTCTGTTTTATCAGAAAGGCCTGACTATGTCCCTGTATTTCAGGCTTGGAATTTAGGGCAGAGTACAGCCCAGGTATCTCTTGAACCTGGTCTGAGGAAGTTTTTTCCGGTCTGCATTTTCTTTGGTACAGATTTAAAGAATTAGAAGAAAAGTCAAGAAAGTGGGAGTCCAGATCAGAAGACACACACCTTATAAGCTGTCTGCAAGACAAATTAAGTGAGAGAGAAGAGATTATCAAGCAGCTGGCGGTAAGATTTCCTTTTATATGTACGTATATATTTCGGAATCTGTTGGAAGGCTCTATTCAGTGTTTCACACATTGCTTCAGACCGATACATTCTTTCTGTTCTGGCATAGTTCGACAAATACATGTTTCCATACCAACCTCCAACAAATAGATGTTTCCATACACATAACTTTCTTTCCCTTCAGGAAGGAAGAAAATTTCAGCATTCGCTTTTAGCCAACACTGAATCTTACAGGAATCGATCATTTTCTTTCAACCCTAATACAGGATGCTTAAGTCCTTCCATGAAGGTAAGATGGGCAATGCAATTAAAATTGCAAATTGTGATGTTTTATTGCTATTTGAATCATACAGATGATCAGGACAATAAAGGTCGTATTAATTTTTTATGGTAATGTTACTCAGTAGAATTCTTTCCAGTAAGCCAACCTACAGTCAGGTGCTGAGTATAATACAAATTCAGCAGAAGTATATATGCACATAGATACAGGTGTTTAGGCAAATATAAAACACTAGAACTCCAAAGACATCAGTCGTCCACTGGAATAAGCACAGCCATTGCTTACAGATTTGGGAGCTGCCTGCAGATTTTGGAGTTGCTATTTGGGACATAGCACACATCAAGGAAAATTATGAATTGTATTTGGGCTGCTCAGGATTTGCCCTTTGTCATTCTAGCCCCTCTGTATGATACTGTCTATAAATAATCTTGGAAAGAAGGGAGGTCAAGTTGGTGGAAAGCACCTAACTGAGCTCTGCAAAGCTATTGGCTTTGATGTATCTAAAACCTCAAGATCAAATGCACAAGTTGTTTTAATTGGACTACCTAATCCATGGATCCTCACAGCATACCTTGAGAATTTATTTTAAATGCCTATAGAAAAAGATGGGAATCTTCATTTTTGGGTGCTCCTCACAAGATATCTAG
The DNA here is from genome assembly GCA_030449065.1 of Oceanodroma leucorhoa. Lineage (NCBI taxonomy): Eukaryota > Metazoa > Chordata > Aves > Procellariiformes > Oceanodroma > Oceanodroma leucorhoa. The sequence goes on along the minus strand of JASVER010000080.1, from coordinate 1,481,778 downwards.
GAATGAGGTATTGTTGAGGTTTTATAGTATAAAGTGTAAAAAAAACCTGTGTGTAATGAAGTTTTCTGTTACAATAAAAAGCAGCAGAAGAAAACGGTTGAGGTGCCCAGTCGTGTTGTCAGTGTTCCGAATTTAGCTTCCTACGCAAAGAGCTTTTTGAGCTGTGACTTGAGATCAAAAAGAAGTGCTCCTCAAGTAACAAAATCTACAAGCTTAGACCGGAGTCCTGGCTGCCTCAGGGTGGGCTCTCCATCAGCACAGTCCTCAGACAGCAGTGCTGCCACAAGGTATTTGTCCGTTTTGCAGTGACTTGTAAGATGATAAATGCATTGGTATTCAGAATCTTGTAAGCATTGAAACACATTAGACATTTGGAAATAAACAATGACATAAGGTTCCTGTCATGCAGTGAACTCCCATGTGTTCAATTCTCTGCAGATGGACCCAGAACTTTACTGCAGAAGTAGGCTATAATCACTGCCCAGCAGAGCTTATGATTGCAACCCCTCCTGGTACAAAAAAAAGAGAGGAGTTGGAAGTATTTAACTAATGTAGTTAACAGTGAACATGGTTGTTTAAAACTTTGGGCTCGTATCAGTGGTTCTGTTAAGGATGTGTTTTCCTTCTTACTTTTGTTTCCTCACTTTGCACTTGGTAGATATAGATGGCATATTTTTATTTTAGGAGATATTTGAATAAATCTAGGCTAATCATTTCGCAAAGGGTTGAGAGACTTAAAAACTGATTAGGAGATACTTAACTAAAAACTTGTTAGTTTGTTGTTTTTTCTCTGAAAAGCTTGAATTTTTCTTCAAATTTATGAGTTATTAAACAACATTTAGTGTTTTACAAACATGACTGAACTATCTCTTCAAGAAATAAAAATTTATGTAGTTAACATAGAATCATAGAATCATAGAATCATTAAGGTTGGAAAAGACCTCTAAGATCATCGAGCCCAACCATCAACCCAGTACCCATGCCCACTAAACCATGTCCCGAAGTACCACATCCACACGTTTTTTGAACACCTCCAGGGATGGTGACTCCACCACTTCCCTGGGGAGCCTGTTCCAATGCCTGACTACCCTTTCAGTGAAGAAATTTTTCCTAATATCCAATCTAAACCTCCCCTGGCGCAACTTGAGGCCATTTCCTCTCGTCCTATCACTTGTTACTTGGGAGAAGAGACCAACACCCAACATTATACAGTTACAACAATAAATATTAAAAAAAAACACCCTATCACTATACTTCAGGACAAAAGCCAGCCTTCTCACCTATCTCCTAGTGGAGATTAGTTATCCTGTAAATTGTGTGCTGCAGAGTTCTCTCCTTGAAGGCAGATGGTGCTGACTGCTGCCTAAGACAATAATCCGGGACATGGGCTTGGATCCAGTTTGGCAATTCCTACATCTTAAAGATAAGAGCATTCTGTGTCATGCCAGATGACTGCCAAGGCAGATCAGATTTGTATTTTAAAGCGAAACATACAGGGAGACTGAGGGTAGCTTGGCTGCTACATACTTACTCTTTTAAATCAATCAATCATAAGTGAAGTCATATTTGCTACTATAAGCTAACTGAAATTAATATAAATGTTAAAAAAGCACCCTGAATGCTGAAAAATCAGGGACTGTGTAATAGGACTGATTATAAAAGCCAGTTAATAGATAAATCTTCCATTTCCAAATAAAACTTTTACCCAACATTTTTAATGCATAAATTGTATTTCGTATTTTTAAGAGTGAATTGCAGCTGCCATTTTCTGATTTTCAAGACTTCATATTCTTGAAGCATCCTTTTTTTTATTTTTTGAGGTCAAGTCAAGAATTATGTTCAAACATTTCTCCATAGCTGCTTAGCTCTCCTTCACGTTTTCCTTTGTGTTACTACCAGTGCTGTTAGTCTCCTGGCTAGCACAGATCCCACTAGAAATTGTAGCTGGCACCTTTTGGCCTTGTCCAGTTCACGTGAGCACAGATCCATTCATAGGGTCATGAGTTTTCCAGGAAAAAAGTATAAAATATTGATAAGATTTTAAGTAAGTAAGCGATGCTAATGCTTATTTGTTTGCACAGGACACATGGCAATGAACCACCACAAACCAAAGAGGACCAAAAACAAGACCCTCAGCATCAAGAATGGTTTACTAAATTTTTTTCATTTTAAAGCAAACTATTTCCATACTTCTCAGAATTGCTAGAAAAGCTCTTCCTGTTTTCTTTTAGGGAATGATAATCCAATATATGATTTAGAAAAAAAAAAAAGATGTAATTTCCAAGTAAATAATTAGGAACAATTGCACTCTCTTACATATAACTACTATGGAGTTACAGGCATGGATTTCAGAAAAATGCATTTTTTTTAACAACCTCTGTAAAAAACGAAGAAAAAGCAAAATTCTGGATACTGTTATGTGAAGAGACTTTTTCAACAAGAGACTACCACTCCACAATTACATTAAATATGCAGTTTGGTCTCTGATACGTCCTGTCAATCTCGCTTCAGCTGAAAAAAGATCTTACTTCGGTAGGTGATTTCTGTAGGTTTATACATTTGCTTCATCAGCTGTTTAAAATAATTTCTGCACATAATAATGTAATTTTTTAAGTTTTTAATAGGTTTTTGTTAAACTTATTTTAAGCTGTACAGCATGTGGTATACCTCCAAGAACAGCATGTTTATAGCAGGCTAGTTTAGAAATACTTTCTGGTTTGCTTAATAAACTGTTTTGTATAGTCATCATTGCAATATAATATTCCTGTTCTACTTCAGTACATGTAACAATCAGCCTGATAAATTAGGATAATATGTAAGTATGAACATTAAAACTTCCTTGTAAATCATCCATTTCTATGCTTTGCAAAATAGTGCTATATTATGCTGTAGTGTGAGTCAGAATGATACACTCAGAGTTCCAGATTTATGGGAACTGTGTACTTGTACATTTTATCTCAATATTGTTGATATGCCCACCTAAATGCAAAGTGGGCGAATGACTACATTTATCAGATCATGCTAGCTAACTCATTACTGGGAGGAAAGACACCTATAAAGAAATTAACCCTCAGGTAATTCATCAGGAAATGTGAAAGGCAGAGAATTGTGCAACCAGCAGCCTAGTGTTTAAGATAGGATAGTTCATCTTCAACTGCCGTKCGATTTGAATCCCCATTTAATTTCAACCAGCAGGGCCCAGCTATGTAACAAATTTTACGTGTGCGAAGTGGCATACCTCCAGCCTAACCTCTTGCATCAAACAGCCAGCAAGAACTGTACTAACAGATGCAAGCACTTACTACAAGCCACTGCACTTCACCCATGGTAAAAAGGTGGCAGAAGGGGCAGAATGCTTCTACAGGTCAATACTTTCATCCCAGCCGTCTGTATTTTTTCCAAGATGAACTGCTTGGTTTGGAAGGAGACTTTGCCATCAGATTTGGCAAAAAGACACCTTTTATGCATGTAATCAAGAAGGGGATAAAACGGTGTACAGTAAGTAGCACTGAGGAGTGCCTTAGTATCTGTGAGAGGATCAGAAATTTATAGGGCTGTTTTTCATTAGTTTTTATCCACTCTGCCCCAAAAACTTTTAAAGCACAGTAGAAAGTTCAATGCACAATTACTAATTCTAATTTCTAGGGTTACAGTATTCTAATTAGTTAACTGTCCCCAAAAAGATCTCTCTAGAAAGCGGCTTTCCTGGCTATATGGATGAATTAAGCTTGTTGCCTAGTAATAGGGAGACAGGACTCCTTTGCTATTTCTACCTCCAAAATCTTTTTTGGCTACATTTAGATTACTAAATAGTGCGCCCCAGTAGAAGCTAATTCTGTAGACTGGACAGTGCTGATGACCCAACATCCACAATGAGTGGTCTTTATGTTGAGGGTACATATTTTGGACCATCTCTACACTAGGCTGACAGAACACCAGTAACACTGGGCCTCCATTACATAACCCCCAAGGGTGCATTTTGCAGTTTCATTTCATCCTGTGAGAATCAAATTTGTATATCCTGACACCTCTTCATGAGGTGAGCAAAAGTCCAGTGGAGACAGACAATTCACTTAAAAAAAAGTACTCTTGATCTGACCTAGATACAGACAATTCTAAGGGTGCTTCTGCAGTGATACTTAAGGACAATTACTGGATCACAAAACATTTAAAATATCTTCCAGTAAAACCAAACAGTAATCTTTGCAAGTATTTTCATCATACCAGCAAAGACATGGGGGAAAGCTAGGGCCACCCTTTCTAGAAGGAACAGGATGCATTCTGGAAAACACACTTCTACCAGACAGCATCCTGAATAGCAACTCTGCATATTTTCCACTGAAATATAAAACCAATCTATATTTTTGCAAAAAAAAAGGATAATTTATTTTGCTTAATTGTCTTAACTATTTATATTTGTAGCACAAATTACATTATACAAAAAGCATACAAAGTAAAACCAACACCACTGGCTTTGCATCAAAGATCACGTTTGCTTCATTGGAGCAGGAATATTAGCAGACGCTTGTTCTAGGTAAGCTAATGGACCTTGAGGCACTTCTGCAGGCTTTTTGTGCTGTACACTGATATCTTCCAGGACCTGTTGCCAGTGTCGTAGTTTACCCAAATGCTTCTGAATTAATGCTTCCTTTCTCTGCAATTCATTTCTTAATTCTGAAACATCCTATGGATGAAAAAATGTGTATTAGTCAATAGACAGTATTCAGAAGAATAACCACCTCACAAAAAGAGCGTGTAATTTTTTTAGCTTGAGTTTTCAAGCTGATCTTACAGAGATTCTACTAATGGAAAAGTGTCTAATGAAACAAAGGGAAAGCACTGTGAATGCACTAGTTCCGTTCCCCTAGGTCACATATTTCAGAGATCATTACTTCCAGCAAAATCTAACTGGTTTGTTTCTTCCAATGAAATGATCATCTGTGTTCCAATACTCCACAGAGCAGCAGGCATCTAGCTTCTCCAGGTTCATGGCGAGACCTATATTAACAGTCAAGTTCTACCAACTTAAGATACAGCATCATGTTGAGAAACCCAAAATTAATGTGAACGAGGTCATTAACTGTACTGGTACACAGCTTATCTGATCTAGCACAACACAGGTAAATTAATTTAAACATACCTCTTTAATTACTTGCTCTGGTTTCTGGACCGATAGCTGCAGTCTTTTTTGTAGAAAAAAGCATTCAGTTTGTCTTGCAACATCCAGAAACTTCTGGATGCACTGATCAACACCTAAACATAAAATAACAAAATAGAAGGAACAGATTCCAAAACAGAAGTTATCAGGCTGATAGTGGTAGTTGTCTGCATGCTGTTAAAAACACTTTTCACAGTACTTTCTAGAAAGAAAATCTTCAGGTTTACTAAAATGACATATTTATAAAACCAGGATACGCATTAAGTCTCTGTATAAAACGCTGCTTTGCAAACTTTCAGAACTTCTTTTAAAGGTGCAAGACAACTCTTCTTCCCCAAGTTTTATTACATTTTTGACAATGACAGAGAGTGATAATTTGTGGAACTTGGCTGAATAAAGAAAAGCATTTCACTGCATGCCCAAGCAACAAGCTCAATGTAAGGTTCTAAAATATGGGCATATCTAGGAGAATATTCTGTCTTCGTATACTATGCATTACTGTTTTGATAACAAAAGCTGTCCCAGTCCAGCATATGAATATGACCAAATATCCAGAAGGAAGTTTTCAAAAGCATTTATGCTGTTTTCGGAATGGCGCTTGAGAGTCAGGCTTCGAAAATTTTTCAGGGAAAAGTACACTTCTAAACAGTAGTCAAGGGCCATTTTTTTTACTTCTTGTTTATACCAGTTCAGTATTAATTATGCCTCCCATAGAGGTGCCTGTCACACAAGTCTTAAAGCATTGCTACTAAGCAATCTAGGCTTTGCTTTCCCACCTTTTATGATTGCTTCATATAGTTTCATAATGTGTCACATATAGCTTCCTAGTTTTTGAACCGTGTATTTCACTGCACGTTACTACAATCCCACAGGACCGCAGGGGCAGCTGGCACTCAGGCTGTTCCACAAGACCCCGATCATCCCGGCTGGGTTTCTTTCTGTGTGAGCCTCCCACTGCTGTGAACAGTGTTCACCTGGGAAGGGGCGAGCAACCCTGAGCTATGCCACAATCACCGTTCAAACATCCCGAAATAGTTTTTTAAACCTCCTTCGGCCTCAAATGACGAGGCACACGCACCCCCGGCTAAGCCCCAAAGAACCTGCAAAACTTCATGAGGAGTTTTAGGGGAAGTTGGCCATAGATTTTCTACCCCAGCCGTGCCCCTCAGTATTTCAGGCCTGTAGAATGAAACCGGGGCGTATCCAGGGCTTTTGCGAAGCCAAGCCGAGCTGCAGCCCCTCGGCAGCGCCCGAAAGCCGCCGAGGCGCCAGCCCGGCCCGGCGGGCGTGAGGCGGGGGGCGCTGGGCACCGCCGGCGCCCCCCCGCCGCCCCCAGGGCCTCACCGGTGCGGATCTCCTCCTGGTCCGTGCCGTTCACGTAGTCCTGGCTCACCAGCGAGGCGAAGCAGGCCTGCGAGAGAGGGGAGCCCGGAGGTAAGAGGGCGGCGGGGGCCCGGCACCACGAGAGCAGCGCCCACCCGCGGCCTCCCCCACCCCGGCCCACACACCTCGAAGGACGCCTCCAGCTCGTCCACGAGCGTGTTGTTGGGGTTGCGCAGCCCCGTCGGAGGCGGGATGAGGCCGGCCGGGCCGGGCCCGCCGGGAGGCCCCGGCGGCGGCGGCGGCGGCCCCGGCGGCTGGTTGGCGAACATGCCGCTCAGAGCGCCCGCCATGGCGCGCCGCGGCCGGCTGAGCGACAGCCGCGCATGCGCCGAGGGGCGGGAGCCGAAGGCGGCCCCAGGCACTGCCCCGCCCCCCGGCGCCTCAGGGCGGCCGCGGCGGAGCGGTCTGCGCCCGGGGGCCGCTACCTCGGCCCGCAGCGGGCCGGGGCCGGGCAGGAGCAGCCCGAGCTGCTGGGTATCGCCCCCCCGTGCGGAACGGTAAAGAGGAGAAGCAGAGAAAGCAAAGCCATCCTTCCCAGCGGCACCCTCCTCCTCCAGCCTGTGCCCTCCCGCGCCTCCCCCACTCCAGCCTGGGTAAGCACTTCTTACACACCAGCGTTTGACAAAAAACCCACACCCTCTGGGCCCGGATTCCCCAAATTCTCAAGAAAACCTTGCCCCACGTTGTAAGCGTTAAGTCTGTTTGACGTTTGAACCGATTCTGGGAATACTGTCCCTGCTTGGAGCCTGACAGCCTCAGGCCGGTGAAGGGGCAGGATGACAGAAATCATGTGAGATGGTGGCAGGTTCCCCCAAAAAACCCACCAAACACTTACTTGCATTCATTAGTTCTTGTAAAACAGTTACAAGATACACTCTTCTTGGGACTTGTTTTAAGACTCATTACATAATTTATTGCTGAAGCCATGCTAATCACACTAACTGCAACAGCCTAAAAAGTCTGATGGTGCATCATTTCTACCTCACTACACACCAACAGCAGTTTTAGTTTTTCTAAGGAAAAATGTTAGAATGGCATTTTTTTAAACAACTTTGAAGAGTTACCTTTCACACCACCTACGATTCACCCAAAACCAAGGCACAGCTATGATCTCCCTCTATTGTTAATTCTCTCTCAATCAAAACACATACACCCAAATAAGAGATTTATTGTTTGCAACAGTTATGCTTACTTTACATGTAACATAGGAGTTCAGATGTTTTCCATCCTCATGTTTTGGTACTAAATATCTCAAATAGCTCAAACAGAATATTTTTTATTTTACACTGCATCATATGGGATGACAACTCTCAAAGGTGAGGTATTCTTACTCAAGTAATGATTTATAAAATGCATTTGTAGTTCATTGCCATAGTGAAAATATGCTTGGGGATTTTCTTTCTTAAGGCAGAGTGGATGATTTTAGAGTAAGTATTTTATTAGGTATTGTGACTGTCTTGACTTAATCGAGCTGCAAACTCCACTAGCGTTCTTGTTGGCCGCCCTGCCATGCCTTTTCGAAGATAGGGCACCTCATCTTTATTCGACATCACACCAGCTATATCTAAATGAGCCCAGTGAGAGGCAGTCACAAATTCCTTCAGGAATGCAGCAGCTGTGCATGCTCCTCCAGCTCTGTGGGAAGCAGAAAAATTGTATTGTTTCTAAAGCAACACCAACAGCACAAACATTAGATGAGTACACCAAAAGAAATGGGCACATGAAGGATATTGGTACATCTTACCTGCTGTACTTTCCAATGTTACTCAGATCTGCAAGAGGACAGTCCGTTACTTGTTTTGTGTAATGTTCAAAAAGAGGCATTCTCCAAACTCTGTCTCCTGTCAAAATGCTGGCCTGAAAAAGAAACAGTGATAGTTTTGGCAATTTTTTCTCTTTTTTTTTGTTTTTAACTGCATTTATAAGCCCTGGTATCATGCATGCTTATTTCTGTTTAGCTTTGATCAGTCTAAAAATCTTCAGCCCACTATAATATTAGGTATTTGGAAAAAAAAAAAAAAAAAAAAAAAAAAAAAAAAAACACCACAAAACAGTGAAACCTACTTTTTTTAGGTACTTTAGTGTTAGTCAAAAGGTAAAATCTAAAAAGACTGCTTTTTTTCCCCCCAATATTTTTTTCCTGACAACACAAATCCTTCCCTTCAGAGACTTCCTTTAGCCATCATGCTTCAGCCACTCGTGAGGCCTCTCTGAACTGTCTCAGTGTTGTTAAGCAAGATCAATTATCTTTTTAACATGAACTAAATACCGTCAGTAGTCCAGAGCTTATGCATATGCAGTAAGTTATCGGAAGATGCAGATCCTTGAGATGATGTGCATGTTGTTTGCTCTATGATACTAAACCTCACTAAAGAGCTAGTAATTGTCAAAATTAATTATTTTCAATTAAATACAATACTAACACCATTCCTACGAGATTTCAAATTGTAATAGCATACCTTTTAGATTTGCATAAAGACTTTCAGTAATGCACTAACTTTTCAATAACAACAGCTATTACTGAATTATTATTATGATTTAATAATAATGCAGATGGCCTACCTCATAAAGGTGAGTCCAAAGCCAAGATGAGTTTGTGAACACTCCAGTCGCAGCAGACCCCAATGCAACATCCATGGCACCTACAGAAACACACCTTTCAAGGTTATACAACAAAGGCAAAGGTGGACCTGAGCTATTCCTCTGCATCCTCTCTCCTCATAGAACTTTACATTTTTAATTTCCATTATCAGTAATTTCTAAAGTCTGCAAAAATTAAAGATTTTAGTACACTTGTATTTTTAACAGTATAAACGTTGTTAAAACATTTATATAATCTAATAGGACAAGAATTCATAAAAATTCTGCATCTCATGAAACTAGACTTTCTGTTTTCAGCTTGATGTTTCTTAGCAATATTTCTAATATAATGTATTCAGCAGAAACAGTGTCTTAAAAAAATATCTAAATTTTGTTGTTTCCATATAGAAAATATGAGTGGACTTTTTCCCATTTATAGACCTCTGCAATTTTGAGCTAATACTTTCCCTTCTGTGAATTTCACTTGCATGGATTTTTGCAGAGCATATGTGAATTTACTTTAAATGAAAATAATCCTTATCAAAATACTAAACCATGCCTGAACCAGAGGGATTACATACATATTTATTTAATGCCACAGAACTGCTTCTCTAATCCTCAGTGAGATTTAAAAAAAAAAAAAAGAAGAAAAAAAGAGTAGTTTTACAAAATGATGTGTCAAAGAAATCTCTACAGGAGCTCTCCTCCTTCCTGCTTCGTGCCCAAGGATCCCAAACACGGAATAATCTATAGTGGGAGTAAACTCCTCCTTCTATCATGCCCTTTATATGGGAATCATTTCATACAAGCCAATGATCTTAAAATCAGCTTCCTTTGTGTCTATTGAAATTCTCCACAGCATTTGAATTGGTAAAACTGATGGAACGTAATTTAAAGCACTAGTGGAGAATATATAGAAAGATAATTATTTTACTTAGCATATTCATTAAGCAACACAGTGGACTCCTGTCTGAATTACTCTTCCATGTTTGCTCTCATTTCAGCTACAGTAACTTCACCCATGACAGCTTGTTACTGCCATTCATGAGATGCATACACAATGCTGTTTTTAAATTTAATATTACAGCCTCATTCATATACAACTGTAGAGATGAAACAATTGAAGCACATTTTATTATGCCTGAAAGTATGCTGCACATAAAATAAGAAATAGTTCAGTCAAACAAATTCTTGGGAAGATGATGGTGACTTTCCTATGCTATTATTTAGAATCAAGGAGACCTGAGCTAGCTCCCACAATGGAAGAACTGGCGCTGGGTAGGTCAGAGCTCTGGCACTCAGGAAGCCGTTCACAAAGAAGCTATTTTGGCTCCAGCATGGCCAGTGCCATATCGGCCTGGCAGGATTCTTCCACAGCCACGCCAGTATCTCTGCATCACACAGCTTCGGGAGCTGGAAAGGCTTAGCTCAGAAATGGAAGCACTGGGAAACACTGTGCAGAAACATCGAAGTCTGTGTAGGTTTTCCCATTCTTCTTAGTTCCAGCTTGGCTGGGCCAGCCCAACTTCATCTACATTGCTGAGCGTGTACCCTGCATGCCAATACCCTCCCCAGTCCTAGAGACATGGTGCAGCTGTACAAGTTGTTAGAGCATAAACTGTGCTAGCTGTTGTCCTACAACACGTAAAATCATCTCAGTTGCTTTCAAACTCAGGTTGGCTTTATATACATAGTGCAACTAATCCATAGCCCAATTAATGACAGTAACAAAGAACTGACTTGCAAAATGAGCAGGAAAGGGAGATTTGCTTACCTGTTAATGTCGCAGCATTCACAATAGCCCTTGCATTAAAATTGTGAGCATAACAGAGAGCATCAGCTAACAGCAGTCTTCCTTCTGCATCTGTGTTATCTACCTTCAGGTGCAAAATTAGTAAAATAAGATTAACTACTGAAAATACCCCTTTAACTGACTTATTTCTTACAGATTATCTTAAATAGCTGTCAGATTGTAAATGCACTGTCACAGGCCCTAGGAACTTCAGGTAATCAAAATTTACTCAGACTAAACTAAAAAAAGAAAAAAGATAGTATTGATGTACAGTTATGTTTATAAAATAAAAGCATATCTGTAGCTGAGGTCAAGTCATCTTTCAGCACTGCAGCCTCCTCTGCATGCTGGGCCTCTGTGCTGCTGGCTCCTCAGAAGAGCCTGGAGGCTGGAGAGGTGCCCCAGTGGGGTACAGGGGGCTGGTTATCATCCCCAGCAAAGCCCCAGGAATCCCAGGGGCTGCAAGCACAGAGATCCAGCCAATGGAAACTGCAAAGGAGGAGAGGGTACACAAAGAAGCACAGATGTATGCCTGGAAACAGTTCCTTGTTATACTGCTTTCTCTTTGGGTCTTGAAACTTTTTCCCCTCAAAAAAAACAAAAACAAAAAAAACCCCACAAACAAACAAACAAATCAATAGCCCCTTTAGTCCTTTCTCCTTTCAGGGGAAATTCATGATGAATTCTGCAAGATTAATTACACAATGTACTCTGACCTACTAGCACTTTCTTGCAAATTTCTCCATGGTGGGGGAATATGTGCCCAGTCTTCTCCCTCAAAGCAGAGGGCGACTGAACTCAGTTTTGGGAGAAGAACCTCAAGGAACTGGAAGGTTCAGCAAGTCAAAGGTGGCAGAATCACAGAAATCCAGAGAGAAATCTTGATTAAGCCATCTACTTCTGCAGGAAATCAGTGGTCTACAGCACAATGACTTTCAGTACCATTTAATCTATTAGGTGAGCATGGAACAGTTTGGATTAAATACGAAATACGTATTTTGGGTACTGATTTGGCAAGCTCCTTTGAACCAACAGCCCCTATGACTCAGAGTTCTGACTGTACAGAGCAGCTTGGCACGGTAAAGACCTTGGTTATGTCAGCAGGAAACTAATACTGTTATGTCTTACTCCAGATAGCAGGGAAGTGTCCTGAAGAGGTCTGCTGGAAGCAATTAATATGTTATTCATTCTGATTGAGAACCTATATGTATGAGCATTGTAACAACCTCTTGTGCTAAAACAAGATTTTCTAGTATGTTCAGTAAATGACCACACTTTTCAGCTTTTCTAGAAATTTATAAAACATGTCTAATCTCTTCAATCTGTATTTATATTTGAAAGAATCCTATGATAGCAATTTCTAATTAATAACATGCTGCTTACATTTTTAAAAATAGTACATTTGCACTGCTTATCTTTTTAAAGGGTCTTTTCAAACACGTACTCTGACTGCAGTCACGTAACTTGACTAATTAAACCAATTCACTAAAAGTATTCAAAATCAAAGTTTCACACGCGTACCTGTATTGTTTTTCCATTCTTGGCTCTAACAACATCACCAGGCTTGTTTGCCTTGCCACTGGGCATATTTTCACAGAGGGGTGCCAAACCTCAGACAGAAAAAGAAAAGTGCATTACTAGTTTCTTTCTCAGAAAAGATGTAGAAAAAACACTTAGAAAAAACCAAACACCTCCTTAAGAAAACAGTACTATTCTCATCTTGAATTTATGCTCGAAGTCCAAATTTTCCTGGTTACTGAAAGACACATGGTCCAGTTTTCGATCAGAGAAATTCCTTTGCATGTTGAACCACCACATTTACTCTCACCTACGCCATTTTACCACTAGGATTTACTTCTACTTTATGCCCAGATAACTGAGATCAGAGGAGCAACAAATACCATCTTATGTCTTCCACATAAGAATAATTAGTCAACATAAAGGGATTTCTTTCCGAAATTAAAAACTTCTCAAATTAATACTCTGAGCCATTCAAGCTCTGCTCACTGTAAATAAACGTGTAATGTCAGGAGGGGTCCAAGGAGTCGCCATAGAACTCCAACCATAAGAAGAGCAAATAGAGATGAGCAAAAAAGAGGGTCCGCGTCAAAACTCCAACTATGAATGGGATAATGGGATGAAAGGTACTCCACCATCCCTAGGGAAAACCTGCTCCTGGCACAAGGAGTAAGCAAATTGTGGACCACCACTTTTCACTGGAATTCTGTACGCAGACTTTCGCTCCACTGATTCAGCCCTTCCCTTTGCATACTTTTAAGTGAGGAACGTCATGAGGATGTGTGTTTCACTGCACTCTACTGGTTGAAGCATGGAAGTGACTAAAATACTAGTTTCCTGAAAGTCAAGGTTCTCAAACATAAAACTTATCCTAAAACGGATTACATGTCATCACCAACTGGTTTTGCCACAGTTCCTGAATCAGCTCATTTAATTTTAGCTGTGCAACATTTCTGCAGAAAAAATAAGCATTGCTCGTACTTAAAAATAGTATCAGCGGTCTGTTTTTGTTTGTTTGTTTGAGATTTCTGCTGAGATATTCACCTAAGGAAACAAGAGCTGATCCCTCTTCCTGTTCAGCTGTGGCAAACACTCATGGGGGTAGCTCAGCTAACTCCTTTTCATTTTTAATTTCTTTTACAGATATCCACATGCCTTCTTGTAATGAAGGATCAGAACTTCTGAAAAAATTGTTGAAAATAAGTTTATTAACAATTGTTTCTCACCTAAGATCTAAAAATCACGCCTTCAAAATTTTAATTCAGTGTTGAAATATTTATTCAAGCAAAGCTAGTAATTTTTTATAAGTAAAAATGGAAGAGAAGCTGAGCAAGGGAATGAGACAAATAAGTCTGCAAGAGTCCATGGCATTTCTGTAAGACCGTTACCACTGCTGATACTAGAAAATGACTTTGTCAAAAAGAAATCTTGTAAAATTAAGATTTTTGGATTCTTACAGTAACATACTTACCAATTATGTTAAGAGGTAGATTTAAAGCTGCTGCTGTCACAATGGCTGAACAGACAGTTGCTGCCCCTCCCATATCTGCTCTCATCGCATCCATACCTGATGACGGCTTCAGTGAAATGCCACCACTGGAATAAACAGGACAAATCTCATCCAACATGTAGGAGTTCAAAGTTGGATACATTGATAATATTGTGTCCATCAGTATGTTTTAGCACCAAATACCCGTAAGTATGTTTTCAAATATTCCTGCAACACCCTAACAAGCATACTGAAAGCAAGGTATCTGGGTTTTCATTTCAGATAAAATATGTCCCTGAATTATTTTCTCATAATTAAGACACCATAAAAATCCAAGTAATCTGCAGCGGCCTACCTCAGTGATCTTTATAATAGCAAAAGAGCACAAAACAAAAACAAAATAGTACACTTGGTAAAATGAGCATACGGAAGGGGAAAAGACTGATAAATTCTTCAGTAGTTCTGTGACATGAAAAGAATCATAAGGAACTGCTGCAAAAAATGAACTATTTTCGTAGACTCATAGAACRGTTTGGCTTGGAAGGGACCTTAAAGATCATCTAGTTCCAACCCCCCTGCCATGGGCAGGAACACCTTCCACTAGACCAGGTTCCTCAAAGCCCCATCCAACCTGGCCTTGAACACTTCCAGGGATGGGGCATCCACAACTTCTCTGGAAAACCTGTTCTAGTGCCTCACAACCCTCATAGTGAAGAATTTCTTCCTTGTATCTAATCTAAATCTACCCTCTTTCAGTTTAAAGCCATTACCCTTTGTCCTATCGACAGTTTTTCTCTTTCCTTAAGCATGATCTAGATGTCCAGTGACAGACTGCAATTCCAAACATGTAAATTCTTCATCCGGAGTTTGCTCAGGCCAAAAAAAAGAAAAAAATACCAAGTTCTTTGTTTTCTTTTCCCTTGATTTTCTATTTTCCCCTTACAAGACAGGGGCCTATCAATTCCTACTTTGTCCAATCACTTAAGCTTGTCTTCTCCCCAGAAAAGGCAGCACAGTCTTCTATATAGTGCAGGTTCACTGGAATGGCATTGAAAGATGTGCTGAGCAAAGAAAAAGCATCTCCTCATTGAACATGAATAGCAGGAAGGCATTTTCCCCCTTTAGTCATTAAAATATTATCATACATACCTGTCAAATGTAACTCCTTTTCCTACAAATACCAATGGGGAGTCATTTGTATTAGCACCACCTAAATAGTGAATCTCCAGAAAGATGGGAGGTTCAGCCGAACCCTTAGCTACACTCAGGAATGCTCCCATCTGTTGTGTTGCTATCCACGACTCTGGTCTGGAATAGAAATATATATGTATTTATTTTTTGTAATTGGACACTTTGACTAAGGTGATTTTGTTTGTTTTTAAGAGGTCACAATTCTTGAAGGCTTGTACACCAACTATTAATTCCATTTTACTTAGTTATTTTGGAAACCATCATTTAAATCCAACCATTATTAATTTTTTTTGTGAAACAGAAAAATACTGCCTCAAAGTTGCTGCTTTGTTTTTGTTTTGCCTTGTTTAAAAAACACCACCACCACAACAAAACAAACAGCCACTAGTCTACGCTTTCTGCATTAGAAACGTTAAACTTTCGCTTGCCCATCAGGCTGTAGTCTCTGAAGGCATATGGAGCAACAATATTGCAGCAGGTTACAGTTTAGCTTTCTGCTATCAAGATGGTTAACTATAGGCAAAGTTGATTTCCCTCAGTCTTTTGCTTTTCAACAAAACAGCCTCCAACACTTGCATAACCAGTTGGCCCATTTCCACTGAAGCGCAGTAACTAGAAATGCCGAGGCAAGAAGCATTAGCTGTGCAAATTCAATTGCAAGGGCTTTTACGACTCCATCTCAACRTTTTTAAAAGTTAAAAAAAAGCCCCAACAATAACAGCAATACAAGAGAGAATGTTTAATTACCACATCCAAACAAAAAAGCAAAGGTATGTATAAAATCCACTTGGGAAAAAAACAAAAGATATTAAAAAAAAGGGTACCTAGTATTTSCCCTCTATTCACTGAGTCTTCATCAGGCTTCCTCTTTCACAGCATGTGTCAATTAAGCAGTAATTAACTCATGACTAATTGACAGTTAATAATTCTGCTTTGTCACAGTATCTTGCTTACTCTGCAAACTAGAAGCTCACCTTCTAATACTGAAAGTAGCTTGCAGCCTGGGCACCCCTCATACCTTTTTGCCAAACACTACCCCTGCTTTTGTCATCTGAAGCGGTAATGAGAAAATGAGAGCCTGCTGCAGATTTGAATAGCCTGGAAAGTATCTTATCCTACAGAAGAATCATTTAAATGGAATTTACCTTATATGGACCTTCACGTTGCTGAAACTTCTGAGCTTCTGTTCAATATGTTCGGCAAATTTGATTGGAGTTATATAATTAGCTGGAGCCTCCATAAGGGACCGAGCAAGGTTCTGACCCTCAGCGTAGATAACACCTTTTTGCCAGCCTTCACTTTCAGCACTAAACAACACCATACAATAATCAGGATCATAAACATTTGCAAAAGTAAGAATGTTGTCAGCATCCATCTGTTCTCTCCTGTTTGAAAATGTGGTATCATTAATTTGGCAATTAAGAATGTCATAGTATTCTTACTATGAGGAATTTAGGATGATATCCAAAGTGCATCTACTCTAGGAGCTCATCTCTGGTTCTAGTCAGTGCCAAATGCTTCACAGAAAGCTAGAAGAATCCTAGAGCAGACAGATGTAAGATTATCTAATACATTAGGTCTTGTCCTAGTCCTTACTAGTMAGAGATTGGCTTAAATCCTTAAGCACAAGGTTTAATATCCCTTCCAAAATTTGTAATCGCATTAATTATAACAGCCCTGAAAGTTTTTATTTACCATATAAAGCCTCCAATTCTGTTTTTCACTTTACTGAAATATGATTATGTGATAAGAGTGGAATTTGGATCTCATTTCACAGTGCACTCGAGGTATTTCACTAACGAACGACAGAGCAAACGTTCAAGGAGCTGCCTGCACAGGAATGGGGATATCTTTCTGGTTACTCTGCAACACTATCAGTACAAAACCTTTCATTTTACTGAGACAGAACTGAAAGGCTTATTTGCTTTAAAAGGTATCACAAAGCAGGGCATTAAGCTGGATTCTGCATCTCAGAAGAGCAACACTGCGAAGAAGGAATCCAGGAGGAATATAGAAACATTGCTTGGATATGGAGGATGGAATTAAGAAGCCAAATCTCAGCTGACACTGAAACTGGCAAGAGGTGGGAAAGGCAACAAGAGGACTTCCCCAGGTACGTCCTCAGCAAAAAGAAGGTCAGGGATAATGCTGTCCCATTGCTAAATGGGGCAGGCAATCTAGTGAACACTGAGAAGACTGAAGTTCTCAATGCCTGCTTTGCATCAGTCTTAATAATGTATTAAGATCTGCTTCCAGATTCCCCAGTTCCTTATGCTTAGTAACAGAGTTTGGGGAAGAAAGCTACTACCCATGGCAGAGGAATGTGGACTTAGGACTGTTTAAGGAAGCTGGACATACAAAAGTCTTTGGTAGCAGGCAGGGTATATCTGAAGGTGCTGAGGGAGTTGGCTAGCATCATTGCAAGCCTGGTCTCTTTCAGTCTGAAAGGCCATGGTAACTGGATGTGGTCTCTGATTATTGGAAAAGGGCAGGTCCTCATCTTTAAGAATGGCAAGGAGGATATAGGGAACTACAAACCATTTATCCTAGACAAATCCCCTAAAAATTTATGGAGAAAGTCATTTTGGAAGCCATTTCCAGGTACGTGAAGGACAAGATGGTTACTGGGCACAGTCATTATAGATTTATTTGGGGCAAATCATGCCTGACCAACTTGACTGACTTTTATGAGAGGGTTGGCACAGAGGACCACAGTGGATGTCATTTATCTTGGCTTTAGCAAGGTTTCCATGTAGAATCCTGGCAGACAAATAGAGAAAATATGAACTGGAGGGGCAGGCTACAAAATGGGTGAAAAAACGGAAGAACTGTTGAGCTCAGAAGATAGCAGACAACAGTTGAACGATCTAGCTGGTAGTTAGTTAGTTATGTGTGGTGTTCCTCAAGGGTTGATACTGGGGCTGATACCTTCATCAACAACTTGGACAATGAAATGTACTCTCAGAAGTTCACGGACAGCATCGCATTGCAGGGAGCAGCTGAAACAGGGAGGCTAGGGCCACCATTCACAGGGGCCTTGACAAGCTGGASGAACGCCCCAAAGGGAACACCGTGAGGTTTAACAAAGACTGGCATAAAGTCCTGTACCTGGGACAGAACAGCTCTATGCAACWGTCAGGCTGGACACTAACTAGGCAGAAAGCAAAKTTGCAGAAAAGAACCTGGGGATCCTGGTGGACAAGTTGTACAGGAGTAGGCAGCRCATTACTGCGGTGACAAAGGCCAGCCATCTACTGGGTTGGATTACAGCATAGCCAGCATGTTAAGGGAAATAATTATTTACCTCCTTGGCATTTGTGAGGCTGCATCTAGCTACGTCCACTTTTGCATTCCTGAATACAAAACAAATACYGATAAACTGGAGAAAGTCCAAAGGAGGGCCCCTAAGAGGGGTAGGGAGCTGGAGCACATGACATACGAGGAGAAGCTAAGAGAATTGGGTTTGTTTCACCTAGAGAAGAAAAATTTAGGAAAGATCTTTCCTCTACCCTTAAATAGGRTTTATAGAGAAGATGAAGACAGACACATCTCAGAGCTACACAGTAAGAGGGTAAGAGACAATGGGCTCAAGATTCAACAAGGGAAACTGCAACAGGACATAAAGAACAAAAAAAAAAAATCACCATGACCGTAGTTAAGCACCAGAACAGATGGCCCAATGAAGTTGCGGAATTTCCATCTCAGGAGATACTCAGAACTGGACTAGACAAAGGCCTGATCAACCTGACTGAACTTTGAAGTTGTATGTAACTTCCAGGTTATTCCTAATCCAAGTTGGAGCTGGACTAGATGATCTCCAGAGGTCCTTTCCAACCTAAATTACTATATACAAAAATTACTTCCRGTGTCATAAGTGGTCATAGGACCATCTATATTTTCAGGAAATGTTTATTTAATATAAATATAATAGGCTCCCAACGATCTGCTGTGTTAAAAAATGGGAAGTGTGTTGCATGTAGCTTATCAGGACATGCTTAAATTGAGAGGTTTTTAYTTTATCTCACTAACTTCCTCATAAGGAAGGGCTAGTTCCTGTATAAAGAACATATGGGAAATACCTCTCCTCTGAGTGACAGAATACCCTATATGGAAGCTCCAAATTCCACTCTGATACAGTAAAGGCATTAATAAAACTTTGTTCTGGAACCAAAAGCTCTGGTCTTACTTTCTGCTTTCAAGTAACAGTGATGTCTGTTTAGAGACCAGAAGCACCCAAGCTTTTCTTCTTGCATTATATTCTGTGAAAGMAAATATAACAAATGAACTATGTAAAACCTATCCATCATGGCATGGTCTGGTGTGAATTAGCATTTCCTGATTCTCAAAAAAATTTATTCATTTATGGAGTCTGAAATACCTCTGCTCCACAATTTTGGCAATATCAACAAAAATCCTTTTACATCAGAACTATGCTTTAAGTAATTTTTTACTCTTATTTTTATCCTGGGCCTTCTTTTCTACGAAGCAGCATTTATTTATCCTTAACCTCAGAACCTCATACTAACAAAATACATGGAGCAAACACTATAAATATACTTGAGATGGAAAATACTTCAGGAAATTCAAAGGAGTAGGAGGAGTTAAGAGGAATATTGCTGCTAGCCCTATTTTTTCATTTCTGTGTTTTTCTCATGCACAAGCATGCACAGTTTTATAACTAAATAAACAAACAGATAAATAAATAGGCAAGCTTTCCTTTTGCCATCACCTTCCATGAAGCTGAGGAGTAAYTACAGGTTTTTTTTTTTGCTTCAGCTCGTTATATTCATGCAATCCAAGGACAGCGCCTTCTGCAGCTGCTTGAGCATCTCCGCAGGGGTCTACTTCAACACAAGGGATCTCCAGATCTTGGATCTGTCTACAACCAACTGAAAAACACAGTGTAGAAYTAGTAGGCAGAGTATCGCACAGAACAGCAAACAGGTGTCCGAGGTGATCCATATGACATTTCAAGGRAAAGATAATTTTAACTCAAGATATCTGAGTTTGTAAGTAAATAAAATTAAAAAGATCATGCAGTAGAATAATGAAAAATGCTAATGACCGTATACTGACAAATTTTGACTAAAAATATYACTTGATGAGTTGTAATGATTAAGACATTTCACAAGAATAAAAAGGAAAGTCCACAGTTGTTCTGATTCCTTTAAGCTCACTCTATATCAAAGAAAAGCTCTATCATTCTGGAGTGCTATGGATTATGACTATCTACAGGTATCAGAAATTTGCTGTAATTTAGTTTTTTGCTAAGAATATATGACTGCTCTTTTCTTCCAAATGGATTTATACACACTTTTATAAACAAACAAAAAATATATATTCCATAAATTCTATTTTGTACCCAAATAATTTAACAATGTTTTGGCAGCTGGTGAGACAACACAGGCTAGCACTTTGGACGTACAACTGTCATACATGTGTGACTGACCTCCAGTCTCAGATTATAAACTCTGCAGTGAGAACTCTTTTTATTCTTGTTTTATACACACTTAGATGCAGCAGTCAYCCTTGATTAAGATAGAGAGGCCTCCTCTGCCTACGACAGATAACATACCAAATCATACTACTGATGCTGTGAAAGACACCAGTTTGTAACACAAATATCTCAGTTACAAACTAAGCAGCAAAAGTAAATATACGTGCATACTTAAGTACAGTGTGAGCATAAAGTGAATCAGTGATGCTCTCAGGCTTCAAAATAGTAGTAATTAAACAAGTGCTTCTCAATATCACATTGTTAAGGAAAGTTATTTGGTATAAATAACTGTAATTACCTGCCTGCAGATTGATTTACATGCCCTATAACTTCTTCCTCGCTAAGGAAAAACTTCATGAATATCAGTGACAAGTAAATGCATTTACCAAACCATGCAGTAGGTTTTGAATTTCAAAACAAAATCATATCTAGACTCACTCTTCAAAAATGGAACATGCTGCACCATCRCAATAGTTTTACAGACAAAACGCTTAAGAAAGTTTAAAAATAGTTAACCTGCAACAGCTGCACGAATATTTTCTTTGCCTTCATTCCAGTTTTCTTGGTCATTTACTCCAGCATTCTTCTTACCCAAGCCAACTACAACCACACTGGGAAAGTCCTAGATGAAGCCGACACACAAATGGATTCACTTTCCTCATTGTTACAGCCACAGCAGAGACCTTACTTTCCAAATCAAACCAAGCACTGCATTAAAATACATTCAGTACTTTCCTCTATGTTACGCACATTTCTACATCAAGAGTGCCAATATGGTGCCACTGTCTTGCACTCCCAATCATTTGCCACAGGCATGCAACCAGTTGTTCTGTTGTCTAGTTAATAGTTAATTACATGTATTGCAGCAGATAGGGCTTTATGCTCAACACATAGCAAACCTGATACTTCTAAGGGCAAGTCTAAGAGTCCTTTGAAAGTAGATCCAGCTTTCCAGCTGCAACAAAGGCCAGAACTGAGCTGGAGAAGTGTAACCTTTTCTGGCATAGTACTATATTCAAGGAAATAAAATCACTTCAAAGGCTGAGCCGGCATGATTTGCCAGGTAACAAACCAAAGCTGCACAGAGGTACACAGCTCCAGAACTCAGGAAAGCAATGTAGCACAGCAGACTAAATGCTTGCCTTATAAGCTGCAAGTGGAAGGCAAAAAGGAAGAAATAACGAAGATTAAATATGCCTTTTAAGAATGAAGTCAGATTTGTATAAACCTCAAGGTTATGTATGTGAACAGATTTCCCATTACTCTRAAGAAAAATGAAATTAATCTTCAGCTTTCCCTTCCATCACAAATAGCTGCTCTGTCAGATTCTAACAATCAGCTTTTGAACAGCTACACCGTAGTGAAGTCTTTTAGTCCACAACACGCTGAAACCAGTGTTAGCTTTCCAGAAGACCAGGGATTCAAGTTAACATTTTTTTAGTTATCATTATTTTACACACTTAGAAGAGTGCGTAAGGCCAAATTCTACTGCCTTCTCTTGCAGAGATTTGCTACTCACTTCAGAGGCCATCCTGCATGCAGAACTGGGATAACGGGACCTTCAGCAGATTCAACTTCCATGAAATTTCCGAGAGCCTTTCTACTGAGTCCGGTGTCACCTGTCTGGGGTCTCCGCACAGGAATTTATACATGGTAGGCAATACTCACTACAGATTGATTTATTTAAAATCATTTAAATAGCCCTAATGTAAGATTCAGTTACTTATAGAGGGACACCTAGTGTCATATTACACGTCTGCCTAGCCTCTAGCTACTACTCCAAAAAGGCACAAATCGTA
Organism: Oceanodroma leucorhoa; assembly: GCA_030449065.1. Lineage (NCBI taxonomy): Eukaryota > Metazoa > Chordata > Aves > Procellariiformes > Oceanodroma > Oceanodroma leucorhoa. Next base: position 1,459,371 of record JASVER010000080.1, on the reverse strand, counting down.
CCATATTTGCCAGCTCCATGTTGGTGCATTAGATGTATTATGACTTCTCAAATGGCACCAACAGCCTAACTTTAAGCAGATGAATCCCCATCTCATACCCTTGTGATATATCATGTCTGTGCAGACAAAAGTCCTGCCTGAAGAACAGTCCCATGTCTTGTTTCCAGAGGTTTCAGGCACATGACTTTAAAACCTCTGATTAAAGCCTGTGATGGGACTACCTTGTGTTAGAACTGTCACAGGTCTTTGCACATRCCGGTACGCACTCGTGCAACTCACTCCTCTTTAACACAGAAGGCACAGTGGAAGTCTGATCCAAAACTGTTGTGCTTCAGCTCATTCAGTGAGCAGTTATTCAGAGCACAYCACCTTTGGAGCAGACTTGTTTATATCTTCTCGATTTGCAGCACAGTGCAGGGAGTACAGGACTGTGCAAAAGGGCGTGCAAATATGGGGAGTGCAGAACAGGATGTTTCAGTAAGAACCACATCTTTTGTTGAGAGGGGTGGGGGGAAGAAGAGCAGAGCATTTATACAAGCACAGCAGTGAACTCAGCTTAAAATAAGATTTAAGGGCAAACATCACACGTTAATCAATATGCACACAAAAATCCAAAGTTCATACCTGATGCAAACCATGGAATATGCGTGTTTTGCCTTTCTTCAAAGGTGGCCCACATCTAGGACACAAAAAGATTCTTTCAATAAAGAAGTCCTTATTGGTGATAAATCTTATGGTACTACGTTCACTCCAGAACCACACAGTGCTCCTCAACACTGTACTGGGACACTTGGCGCAGTGCCGATTCACAGAAATGGGCAGTTCCCATGAACATTTTGCATCCGTTTCCTCAGGAGTTCCCCTCCAAACTGCTTGGCCTGGTAGAAGCAAATACCATCCTGAAAAGTAGTATGGCTGCAGACACTAATAATGATAAGAAGATCATTCTTATTGGTGTTTGTAGGTACTTTAATCCATGTCAGACACTTATCACACACTTACATGGACAGAAGTTCTCTCAGCTTTCCAGACACAAGTCTATCGAAAGCATCTCCTGCGCTAGTGAACTGGGCAGCACCTTCATCCTTTTCATTTGAGTAGATTCCCAGAACAAGACCCTAAAACAGGACGCGCATTAATGTAAACAACACGAAACTGAGAGACCCATCTGAAAGACAAGCAGCACACTGTTCAAACYGTAGCTACTGCTGTATATATTAATCTCAGTTTATTTCTCTAACGTGATGCAGAGAGTAAGACTTTGGTAAACGAGGATAAACTACTACAAYTACTTTTTAAGTGTCAAAAAGAAATTAGATGCAGTATAACTAAAGTTATAATCATTTTACCTAACACATAGAGACAAAAACTCTTTCAATCTGCAATTTTAAGTACAAAAGAGCTTTTTTCCCCTCCTTCCCTCCCCCCAGACGCAGATCTCCAGGCCGGCGCATCCAGGAGGAGCGCAGGGAGTCGCACCGCTCCCGACTCGAGCCCATCGGCGGGGCAGCGAGGTGCCGGAGCAGGGAGGCGGCTCTGCCCCGACACCGGGGGCAGGGAACTTCTCCGGGGCGCAGCCTCCCAGCGGCCCAGCACCACCCGCCTCGGGCACAGCGCCCACCCCGACGCCGCAGGTTTGCGAGGTAAAGCCCCAGGCTGGCCCTGGGGGCACACGGCGACCTCGGAGCCGGGCGCCGGCGCGGTGAGCCGCGAGCGGGGGAACGGAGCCGCCGGAAGGGACGGCCTGCGGGCCCCGCCGGACGCCCCGCGCTGCCCCCTCCTGCCTGGGTTCACCCCGAGCTAGTGGGGCYGCCAGGCGGAAGCGTCCCCCGCCGCCCCCTCACCTTCCCGCCCGCCCCGCGGCTGTAGCCCCGCGGCGAGGGCCCCTGCGCCGAGCAGCTGCAGGCCAGGGGGAGATGCCGRCGGAGGCGGCGCGCAGCCGCCCGCCGCACCCACGGCAGCAGCATGGCAGGCAGGGGCGAGCCGAGGGCGGGCGGCCGGCGCGCCGCCACCTGACCCCGGCGCGCTGATGGCCTCATCGGCCTGCGCCGCGCGGGGCGGTGCCCGCCGAGGGGCGGGGGCGAGGCGGGGGGCGGGCGGCAGGAGCCGTTCCCGCGGCGGCGTGCGGAGGCCCCTCAGGCGGCGGTGCCTCGTTCGCTTGCGCGCGAGGCGTTGTACCGCAAGGGGCGGGGGCGGCGCGGGTTCGCAGCGGGTTTTGCCCTCTTGTGGTGCGCTCTAGGTAAGCGTTCGCTCGTGCGGCTGAGGGTGAAACGGCTCTTGTGGGCTTATCGCAGACTGAAAAAACAGACCCGGTATGCATACAGTGTATTTAATTCGCATCTTGAAGATTAAAATGTAAATGGTTTATGAAAAATAATCAAAGCTTTATTGCAAATGCAAAGACAACAAATTTACATTATTTTCCATGTAGGATGGTGGTTTATACCACCATGTCTGGCTAGGAAGGCTTGATTAGGTTCTAAGAGAAAGCAGTAACAATCCCAGAGTGAAATTAAAAAAAAAAAAAAAAAAAAGGAAAATGTGGTAAGTGAAAATAAAAGACCAACAAGAATGACTATGGTTACGTTTTAACAGGAAAATTCACACCAGAATACTGGGTCATCAGTGTAATGTCAGAAGTAGATTTATGCTTCTCTAGCAAAAGCACTGTACGGAAAAGAACTGTTTGGAGTTTGCTGACATTTATTATATCGTCAGTATGAAGAGCCAGAGTTTCAGTGGCACTGAACGTGGACTGAATTATAATGTCAAGTGATCCAGATTTTTGGGGGTTTCTTTTTTTTTTTTTTTCAGAAATGTGAATCATAGATTATAAATAATTTGCTTTTATATGTGAGAATCTGACACCTTACGACGCTATGTATAACAATTTGTTTGCTTTTCCATACATCTGTAACTGAACTTACACTGTTACATCAGCAGAACATGATGAAGACGAGTCAATGGCCTATTCTTCTCTAACAGCATATTGCAGTTCCCACCTAACCGGTTTTTCCATTAAGTGGTACAGAGAAAAATAACGTCTTTTGAAGGACAGTGGCACTCAGAGACAATGACTGAGGGAAATTGTATCCATTTTGACTTATTTTGTAAAATTACATTTTTTAACATTAAATCATAACRCTATTTAAAGAATCAAAGCAGCAATTAGTTTTTAGCTTTATTTATTTTGGAGAGGCTCTTAGATGCAATGAATAGTTTCTTAGTTCTTTGAAGAGTGGCTCCATAGCTTCTCTACAGCCTGCGTGGAGCTTCTGTATATTCTGCATTTACAGATTAAGTGGGTATTTTCAGGGTATGTGAAGTTGTCTTTAATTTTATGGAAAGATAGTATTTGACCCATAATCTCTTCAAAGTTCTGGGCAGATATTGCTGATAAATGTTCTCATCTGGGATTTCAAATCTTCCAAAGTAAAAAGTACCCCCAAAGAGGTCTTCATTTCCACATGTTGAGCATGCATATGATCAAATACACTATGTGAAGTACAACTAAAATGAAAATGTGTAAATAACGTAGATCACATTTATATCAAGTTCCACATTTTTTGAAAGTATTTTATGATGTACAAGGGAAAGCTGAAAAGGTCTAAGTGATAGACTTACCTGCTGTTAACCTTAAGGTGTGCTTTGTAATTGTACATCTTAACAACGTGTGATTCCATTTAACCTACCTTTCCCCGACAAAATATTCTATGCATTGTCCCATGGGTGTGTCTTAGCAGTGCTTAAACTGAGACAACCTGTGCAGCTGAAAGGTTAGTTTAGCCTTAGTTTTGTTCAGTTTAATTCATGCATGGTAATACTTCTGTTCACTCTAAAGTGAACTGAAAATACTATTTTCTCACAAGTCATAAAACAGTCATTGGGTGATAATGTTATTTGGTGATTCAACTCGTGCAGCTACAATATCCCACAATAATACTTCATACATCGTTACTGCAGAGTATGCTTCATTGTTGGATAGATTCAAAACAAGACATTAAAAAGCTGATGAGCCCAGCTATCCCTCTTTAACTTTATACGGTGTACTCTAATGGTTCTTTCAGAGCTACTGTGACCTATCTAGGAATCCAACAAATCTTTAATCTCGTCCTTACCCAAGTAGTCCCATAGCTCTTACTCAATAACTATTTTTGGGGGGAAGCTTCTGGGGCATTAAGCAGTTCATTAGCAGTATGAAAAATGTGTTGTAGTACACACATATTAGCACTACTGAAAAGCATTTCCAAAGCAGTCGTTTTATATGGAGGATTTTAAAATCTGCTTCCTTTTCACTTCCTAAAGAGAATTATATTTAGTAAAGGCTAAGTTATGTGTCACAGTATAATTCTTTCTGTACAACAACTACTTCTAAATTATATATTCATAAAACAATTACAAATGACAAATATTTCATTTTCTACTTGTGTAATTATACCGCAGTTCCAGAGCCACTCAGAATTTTCTGGGAGGTGAAGGTGGTGGTACCGCAGAGGCCTCTGTGGACAGTTTTCTGGACACTACTGTGCTGTTACCATCTCAGGCACCTCCATAGACTGGGTTGGTTTGCTGCCTATCCACGTACTGGGTATCGCACCATCTTTCTGGAGTCATGGCCCAGGGTAGAGACTGAGTGAAAGCACCAGTAAAATTAGAAGAACAGTGAAGTAAGTGGGAGGTATAAATTAGGAATCACTTTTTTCTGCCTCATTGATTCTCCTTTATGCTAAAATTGTAACAGTGCTCTAGATTCATCAAAACTTTCCAGTTGGCTCTGAAATTTTTATGGGACTTTTAAAAAAAATTTAGTGCTCCTAGAAAAAAAAGTGGCTAAATCTGTCTTGAAGAAGACAGATTATTAGGGCCTATTGCAAAAGCACCCTCACAATTTTCTGCTTCACTTATAATCCTGCTAAATTTGTAGGGCCAAAAGCAGAGATGGTACAGGCTACAGTAACAAACGCTGCTCATTACATCTGTAGGTGGACTTTGGCTAATAACATTTCCTCTGAAACTAGGCCACTGACTGCCAAGTGTCTGCTGGTCTTGCCGCATATGTGCTGAAAAGGACATAAATAATTTTCATTTCTTACCTCACACAGAGCTTGCACGTACACTGCTGAAGCATTTAGTGAACATAGTGATTTGAGTCTGCTGTGTAAATTAAGAGTACTTTGAATAGAGTTTTACAGTAGCAAAACTGATAAGAATAACAAATGAAAGTAGAATTTACTTCATAAAACATCTGTTTTCATTGGCCTTTAGATGAAAACAAAAAGAGCATGGAAAATAAGTATTTGGGCCAAAGTTATTAAACTCATAGGCTTAAACTGAGTTATAATTCTATTCTATTTAAATATTTAAATATCTAAATGAGTGGCCTAATCAGCAAACGCGTTGAATATCAGTTTATTCTAGCAACTTTCTTTACTGAGTGTTCTGCACACTTCAGTGATAAAACTAATGATTTGGGTAGATAAAATACGGTTTTAGGCACTTCTGAAAATACTTGACCCGTACAATACTATTTTTGTGAAGATGTCTTTTCAAATAAAAAGTAAGGAATTTTTGTATACCCTGACATGTTCTTAAAACACGTTCAATTCCTTTTCTAAAAAAGTTACTATTTTTTTCAAAGAGCTTTCCACAAGAATAGAGTTATACAACCTAGTGGTCTGATGAAGAGTAACTGACTGCAAAATAATTTCTTTAATTTAGATGATAATTTCTTTCATTCATTCAAAGTCATTTTTCAGTTATGTGTTGGTTCTATTGCTAAAAGGTTAGTATGTGTTCACTATAGTCGTCAGATTCTAAAAATGACATGCTTAATGGCATAGTCTTTTCTCTAAAATATTCGTTACTCATGACCCAAGAACTGGTTGGATGCCTGTCAAAATTATGGTACTTCCTAACAAAGTGACTTTTCCATCCATTTAACCAATTTTATTCATTTTAATACTGTTTCGTCATACATCACTTGTACTTGGTTTCAGATAGAYGTAAGAATTGACAGGGTTCTGAAGACAATCTGTCAGATTATTATTTTCCAGGTTATCTGAAAGCACTTTACTTAGTTTCTGTTTACTCTACTTCCAGAAGCTGCGATGAAACCTTCATCTTGCAGCTAATAATTTTTTTTCATAGTCTACTAGCATCCCATAAACTTTACTTCTCTCACTTTTTCACTTTGTGGGGTTTGATAATTTCTGTTTTAAAAACATTTCACACATACTTAGCCTGTGCTTCCCCTTAACTTTAGCCTCACAGATGGTGAAGTTTTCTTTTTCAATGCAGTATAACATAATCAGACGTATCTTATATGGCTTTCTCAACATTTTCCAGATAATTCTGTGAAGGTAGTTGGCAAATGTCCATTCTTCCTGTTTTGAAATATCCTTGTAGTATCAAAGATTTGTGATACACACATTTTCTTTCTAAACAAAGAAGACGCTTGGGTTTCGATGAAATCGTATTTCACCTTAGTTTTCTAAAATATCTTAAAATGCGAATTTTCTAAAAACAGCAAACAGCAGATATTGGTCAGTTTTGAGAATAATGATATTTGTAGCATCTGTTTTTCCCACTTTCCCACACATGTTAATTGCTGGTATTGTAGGCTGACATCTTTACTCATGTTTATACCAAAATCATCCATCCAAATCAAAAGCTGAAGAGCCAAGAAGCTGTTTCTATCATGACAGTTCACTTGACCAAAGTAGTTTTGTGTAGATTTATTAGTACATGATATCTTCTCCTGTAACATTTGCTTCTTCTGTTTTAGTCTTAATTTTAGGGAAATGAATCCCACTAATGGGTATTAGCAGCAAATTTACTGCATGTGCTGTGGCACTTGCCACACAAAGCCAAAAACAGTCTTCAAACCGTTCTTCTAAGATAACAAATTGAAAGACATTTTCCCGAAAATTGGCAATTCTTTCTGTGAGGTGATGAAGTTTCACAGCAGCCATAAAGCTGGTGACTGCAAGTACTATAAATCCACCTGCAACAAAATGAAAGAAGTATTCACTGTTGTCAAAACAAGACAGACATTTTGGTTGTGCCTCAGAAGGCTTATTGAATACAATAGTGAGCATTATACAGAGTAGGGATAGACTTAGGCATGGCTTAACACCTTCAAAATGCTTAAGTCTTTATTGTATGGCCAAACATCATACCAGTGTTTGTAATAAAGTCCTCTTATCAGTGATATAGAGCCTAAAGAATGGCATTCATGGCTCCTGTAAAAAGTTGACTAGACACAATAAGCCGAGATGCACCTGACAGTTCTGTCCTGATAGATGAGAATTCACTGCTAACTTCATTGTATTCACAGGTATTTAAGTCAAGGAGATACTTAGTAAGGCAAGAGAAGGAACTTTTAACATTTTGTATGAATGTGACTGGTGAAAAATACTGATAAATGATTTTACCTGCAAGGAAGTTCCAAAGGCATACTCCTGTTGGACCTTTAATAGCCCGGTAAGGAACTTTTATCGCGTTAAGAATGCAGAATCCAAAACTGAMCAGAGAGAAGAAAATGGCCACACAGAGGAACATTATAATCATCACGTGCAGGCCTGTATTCAGCTTTTTCACCATGTGTGGGAAAACTGGCAAGAAAAAAAATAATCTATTCAGTGTGTATTTTTTCTTGACAACAGTAAACATCATGCTGTGCTGGTGCTAGAAACTTAAATTATACTTAAACAAGACTATTTTTTACAGAGGTGATCAATTCAGGTAGTTACACACATCTTAGTTCATGATGCTTTATTTGTCACTACATCAGACAAACCAGGGATATTCTACTACAGGAGTAGTCCTTTACACACGGTCTGTGAATCAGGATTCAGACTTAAGTCCTGTTTTATTCATCTAGTTGTGTTAATGTCTTTATCTCTGCTGCTGCATTGTCTACTGCATTCTTTTCTGTCTCTTTTTCACCTCTGCTCTCCATCCCAAACTCCTTTTTTTGAGCTTCCCATTCCTGTCCCGTGCTCCTTATCTCATCCCTTTGAAGTCTGATAATCCCAGTTTCCTTGTCCAGCCCCTTGCTGCCTAAAATAGTATCACTCCTTTCTGTGTTTAATTTCTCATGTTATTCTTCTCTCTCTCTCTGCCTTTCTTTAATACTGGCTCCAGTGAGATCTACTCTGATTTCATACTTCCTAATCCCACAGGTTTCCACCTTCAGATTCCCTTCTTGGTATCTCATCTAGTGTTTATGCCCCCTTTATGCACTTCTGGGTATCTGGCAGCATTTTAGTTACGTCTGTAGGAAGTTTGTAAAATATTGCAGTCAGGTGGGCTTTAGATGAAGTGCTCACATGTTTTGCTAGAGGCATGAGGTCTTCCTCAGCAGCTTGTTGCTCGCCTGTCTCTAAAGAATGGTAACTTTCTTGGTTTTGTCTTCACAGCCAGGGTTCCTCCAGAGTTGGAGGGCCAAATTGGCTAGCAGCAGGGAAGTGTGGAGCACCTGAGTATTCAGTTTATCCTGCAGCCCTTTAGTAACAGAATCAGAAGAAATGTGAGTAGGGAATTGTAGATGACATGCTGACTGACAGGCAAGAGAGAAGCTGATCGAGAAGAACCCTAAAATACAAGCTGATCAAGAAGGCCCTTCAGGTAGAGTAGCACGGCACACTCATACATGTTTTGAAGAACTGCCTAATTACTGAAAAGTTACTAAAAAGATTAGTTTATAAGATTAATTATAATATATTATAAACAAATAAATAGATTGCTTCCCATGCTGCATAACTGAAAAAAAAATCCAAACGAGTCCCATAAAAAGTAGGCAGCAATAATTGGTAGATGTCACAGTGAATATCAGGTGTACAATTTGGTCATCATGACATGACAGAATTTTAGTAGATTATGTAGAAAACTTCATACTGTAGACATTCCGTAGAAGAATTCATGATTTGACAGTTCTACTTTTTCAGTAGCTCATTCTGGGGTTGTAGCTGGGTCTGGTATACAGGGGAGCTACAGATGAGACTCCAACAACAAGAAGAAAAGAGGGAAGCAAATGAGAATCAGAAGCACATATGAGAAATGGGAAGCCAGAAACTAGCTTGCTTTCTTAACTGCCTGAAGAGCGGGGCTCAAAGGGTTCTAGTGAACGGGGCTACATCTGGCTGGCGACCGGTCACCAGTGGTGTTCCTCAGGGTTCAATTCTAGGGCCAGTTCTGTTCAATATATATTTATCAACGATCTGGATGCAGGAGTTGAATGCACCGTTAGAAAGTTTGCTGATGATACCAAACTGGGAGGTGCTGTTGACTCTCTTGAGGGATGAGAGGCCCTGCAGAGGGATCTAGAGAGAYTGGAGCATTGGGCAGTGATGAATGGGATGAAATTTAATAAGTCCAAGTGCCAGATTCTGCACCTAGGACGGAGTAATGCTGGGCACAAGTATAAATTGGGAGAGGAGTGGCTGGAGAGCAGCCCTGCAGAAAGGGATCTGGGGGTGCTGGTTGGCAGCAGGCTCAACAGGAGTCAGCAGCGTGCCCTGGCAGCCAAGAGGGCAAACCGCGTCCTGGGGTGCATCAAACACAGTACAAGCAGCCGGGCAAAAGAGGTGATTGTCCCACTGTATTCAGCATTGCTGCGGCTCCACCTCGAGTACTGTGTGCAGTTCTGGGCCCCACAATTTAAGAAGGATGTTCAGGTCCTCGAATGTGTCCAGAGGAGGGCAACAAAGCTGGGGAAAGGACTGGAAGGAATGAATTCAGGAATTCCAGCTGAATGGAATAGCTGCTCCAGAGGAGCAGCTAAGGACTCTGGGCTTGTCTAGTTTGGAGGAGAGGAGGCTGAGGGGCGACCTCATTGCTCTCTGCAGCCTCCTGAGGAGGGGAAGTGGAGAGGGAGGTGCTGATCTCTTCTCCCTGGGATCCAGGGATAGGACGTGTGGGAATGGTTCAAAGCTGCACCAGGGGAGGTTCAGATCGGACTTTAGGAAGCATTTCTTTACCGAGAGGGTGGTCAGACACTGGAACAGGCTTCCCAGAGAGGTGGTTGATGCCCCAAGCCTGTCAGTGTTTCAAATCGAGGCATTTGAACAATGCCCTTAATAACATGCTTTAACTTTTGGTCAGCCCTGAAGYGGTCAGGCAGTTGGACTAGATGATCATTGTAGGTCCCTTCCAACTGAAATAGTCTAGTCTATTCTAAAATAACTGGCAGTGTAACAATAAGGCATATGGAATTTAGCTTTCTTACAATCCAGCAGAGTTTTTAGGGTGGTTGTAAGGATTCTCTTGCCTCTTTTCTGAGGCTCTCAGCCAAGTCCTGAAGACACGACTAGTGAGCCTGGCTTAGTACACAGAAATAAGAATCCTCAGGAAGGATATTGCCAGGGAGGCTCCTGACACATGTCAGCTGTGTTTGCTATGCACAGGCAARATGCCTGGCTTCCCCAGCTTGTTCTCAGGGCTTGATGCAATTGTCAAAACATAAGCATCTTATGCCAATTTAGATGCCTTAGGACTACCGTAACAACCACATGGGTCTAACATACATGCCACACTATGTATGGGACACCTCTAAAAGCAGCATCTGGAGGCCAGATGATACACCTTGAGGAGTCTAAAATGGCACTGGACACCTATTATGGCAATTGAATCATGCCATCGCTGTCCCAGTTAAAAGAGAGTGTGCCAGCTGCAAGCCTAGTCTAGTGAATGTTAATGCAGTGAAAGGTGATGTACTAATAATCATATATTATTGCGATTCGGAATTCCGAAGTGTCAGAGCTACTGCAGTACTGCAGCATATGAGGTGCTAACTTTCTGTCTTGTCCTGTGCTGCCTGTGCAGTCCATTTATGCTAACACATTCCCCAAGAAAAGTCTCGCATGTCTTGCTCCCCAGTAAATTCAGAATGCTCGGAGATTAAGGGGAACATTCAAAGCAAAAAAAGTCAAGTCAGACCCAGAACCCCCAGAAGTCCTGCTGACCATTGTGCAAAAGTATTTAACAGCTTTGTATACTATCATGATACCATTTTGAAACTGATATTGTGAAAGTACCAAACCCGATAGAGCTATTAAAATATTTAAAAGGGAAAATCTCTGGGATGCTTGTTTACCTAAATTCATGGTTGTGCCCACTGCACTTAATCACTCAATTTTACGGTTCTAACAGGGAGTATTCTTAACTAGTTTCAGTGAGAGCTTTGTTTGTCTAAGGAGTATAGGATTATGTCCTCCAAATATGTATCGATGCAGTTCAGAGTGATGGTGGAACATTAGGCCTTCCTCTCAGGTTACACAGTAATTAATGAGAAAGTTTATTAAAGAGTCCAGAAAGTTGTACAGAGATTTGAAGGGTATTGGCTACTTTTTTCCTCATTCTCTCTGACAGGATAGGGTAAAAGAACTGGGACTGTATTTCTGAATGCCCTGAAGAGAAGCAGAGCAGAGCTGGACAAGCTTTGACCTGATGGCCTGTCTGCCAGCTATTCAAACTCACTAGACAAAGCATTTGAGCATGACTGCTATGTCTATGTCATGAAGTTGCAGCTGCAATCAGAGCTTGAGCAAGAGTTGGTTATTTTAAGAGCCATTAGTCCAAATTCATCACAGCTTAACAACTGGTCATGCTGATCTAAGCTGAGGTTGCTCTGGTTCTCTTCTCCATTCCCTTTGAAGTCCTACAGTCCTGCCTTCCTTTGAGCTTTTATAGTGGTGCTTGTGCAGTTGTGTAGTCAGCCATGATCCTATGGGAAATGAATTTGGTTTTTTTGGTAGGTTAATTTTTTGGCCAGCTTAACTTCCTGAACTACCTCACCACAACAACTACCAGAGCCATTGCAAAGGATGGGGCAGGACAGCGTCGCTGTGGGTCAGGCAGAGGGTGAGACTGCAGCCACTTCAACTCATACTGGTTTAAGTTGCAGTGGATCTGCACACTGAACTAAAGATCTTCAAAGCAAAATACCATTTTCACTACAGCACAGGATGTGTGAAAACTGGAAATCATCCAAAGTACAGATCAACATCTGAGTGCTTTTGAGACCTCAAAAAAATCTTTTAAGTTAAAAGGAATACATTTATAAGAGTTTCTCCATCTTTTAAGAGTTCAGCAATTTTTTCTCCAAAGTTACCAGAAGGGAAGGTCAAAATTTCTTCAACATGTTAATAAAAGTTAGGAGTATCTGCTATGGCAGACATCTGCATTAGGACAGCTACAGAAATACAGAAATGTGGCCAGCTAAATAAATCTCTACTTTTTAAAGGAAAAAAAAATGAGGAGTTCAACAGAGAAGACAAGGACAGAGGCACAGAGAGACTGCAGAGCAACACTTGCATAGGAAAGAGTCAGTCAAGGGGCAAGTATGATTTACAGGGTCATCTCCAAATGACTTTCACTCCCTTCACAAGACTAAAAGGAAACCCTCAATCTAGCCCTAGGGATTTTTTTCCCATCTTGATTCCAGCATTACAGAACATAACTGGAAGAAAAAAGCTAGCCTGACATGATAGAGATTTTACATTCACACTCAGATCCCAAACCATAAAGATCACAAGTCAGCCACAAATATAAATTTAATAATAATAATTTGCATTCCGTAAGTTCTGTAAACAAGAATAGAGTGCTTTTAAAGTTGAATGAGACATTAGACTAAAGATTCAACCAAAATTGTACTTACTTGTGAATTTGGAACGCCGCCCGCCCAACCCACACTGGCGTATTTTGCCGCCCCGAAAGAGTCCGTAGTAAATTTCTCCAATGAACTTGACCAGTTCTGGATCTGTGGCATTGACCAAATCAGCTCCTGTTTTGCAAAGGATCTTTCCAGTCATCCACTTTGGGGTCCCCATTGCAACAACAATCAAGATAAAAGACACGAAACTTATTAGAGAAGCCAGGGCAAATAAAGTCTTTTTAAAACAGCCAGGCATCCTAGTGGTTTCAAGGAATCATCTCCAAGGCCCCTCTGCAGCAGTCAGGCACATTTCCCATTTTTTCTCTTGCTTCAAAATCCACAAATGAATAGCAGGCATTCCAAAATACATCTCATTGTATTTTAAAGCTCCAGAAATCAATCTGTATGGTTAAAAATCAAGTCCAAAAATATATTTTGCTGCGACAACATCCTGAAATGGTTACAAGTAACAGTTTCATTACACTGTAGTGCGGTTATGCTTGTTTCTGCAGAAAGTAATCTTATATCTATTGCCTGGCTAATGTTTCAACGGAGGTTTAATTGTCCTGCTCAAATGACATCAAGTTCCTTACCGTAACAGCATGGGAAGAAAATTAGGAGCAGAATCCAGTTTTTTAGATTATTAAAAACGTGGGTAAATAGCTGTGTGCAAGGGACAAAGCATTAAAAACGCATAATTTGGCATCGGGATTCTGCTGGCGTCTCAGCCGCCTCGAGCTGCCTTCTCTCGGCGCCTGCTCCCGCCCTGCCTCTAAATGTCCCTGCTGCTGGCGCTGCCGGGCCGTSCGTTCGCCTCGGGGCGCTGCCCTCCGTCTCCAGCCTGTAGCTGAGGTGCATACATGGTGTTTCATCCGAGTTCAAACGGGACGCAGACAGCTCCCTGCAGCCCGGGGAGGCCCGGCCGCGCCTGCCCTGCCCGCGGCGGAGCCCAGGCGCTCAGGGGCTGAGGCAAGCGGCGTAATTCAAGCTACAGGTGCGATCCGGCAGTAGTAAAGAAACCCGGCCGTAATTGCCTGCGCTTCTACAGTTACTGCTACTCGAGACCTGCAGGGACCTTTGTAATAACCACTAATTAATTAATCCTGGCAGTATTCCTGGGGGGCAGGCAACAGGCGCTCAGGGCGGCCGGGGCAGGCAGGCAGGCAGGCAGGCAGGGCGGGTGCCCGCCCGCCCAACACCGGCACCCCGCCGCCGGCTTTCGCCCCGAGCCAGGCCCTGGCGCTGAGGGCCCGGGGGAGCCGCGGGTGGGGGATGTCCTGAGGTGAAAGTTTCGCGGCGGCACCACCCGAGCCCTCGGGGGCAGGGGGCAGCGGGCAGCTGGGGCTCGGCCGAGGCACCGGGGTTTCTCCTCCTCCCGGCTCCGGCGCGGCCTCCGGCCAGGCAGCAGCAGGACCCGCCCCGCCGCCACCTACGGCCGGGCGCTGCCGCCCCGAGCCCGCCCCCCGCGGGGGCAGCCCGCATGCGCAGGCGGGGCCGGAGCCAGAGCTGGAGCCGGAGCTGGAGCGGGGCAGGCAGCGATCATGGCCGCGGCGGGCAGGGTGCTGGTGTACGGGGGCAGAGGGGCCCTGGGGTCCCAGTGCGTGCGGTACTTCAAGTCCAGGAACTGGGTAAGCGCCGGGCCGGCGGGTGGTGAGGCGGGGAGCCCCGCCGCGGGGAGCGCTGCTGCCCGCCGGGACGGCGCTGCGCGGGGGGAGCCGGGCGCCGGCAGCGCGCCCGAGGCGCGGGGCAGCGTGAGGCGTTTGGGAGCGGGCCGCTAACGCGCCGTTCCTCTCGCCGCCGCAGTGGGTGGCCAGCATCGACCTGGCGGAGAACGAGGACGCCAGTGCCAACGTGGTGGTGGGGGCGACCGACTCCTTCCCCGAGCAGGCCGAGCAGGTGGGTCGGGGTGCGGGGCGGGCACCCTCGCCGCGCGTCCCCGCGGGGCGGCCGCTGCCCGGGGGGCCTGAGGCGGCCCTCTCCGGCGAGGCCGCGGGAGTGGCGCGTCCAGCCTCTCTCCCTTCGTGCTTTCCTCCGCTCGCCCGCTGCCGCAGTAGCAGCGGTGAGGAAGGCGGCTGTGGGGATGGGTCCGCTTTCAGGCAAGAAGCCGCCGCTGCGGGGTGAGGAGCCGGGCGGGTGGCCGTCCTGCTGCCGTGCTGTGAACCCGAAGATCCTAGCTTCTGCTCGTCGCTCCTTTTTGTTTTGTGTGTTTTTTTTTTTTTTTTTTTTTTGTAGTTTCCTTTTAGCTGCATGCGTGCATGAATATGCAGAAAGAGCTTGATGTGGGATTTTGGGAGGTTCAGCACATAAGGCAGTTTTGCATTATTTTTCTCTTGGTGCTTGAAAAGTCGCGGGCTGAATCAGATTAGTATAATGCAGATGGATTAGGACATCTTAAAATGCAACACTTCTTTCTAATGCCCTAACTCTTAAATGTGTGGTGTGTTGGGAGGTGATATACTCAAAGCATGCAAACCCTGAGCCCCAATGGGATCCCTAGAGAATGCACTGCTTTCCACGAAGGTAAATATGGGAGAATCCAAGCTAGTGTAAAAACTGTTTTGCTTTATTCTCAAGAGATAGGATTGACTCTTTTAATTTTAACTTTTGARCCTATTTCTCATATTGATAAACTGAATCATTAGCCAATATGTTTTGTTTATATATATACACACGATTCTTAAGGCTTTTAAAGAGTAATCTAGAATGTTTGCAACGTATTTTTCAATGCTGAGCCTTTGTGAAAAGGCAGTGGATTTTTTTCTTTTGTTGAGATTTTGCTTTTGATTGTTTGCTTTTCACTTTGGCAAAGAAAATTCATAGCCAACAAATTCATTACCAACTGTGAAGTCTTACGTTTGAAAGAGAAGAAGATACTGGATATCTAAAAGTATATAAACTCAAATTTAGGGGCCAGACTTGACCTGATGGTTGTGGTCTAGATAGAAGCAATGAGAAGGCTAATCTTCAGTTGTTCACTTCTTGCACTATCATCAAAAGTGACACCAGTAGTCCTGGTCAGACCTGGAGTTTCATTTCCCATATTGAACAGCACCATACCCAGAGAAGAACCTGTCAAAAAGTAAGTCACAAATAAAAATTTTTGTTAATGATACAGGTAAGGGTCAGATCTTTCAGTCCTGCTGAATTGGTTATTTCCAGTGACATCACGCGCTGTACAGTGTGACTTTCATTGGTCTGACTTCCATCTATAGTTATCTTTCAACATAATTATTTTGGTTTGAGTTCATAGATCATAAATATTAATTTTCTGCAGCTGTTTAAATTGCTATGTGTTGTGTTAATCGGCTGGAAAAAGTAACTTCAAGGCAGTCTTGATATTTACTCCTTTACCTTATCAGTCCAGTGTTTCCAGTATGTTTTTGTTCTATGTATTGAAGGTGACGGCAGAGGTTGGAAAACTTCTTGGTGAAGAAAAAGTGGATGCAATCTTGTGTGTAGCAGGAGGATGGGCTGGAGGCAGCGCCAAAGCTAAATGTAAGCCTTTGGTACATGCATGCTAGCGCACACATGAATGAAATCTGAGAGGAATCCTTAAAAATCATGGTAATAAAGATATTTGAGATCATCTTTCATCCTGAGTCCAGAAGAGGACATGAGTGTAAAAGTACAAAATAGCTCAGTCACGATGTTTCTCAGTGCTTCTCTGAATTTTTGCTGTCTGTTAAATGTGGACAGCGCTTACTATTCTCAGTAATACTTTTTGATGCACCAGTTTTCATTGGAGAAATCTTGATGCACTTTATGAAGGAGTTCAGAATTATTATCTATGAACTAAGTTTTGCCAAGGTTACTTGTGTCAGGCAAGTTACATACGACAGTGGCTGGGTAGAAATATCGATCTTGTTTCCTAATTCATTGCTTTATGCATAAAACTACAGTTGCCTCCTGCAGCTCTCTGAGCTATTACTGTGCAAAACAGTATTGGGAGGAGCTGTCTAATGACCTGAGATCATGCTACAGAAAAAAGCCTTCAGTTTAAAAAAAGTTTTTAAACATGGATAATCAGAATGAAATTTTATACTTTACCCACTAGTGTAGATAAAAAAGTAGCCTTGTTTTCTGTCTGGAGTAAATCTGGTAAAATGTGTCCTTTTCTYCCCCCTTTCCAGTTCAGACATTACAGACAAAGATTTCTTTTTAAAGACAGACAATATGGCAATTTTAAAGACATACACTCTTACACCACAGTTGCATTATATTAGATTGTTATTAGTGTGCACTGTATTTTAAATAAGGTAATTTATCATAACCATAACTTAGAGTGATGTTATTGATAGGGTAGCAGGATATCTTAGGATAGGTGGTTGGCTTATGTCACAGAGTTACTTATGCTTATTCCATATTGTGTTATGGAAACGGTTCTTTTTGAATACTAAAATCTTTGACATGGCCAGTTACTCTTTTTCTTCTTTTCCCATGCAGATATTGATAATAAAAAACAATGATGAGAGTTCAGGTTTTGATTTCATTTGAAGTTATTGGCAGGCTGCCTTACCAGAGGTTGCACTGCAGTATGTAGGGGCGCTGGAATGCATACTTAGTACAGTGCAGATGCTTGCATCTTCGATACTCTGTACCAGCGTACTACTGTCAGACAGTCCGATTGTTTCTTGGTTTATGAAGTAACCTGAAGTAACTCCTTTACCTCTTGGAGTCTTCTACCTGCATACTACTGGAGCATAGCTCTTTTGCAGCCAGTAGGGAAGTTGTGGAAAGAGATCGTGCTACTACAAGGGGAGATGRGGCTAACTTGAGATCCTTGATGTAGATTGAAGCAACCCCTACAGGAGTTTCAAGAACTTGCAAATCTTTGACCCATTAATGGAGAGCTAATGGAACTACCTTGTGTTTGTGTATTTCTTTTATTTCTGGTAGTGAGAAAGCAGATAATATATGCTGTAGAATATATGTTGTAGAGCTGGGACTCAGAGCCCGAAGAGAAGGGAGATACAAAATACATAAATTGATATTTTGCCCAATGTGGAAGTAGAAAGCGGTAGAAAGCATGTTTTCATAGTCCTGTTGCATAGTGCTGTTGTACGCTCTGTGACAGTAAGGAAATTAGAGTTAGAAGTCTTCCATCTTTTAGTGAATTTCACTAATTCTCTTCCTAATCAGCTTTATACAAAAACTGTGATCTGATGTGGAAGCAGAGCATTTGGACATCCACTATTTCCAGCCACCTAGCCACAAAACATCTGAAAGAAGGTGGCCTCTTGACTTTGACAGGAGCTCAAGCTGCTTTGTCTGGAACTCCAGGTAAAATGCAATGCATGATAACTGCTGGGTCATCAGCAGTTACAGCTGTCTGCTAGTCTGAGCATTCTTGTTTGTGAAGCAACAGTTTCGCTCTCCAGTTTCTTGACATCCAGTACAAATGGAAAGTTGCTCCTGAAACACTTGAGGAAAGTGTAATTTTACAGGTAGCAATACTGAATCTCTTGAAGCTGGAGTGCAAATGGATAGAATCAGTATTTAAGTAATATTTGACATTTCATATTGGTGAAATGTGCTTGGCTAATATATGATACAGTGAAAATAATGGAGAATAGAAGCACACAGCAAGCTGTAACTACAGTGCTTAAATAAAGTTAAATCTCCTATTTATGTTCTGAAAGGCAGAGTCCTTAATTGCCCAATTCTTCCACTGGTGATGACTCAGCTGAACCTATTAAATGTGCTTGTCCTGTTCATGTTCTGATTCCAGTCTACCTTTGCTTCAGATATAGATAAGCTTGTTGACCTTCGGCTTTGCCCTCCACTAGCTATTTAATGTGAACTTTATTGAGTTTTTTTATCTCGCTCCTCGCCATGTTGGCCTGCATGGAGGAGGAAATCTGGGAGCAATTTAAAATGTAAAAGGAAAAAAAAAAAAGGCATGGACACACAAGCCCACAGGCAGGGAGAGGAAAGTTTTTGAGACAAATACTCTTATTTCCTAATCTTTTATTAGTGTCACTTCAACAATATTTTGATGAGACACAGATACTAAAATTTTTAAACATATTGTAAAATTTATGAGTATTCCTGAAAGCTGCGTCTAAAACTGTTCAGGAAAAATATGCTGTATTTTCTAGTTAATGATTTATCTTCTATGATTACAGCTGCATCTGGCATAGTCCAAAGATAAAGGGCTTATTTTATGAGTATAAGCAGATGAATAATTTACTGTGTACTACTGCCTGACCGTATACAAATGAAAAAATGTGAACTCTGGCAAACTTTCATGTTGTTTTTTGTTTGGGTGGTTTTGGGAGGTAGGGACCACAACACAGGAATGGAAGTGATTTGCTTTCATGTTTTGAACTAGCTGGTTTCAACGAGTCTGGGTTTTTCTGCAAAACACAGCAGTGCTTTGGGCAAACACATGCAACTTATTAACATCAGGAAGAATTGGGAAAGAGTTGTTACTCAGCTTTTTGCAAAGATGGCTTGTTACTACCAGCCGTTATGGAAAGAACCATCTTGTTTGCTGTTGGTGTGTTTTTTCTTTTCCTATGTGAAAAAGTTGACTCAAATAATGCAAACTGAAGAATACTGAGAATTATATAAACAGTTACAGAAGCAGTCTGATAGTAATGACTAAGAAATGTAGAAGCGTGAAAAGGTTTAAGAAGACTTGGAATGTTTGGTTTAGATGGGACAAGAGGGGAATACCATAGAGATGCAAATATTTTTATTGTAACAATAAAATAAGTTAGCTACTGCTGCCCATGATTCCTCCTAATAAAAATGGATGTTATACAATATGTCTAATTGAATATAATGGAAACACTTCTACAATGCAGAATTAGCTTTGTAACTTTGATACAAAATACTTCCTCAGGAACATTGGAAAGGGGTTATGTAGTTATATAGATGGTAGAAAGGCATCCAGTTGTAGTAGAGAAAATACATTTATTTTTTCTTACATGCTTAATCTGTGTCTAGACTGCTTGGCAGATACATACCATGAGACAGCTCAGACCTATAGCACCCCGATTGTCCAGGTCTTGTACCTGACCAGTGTGCCTTACGCTCTCACTTCTGTTGCTCTTACACTGCTAAATACTGTCTGCCTAGAAAGCAACAGTGTTTAGGAAGAAGTTTGTTTTACCTGCAGGTTATCTAGTAATTTTCTACCATGAGGGGTTTTCTTGTTGTTTTCTCCAAAGAGCCCATCAGACTTGGGATGCTGACCAAGTGAATTACAGCTCTGGAGAGAAGTGAGCTGTATCTATTTGGGTCCAAACCTGCAAATACCTTAGTCATATGATTAAAATTAATGGATGATTGCCTTGTTAATGTCTATGAGCATTTTCACACTTACTCTCTTACATTTGTAAGGTTAGCCCTGTAGGTCCCATCCTTCAGGGTACATTTGRGTATGTTAACTAAACTTACTTAACTCAGTAAGCTGCTTATTTCTGTAGTGCTGAGTAAACTGCATTCTGTGATAGTTCCTGGATGTCTAGTAAGAGCTTTTTGTTTTTTCTTCTTTCCTTTCTTCTTTTAATATGTATGTTTTGTTATGTTTTAAAAGTCTGATTCTGTTCTGGCTGTGGTAAGTGGTCTTAAACTTAATATTCATCAAACAGTCTGAGTTTCTATCATACTACTGATGATATTGAGAGCTGTTTTGATTGTGCTCTAATTTGCCTGTTTTTAATTGTTAGGGATGATTGGCTATGGCATGGCCAAAGGAGCAGTGCATCAGCTTTGTCAGAGTTTAGCTGGTGCCAGTAGTGGCTTGCCATCTGGTTCTGCTGCTGTTGCCATTTTACCGTAAGTGGTTGCATAGTTGCTTCTGCCTGCGTTGTTTTATTTAATTACTGCTGTAACCTAGAGTCACATGGATATGCTTGCGATGTCCTGTTCACAGTACACAAACAACTTCTCAGACCTACTTACAGTCTCACAGAGAAAGGAGGCATCTTGAGTGTATGAACAAAATGATACGCAAGTCACCCTAAAAATGATTAAATTGTTTTCCTTTCCTTTGCAAAACAGTAGTGGATGTTAGGGTTAAAATTTGATTCACTTTTAACCTGTTTAATTGTAGCCATATATTAATGTGTGATTATTTTTTTTTTTTCCCCCAGTAGAGACAGAACTTTGAAAATGAGATGAGCTACTCAGCACAGTTTTAGACTTAGCTGTGTGATAATAGTAAAGCAAAGGATTACTTCACAAGTTTTGATTTGGTTTAAAGATGCTTCTTCATAAGGTGCTGCATATCTGTGCTTGACCAGTAAAATCAGGTCACCTTGAGAATCTGTGAAAAGAAAATGTTTAGCTTGTATTTGCCTGTCACAGTTTTCTTTTTGATGAGGAAAGCTAGCGAAAAGCGGATGCCTAGTAGGTCTTCACAATGTCTAAATTTATCAATTCTGCTGCAAAAATTAAAAGTATTTTTCTTGCCAGGTCCATATCTAGTTCAGGACCTAAAACTTAAGACTAAAGAGTTCTGTATAGGGATTTGGAACACTACCTGAATGCTCCCTGCTTTGTTTTCCCTCATATATGCACTTATGTGCACTTCTTCAGGTCAGAAAGTGACAGCATTAAAAGTGTTTGGATAATTGAGACCACCTTCTAACGGAGCTTTACAGACAGGCAGACACCAAGATCACTGGGCTTTTGGGCATTCTGCAGTTGCATAGTTCTCATGCAAAACTCTGTTCTTGAGTGAATTTTTGAGAGAGTAATTATACCTTGGATTGTCACCAGCATCTCAGTGAGGGAGTTGTGAAAAGTTCACCCCTTAGTATCATTGTATGTAGTGTAAATATGTATCATCAAAGTCAAAACTTCCTATGCTTGTGCACTTAAGCTCTTCATTTGCAGCTGGTGTGAGGCTATTTGAAAGCATGGATGTAGTGCATATGTGCTGYGCAGTACATGCGAACTAGCATGTTACTGCCATTCCCTGTCTGCATSAGGGAGACTGGAAGGGAGCTGTGGGCTAAGTGATTGCCCTGATGGGCTGGATGTCACCAGCGAGCCAGGAGGGTGAGGGGTTATAGGTTGGAGCCTTTGATATACATTGAAACTGATGGCTATATGCTGTTAACACGTGTAGAGGATGCAAAGGAAATCCATACCACGTGGTATAAAAGTCAAGCATATGTTACAGCAATGAATAGAAGCAGGTGGCGCTCATCAGAAACATGATGTATAAATAAAAGGCTTATCATTTTTAATCACAGGGTTATCTTAGATACACCAGCAAACAGGAAATCCATGCCTGATGCAGACTTCAGCTCCTGGACACCCTTAGAATTCATTGCTGAGTGAGTATCCATGTGATAACTAAGCAATTGCTCACTGTCCCTCTTGCTGCTTATTGCATGTTCTTTCTAAATAGCTGTCTCGGATTTGGGTGGTTTTTTTTCCTCCGTCATCTCCTCATTGTGTATATTTCTAAATCACGTTGGGTTTGTTGCACAGGCTTCTTAGCTGGAGAAAATTAGCCTAACTCCATCAACTTCAGCATCTCTACACCAGTTTTTCCGACAAGGGAGATAGCCTTAAGCAGTTGGAAGGCAGAGAATCTCATAAGGTCTGTAGACAAATTAAATTGCAGACAACAGATGCAAGAGATAGTAGTCTGGCTTAAAGGTAAACTGCAAATAGGTGTGTAAACTTTGGTGGGATTTTTTTTCTTCTAAACACTCTTTACTGCCCAGTCTATGGTGTATTAGTTCACTTCTCTCAGCTGGCAAAATTCCTGCTCTTGTTTAGAAAAATTTCGTCAAGATTTTTTTGTTTTCCATCACTCACAAAGGCTTGTCCTGAATGATGTTGCAAAATGCTGAAACTTCTATAGTAGCTTATGTACCAGCAGGCTGAGATGACAGGGCTTGCTGTTTCCCATTCCTCTTGGTTAGAGAAGGTGCAGCACAAGTACTGATTTCTGCGGTGTGATGGGGGGCAGCAAAGATTCTGCTGAGGGTGAGCTGTCAAAAGGAGGAAAATAAGGACACAACTGTCTTGGCTCTTTGAGGAAAGACAAAGATGAATCTAAGTTCATACATTGTAAAGGACTTTACACTTACACATTTTTAAAGTCTTTTAGAACTGACACTGAAATTGCGTTTACCTATTGCTAATTGTTCAGAGTATAGCTTAGTTCTAACATTAGATTTCCTTTTTTTTGTGATTTTTTTTTTTTTTTTTAAGTTGGATGTCAGAGTGGGAGGTGGTTTTTGTTGCAAGAAGCCTGTGCAGCTGTTTGATGTGGCTCTTTAAAAGGGCCCCATCAATTGAATTTAGTTGGCCTAAAAATGTTCAGAAAAAGATCTTTAATTTATTGTGCTCCAGAGACTGCGTAGCCAGATGTTGTGGCTTTACAAATTCATTTTTTAATTTTAACTTCTAAGTATTTTTTCCTTATGGGAGAATTAGGTTGATGGTTTGCTTTGTTTCTTGGGTTCTAATTCCCTAAAATTTAAGTCCAGCTTTGAAAACTGAAACTCTTATTGACTGTGGAAGAAAAACACCCAGTGTTGTTAAGTGTTGGTAACATCTGCATCTTGGGAAGGAGGCAGGAAATGTTTTACTATATAGCACTCAAATTTTGTGCGCTGGAAGCCGTTGTGTTGGATAGCAGGACTTTCCAACATGGCAGTTGCTATGTCTGCAATATTGGAAGGTTTGATGGACCTGAAAAATATACTGTGCTTTCTGTATTGTATTTTGAGTAAGGAGTATTACATTTTGATAAGGAGTGTTCTGGTGTGCTACCTAGGATGAGTGCATCTTACTCGGGGCTATTTTGGATGTCCTAAGGCTTTCTGTGCTTCTGCCGAGACCACTTTCGCAGTTAAATATCTAAGTGTTATAATGACCTGTTGGCAGAGTAATGGGTTTAGCAACTCTATTTTAGCCATAAATCCATGTTTCTGATAGATACTGTAAAAGCAGCTTAGGTAGCCTCTCCTTCCCATTTTCCGAGTTTTTTTTTAACTTTGAAAAAAACTTGCCACTTTGGCTTGCCAGCTTGACATTTTAAGCTCCTGGCCTTTTTCCTTTGAGATGTTCTGAAAATCCTGTGTGTGTGCTGTAAAGCCCTACGGATTTCCTTGGACCTCTGTCCAGCTCTGAGGGTCTGAATCCACCGGTCGCATCACTAGTTTACGACACACATAGAAACCACTAGAGAGGGCAATAGGAAAAGAAGGAAATGTAATAGGCTTTATTTTATGCTTCCTGTCAATATACCTGATAGTAGTATTTTTTTCTTCCTCCTCACCCTGTTTTATCCATTTATTTTAAAACAGAACCTTTTTTGACTGGATGACAGGAAAGAATCGACCAAAGTCGGGGAGTCTAATCCAGGTGATAACTACAGGAGGGAAGACTGAACTAGTTGCAGCACACCTTTGATGTCAGTCACTTAAGACGGTGGAACTTTAGGAAAGGAGAAGCTATGGAAAATCTATCTGCCAGTATAATTTGGATGGTCTTCTGTATCCGGTGATTTGAGTTATGTCATTAATGGAACCAGATTTCAAATAATGTTTCTGTGCTGTCAGTTGTGAGCTGTCAACATTTGTTTACCAACAAGATTCAAGTATTTGTCTCTAAATGAAAGTTCAGGCTTTAAAATCTGTAGATGTCCTAATTCTGAGCATTGTATGTTGACTTACCTGTTTTCTCTGAAATGGGAATTGTGCTTAATTATGTCATGTAATCACATATATAATGGTTGGATTTTTTTCTCAGTCAGTAAGTGTTTCTGGCAACTTACTGTGAATCTTTCAGTAGTCTGTCTTTGAGAATGTAACCCCACCCTGCATATTATGTTGGCTGTAATTATAGGAAATGTTACAGTCATATATAATGTCCTAGACTTGTAACATTTTTCTTGTGAATGTTCCACTTGAGTTAATGGAACTGTATAGAGATTACTCACTTGAGAAGGAGTTCCTAATTTGCCTTACAGTTTATAAGCTGCTATCCGGCCTACAGTTGTAGGATAAAACGGTCTTTCTGCCAAATGATTAGTATGTTGTTGTGTTAGTCATGATGGTTCTTTGCTTTTTGAAAACAAGTACGAGAAAAAGCACACACATGCTTCTATTTGAATATGGAACTTTTTGTGCTAAATAAATGTATATTGTTTTATGTACTGGGCTGTCTCCATCACTGTAATCCAAATAYAATCACTTTGCCATAACTGACCTGCAAGTTCAGTTAAAGGACTTCATTTTTTACTTACTTCCTTGTGATCATGCTGTGTAAAATACATTTCTGTGGTAGAGGTGCAGAAGATCTCCCAGCCATGACTAGAGGCAGGCCTTCAGCTGGAGCAAATGTTTTCTTTAATCCAGCTACATTACGTGGAMATACGGTTCGGTTACAGAGTGAAAGTATTGCCTGTTCTGAGCGTAAGCTTACATGGAGTCAGTACTGTCAGGTTTTTTTGAACATCTTGAAAACAATGGAATATGCAAAGTTTTATATACGTTCTCGCTATGCACTTTTTTTTTAATTAACTTCAGGGTTTTGTTGGGGAAGGATTTACTGCCATGAGTCAGGAAACCTTTCCCCTCTTCCCACTAGGAAAAGCTCACATGTACCCGTGTCACTTTTAATGTGGTCATATGGCTGTGTGATTGCCTTTTTTGGTATAACTGTCCCTTTACTTGTTTGGTTCTGCTGGATGGAAAGGTGTAGAGGGGAATTTTTATGTCCTGTCAAACCAGACAAGAACTGTCAATTCACAAAGCTGCTTTTAATTTTAAATGGAAGACTCGCAGCCATACTGTTTGCCCAGCAGTTTTTACAGGCTGAGAGCACAGACAAAAACTGCAGGGCACTGATAAGGAATGAAACACTAAGGTGTACTCAGTTGTTCTGGAAAAGGGAAGAGCTATCGTACTACAAGCTGACATGACTTGAAGGCTTCCCTTTGCCAAGCTAGCTGAATTTCTGAGTTGCTTTCAAGTTGCTGTGTTGTGTCTTTTTGCAAACATCTATTGAATTGTGTCTCGGAAGCTCCCTGAAGAGCAGATCAAACTCTTGAATGGTGAAGGGAGCACAGCTGGGTTTCCAGATGTGCATTTCTACAGCTGTACAAGAGCACAGGGCCAAGGACCCAGCAGGCTGCGTGGCTCGTGGATATTTTTATAGAAGGCGATAACACAGCAAACAGGACTAATATGAGCAGAGAGTCTTTTATTTGCTAAGGGCTACAAGGCGCTTTTCAGGCATCTTGTATAGATTATGTGCGCATACCTGGACCTTAATATTATTAATAACCTGGTGAAAAGGCAAATGGCTGGTCATTGGTCATGTGGAATTAAGTTGAAGATTGTGACTAACCAACCCTGACATTATACAGGAGGAAAGAGGGAAACCAGGTTTAACTTTTGGTAGAGAACAGAAGGTCAGGAAGACAATGAGGTGCGATCCGTGCATTTCAGAAGCTAGACTGATTCCTCCTTCTTCACAAGAAAGACCTGATGGTCCTGGTAGGAATACCTGAGGCAAATCTGTGGTTCTGACCTAGATGCTTCAAGTATGCTCTGCCAGCATCGGCTGGAGATAGGGCCTCGAAAACAGGGGAGGTGTCTACGCTATGCTAAGGAGAGGGTCGCTAAGCTTGTGGAGACCTAACCTGGCTAGTTGTCTCCCTCCAGGTGATGTTGTGTGAACACACCAGAGCAGGTCTAGAAGCAAACAGCTGCCTTAGGACAGTGTTGAACATGAAGCGGCGCCACCGGTCACTGTGCTGCTGTACGCGTGTCGGTTCGACGCCTCACAGGGGTCTGCTGTGCGTATCCGACTGCTGCTCTCACCCAGCTAATTAAATGAAAGGCTGTGGTTACTGTAAGACAGAGTAGCTGTATAAGCGCATGAGATGGAAGAAATCCATGTTGAATGGAGTGTGAACGTAGTAACAGGAACATTGTCCTCAACTGAGCTTTCCTTCTTCCACTCTTGCTTGAAGGGGAAGAATGGTAGAAAACATGAGCAATTTCTCTGTTCCATAAAAGGTGTCTACCCCAGTGTCCTCATTCAACTTGTACTGGTGCCTACTGGATAAGAAGCGGTAATATAGCTATTGGAAAAAATAGTATGTTGACTGTAGCAATATAAGAGTGGTGAAATACGCAGACTGTGAAACAGKGAATAGTGTTAAAACATAATTGTGAATGGAAGACTATTGACTGGATTTTTAACTTTTATCAGTTGCAGGTATGACTGGAAAGATATGAAAATGGCATTAYTGAAGCTTGAGAGTGAGAAAGGAGGTGTTGGCAGGTGTTTGTCAAGCTTGCTGCTAGAGGTGAGAGATTTAACCTGGGGAGTTTGATGGAAAAGAGGCTTAATGTGACCAGTTTCATCCTGTGTCTCTACAAACTTTATTCCAGTTAAGTAATTGTCTAGGGAAAAAAGCCACCCTGACACTGCAAACATCTGGGTTGTCTGGCTCCTTCAGCAGGCTCAGGGATCTTCGGGTGCTGCAATGAGGAGAGATGTAGTCTGTCGGAACTGCAGGGAGTTAATCCGTACTAAACACACACGCACAGACACACAACTGGATCCTGGAGGTCTGTTGTGAAGGTTTTCACAGAACCACAGAGTGGTTTGGGTTGGAAGGGACCTTTGAAGATCATCTAGTCCCACACCCCTGCCATGGGCAGGGACAACTTAGCACTTCTTACAGAAATGCAATGCTTGATGGATTTCCACTCCACTGTTGTTGAGAACCCCTGAAGTGTTCAGCATATTTTACTATTTATATGGCACCATCAACAGCCATGTAATACTGCAGAAGTAAAAAGTTTATTCTCCTTTAAGGAATGCAATATTTACTTACTCATTTCTTATATGTATTACCAGCTGAATTTACCATTTTTTTATTTAGGACTGTACAACTGGTGTCATATTAAAAAATTCACATGCATAGATCCAATTTAGTAAGGCACTTGTCTATACAACCTTCTTTTGAAGATGCATACTACTGTTCACTAAAGGAAGAGATCGGTGAGGTCTGGGGAGAAATAAAACACAAATCATGCCACGCAGATCAGTCCTGCTCTTATGCTGTAACCCATTTGTGCTCAGCGTTCTGGTTTTTACAGGAGTAGCAGTCTACCCATTGTTCTTAGAAAAGGGATGTTTCCAGACCTGAGCCAATGTGTCTTTGAAAAGACCATGCATTTACATGGTATATGCATACATACATGGGTGCAATTACCCCAAACGGGGGTGTCTGTTATAGCATCAGATACAAATGTGCAGAGACAAAATACGTCGTTTGCCAGAATGCCATGGCAGCAGGGACAGGTCTGTTTTATATGAATGTTTTTTTCTGCTACAGATTTAGAAAAAGTCGATTTTAATAAAGCACAAGTATAAAAGAGATGTACAGAAGAATATCAATGGTATCATTACAAATCCAAAGACCTCCAAATACTGGGCAAGAAGCTGTTTTCAATGTTTCAGGCTGTGGTGGGTTGGCTCCGGCTGGACACCAGGTGCCCACCAAAGTTGCTCTGTCACTCCCCTCCTCAGCTGGACAGGGGAGAGAAAATACAACGAAAGGCTCGTGGGTCAAGATAAGGACAGGGAGATCACTCACCAGTTACCGTCATGGGCAAAACAGACTTGACTTGGGGAAATTAGTTTAATTTATTACCAATCAAATCAGAGTAGGGTAATGAGAAATGAAATTGAATCTTAAAAACACCTTCCCCGCACCCCTCCCTTCCTCCTGGGCTCAACTTCACTCCCGATTTCTCTACCTCCGTCCCCAGCAGTGCAGGGGGACGGGGAATGGGGGTTGTGGTCAGTTCATCACACGTCTCTGCCGCTCCTTCCTCCTCGGGGGGAGGACTCCTCACACTCCTCCCCTGCTCCAGCGTGGGGTCCCTACCACGGGAGACAGTCCTCCATGAACTTCTCCAGCGTGAGTCCTTCCCATGGGCTGCAGTTCTTCATGAACCGCTCCAGCGTGGGTCCCCCACGGGGTCACAAGTCCTGCCAGCAAACCTGCTCCAGCATGGGCTCCTCTCTCCACGGGGCCACAGGTCCTGCCAGGAGCCTGCTCCAGCGTGGGCTTCCCACGGGGTCACAGCCTCCTTCAGGTGCATCCACCTGCTCCTGCGTGGGTTCTCCATGGGCTGCAGGTGGATATCTGCTCCACCATGGACCTCCATGGGCTGCAGGGGGACAGCCTGCCTCACCATGGTCTTCACCACGGCCTGCAGGGGAATCTCTGCTCCAGCACCTGGAGCACCTCCTCCCCCTCCTTCTTCACTGACCTTGGTGTCTGCAGAGTTGTTTCTCTCACATATTCTTACTCCTCTTCCCGGCTGCCGTTGTACAGGTTTGGGGGTTTTTTCCCCCTTCTGAAATATGTTATCCCAGAGGCGCTAGCACTGTCGCTGATGGGCTCGGCCTTGGCCAGCAGCGGGTCCATCTTGGAGCCGGCTGGCACTGGCTCTGTTGGACATAGGGGAAGCTTCTGGCAGCTTCTCACAGAAGCTGTAGCCCCCCTGCTACCAAAACCTGGCCACGCAAGCCCAATACACAGGCGTAAGTGGGTGAGAACCTGAGCTGCTGTTCAGACTGAGGCCGCCATCCTGCAAAGCCTGACCCATGCACGGTCCTGTTGCTTTGCAGAACATTTGGTTCATTGCAGGACAGAGTCTGAAATGTTTTCAGATTTCACTGTGAAGTGAAATGCACATATTTTACCAACAGGTTTAATTAGTTTTTCAAAGTTATATTTTTTTGGGAAAATTAGTTTTCTATCAATTAGCTAATAACAATTGCCACAAAATGAAGGCTTAAAATGATGCTCTGCATCCAAAGAAAACAGATGCATTGTAAATACAATGGATGGTTTCCAAATACGATAGTAACTGAGTCATTCAGCAGTTGCAGGTCTGCATAAACCCAAAATTGCACTTCTTTGAAACCTTTTGTTGAAATAATTCATTATGCTAAACAAGCACATTTTTTTTTATAGTGGAATGAAAACCACCACCACAACAAAAAGTAACATTTATTATCTTGTTTCTTCTTCCTTGTATTGGCTCACTGGAAGAAAACAGATGGGGACTGTAATAGCATGTGGAGATACTTCAGACTAACCCTTGTAGTGTTGAACAAGGTGAGAAGTAGGCAGACATCTGAAAAGCATCGCAGAAGTCAATAGCAAATGTCACTTGAGATTTAGATCCCTGTCAGACACTGTCATTCTTCACTTCCTGAAACACCATGTTCTAAAGGATTTGCTTTATAAATTCGTCCAGTCCCAACACTGTCTGCAAGGACTCTTTGGGGATATGACCACAGACTCCCACAGCTGAGTCGAGGCTGATCTTCAGGAATGCCAGTAGAGGGCAGAGACTTCCAATACATTGGGGAGATTTCTCTACTCCTAGGAACATGTAACTATGTTCTTTTTGGCAGCGGGGATTTTAATTGTGCCACAGCCTCTACTGAGGGGCTCGTTCTCCTTTCTTGCTTTATTGCCCACAATCCAAACTTTCTGGCCTTTCCTACACCAAGCACATGCAGCCTATTATGTATACCACTTCCAGAAACAGCTCATCTGTTTCAAATGAAACAAAACAAAAACCAGCAACAAAACCCAACAAACAACACCACCATAAAAAAAGAAACCAACAAAAAAAGAAGCCAAGGCTGCGCAGGGAGTCCCACAGCAGGGTGTAGCATTACTCTTGACACGTTATCAGCAAGTGGATTGTCAATCAATTTTCTGCGGCACAGCTTTAAGGGCTTGGACATAATAGGAAGGGAAACGGATTATTTAACTTCTGTACTGCACATAAGGATTATAAGAATTTCCTAACCTAATCAAAATAACCAGCATCTATTCAGACCAGACTAGTATTGACAAAGAGATGGAATTTGGAGACATAAAAATTAATTACTACGGGGTTTTGAATGTGAATGTTTTAAATCCTTTACCTGTGAAATGAAGGAATAGATAATACTAAAAATGTGTTATTTA
Source organism: Oceanodroma leucorhoa (assembly GCA_030449065.1). Taxonomy (NCBI): domain Eukaryota; kingdom Metazoa; phylum Chordata; class Aves; order Procellariiformes; genus Oceanodroma; species Oceanodroma leucorhoa. The sequence goes on along the minus strand of JASVER010000080.1, from coordinate 1,428,718 downwards.
GGAGGTAACAAGAAGTAGCAAGTGACATGACTGTCATTTCTATAGTTTAACATTCATTATCCACTGCCTCCTGTAGATATGAACTACACATTAATCACAGTATTTTCCTTGTATGAACTTCCTCTTAAATACTGTTATTAAGTACATATTAGGGCATTCTTACAAATGGAAAGTATAGAAAAACATTGAGATAGGAGCCCCCTGGTTTCTGTTCCTGCTTCGGCTACTGGTCTGCTGGAAAACTTTGAATACATCCCTGCATCCGTGCCTGATATCTCAAATATATATGAGACCATTTTAAAGTGCTTTGAGGTCTACTGATGAAAATCAGAACATGTGAATTAAATACCATTATTTTTCTGTGAGTGCAATAATAGAAGCTCGAAATACCTCTTTTGTTGTTGATCTCACTGCAATTAATGTAAAATTGTGACCACAAGCCAAAGTCGTATCACTTTGCTACCAGTCATATTTGGTGATTTGCAAAAGAAGTACTATGCCAAAGATTACCTCAGCCAGGTAATTTGGATGTCACTTACCTGTGTATCTGGTAGTAGGTAGCGGTAGTTTCTATCCAGCACAACGTGCATTAATTTTTCATGACTACCACAGCTGGAATTTAAAAATACAATGTTGTTTTTAAGTTTGAACAAACCAATTACTCTTTCTATCAATGTATCCTTACATCTTAGTGAGACAGGGCTGAGGAAATAATACAAATGGGCCTCATATTCGATTCTGGATCCACAAGAGTTAGCGTGATGGTTAGCTTTCTTATTTAAGTCTGTACACAAACATCACCAGGAAGAAAAGTGTCTCTTTGACCCCCAAGAAGGTATTTTTTCCAAATTATTAAGACCTCTTTTATATGCTCAGACTCCCAGATTTTTCTCCATCCCCCATGTGAAGAATGACCAGACTCTTAAAATGCCAGCTGTTAGTTATCAAAACCAGTGCATACTATCGCGGACAGCACAACATAGCTATGTAGGTCTAAAATAAGTGCCTTATGCATACAGTATTGCACTAATCAAACAAAGCAGTCCTTAATCCAGCGGGTGTTAATGACCTACTTTATCCACATTATGTGATAAACAGCTTTAACTTGACTAGTTTTTGTGAATAACAAATTTTCTTTCTCCTTAGAAACCACCCCCCCAACTTCCTGTTTGAAAATTTAGGCCTATCTGCAACCAAAGTGTCACCCTGCAAACCTTTACACCATCTGTATAGCTAGCATGTAGGGAAACCATGCTATTAGCAACATGAGGCTACACAGATGCGTTGCAGAGGGAACTGGACAGGCTGAATTGATGGGCCGAGGTCAACAGGATGAGGTTCAACAAGGCCAACAAGGCCGGATCCTGCACTTGGGTCACAACAACCCCAGACAACGCTACAGGCTTGGGGAAGAGCGGCTGGAAAGCTGCCCAGTGGAAAAGGACCTGGGGGTGCTGGTCGACAGCCGGCTGAACATGAGCCAGCAGTGTGCCCAGGTGGCCAAGAAGGCCAAAAGCATCGTGGCCTGTATCAGGAATAGTGTGGCCAGCAGGAGTAGGGAGGTGATCGTGCCCGTGTACTYGGCACTGGTGAGGCCACACCTTGAATACTGTGTTCAGTTTTGGGCCCCTCACTACAAGAAGGACATTGAGGTGCTGGAGCGTGTCCAGAGAAGGGCAACAAGGCTGATGAAGGGTCTGGAGCACAAGTCTTATGAGGAGCAGCTGCGGGAGCTGGGGTTGTTTTAGTCTGGAGAAAAGGAAGCTGAGGCGAGACCTTATCATTCTCTACAACTACCTGAAAGGAGGCTGTAGTGAGGTGGGTGTTGGTCTCTTCTCCCAAGTAATGAGCGATAGGACGAGAGGAAATGGCCTCAAGTTGCATGAAGGTAGGTTTAGATTGCACATTAGGAAAAATTTCTTCACCGAAAGGGTTGTCAAACACTGGAACAGGGTGCCCAGGGAAGTGGTGGAGTCACCATCCCTGGAGGTGTTCAAAAAATGTGTAGATGTGGCGCTTCGGGACATGGTTTAGTGGGCATGGTGGTGTTGGGTTGATGGTTGGACTTGATGATCTTAGAGGTCTTTTCCAACCTTAATGATTCTATGAAAAACGTGTATCCTCCCACCTCCCCAGTCTCAGCTTCCCTTAATTTTACTGTGGATTACAGTCTCTCAGCCCAAATTTCCTCAGAGAGGCGTCAGGCAGTGCGGGAGGTTGAGGTGCTGTGTGCCTAACGGTTTTCTGCTCCACTTTCCCTACTGGTTTTCCTATTGCTCTGTTCCTTGGTCCCCTGCCCCGGTGTGCGACATCCCTGAGGGGCTGTGGCCCCTGTCATGGCGTGGGGCACCCGCGGTCCCCTCAGAGGTGCCCCTGCAGCCGCAGTCCCTCAGGGGTGTCCCACAGGCAGCAGCCCCCTCCATAAATGCACGTACCCCCTTTTGGCACGTAACAACCCCCACTCCCGAGGGTGTCCCCAAGCTCCTACCAGCGCTTTTCTTAAATAAGTTTCAGCCAGGGCACCCTGTGGTTCCCCGACTTGCTGAGGTTGTGGTGCACAACGGGTTTGTCCCCACAGGTGTGGGGGAGCTGGACGGAACCAGTTCTGACTGGCCCAGGGCAGTTCCTGGCTTCCTCCCTCACAGGGCACCCGGCATCCCCGGCGACTCACAGCTCCCCGTTGCCCGTTATGAGGGTGAGCAGGGAAAAATATTGTGGGCAAGGGTCAGAAAAGAACCAGCTTGGGAGGAAAAGGGAATAAAAAAGATAAGTTTGCATTGAGCTTTTGCCAGCTTGCCACGGGGAGGGTTGAAAGATTTGTCTGAGGTGACTGCAGGCACGCACCCTGTTCCTGCTGTGGAGGGGTTTTGTCTTCATTGTGCTGGTAGAGAAAAAGAGCGTAAGTCATGCTTAGCATACAAACATCTTGAACGCTGTGGAAAAAAGCATAACAGTCATGTGGAAGAGATATGGGGGGGCAGGGGAAGGACGTGTTATTAATGATTTAAGAACTGTTTAGCTGGCATGCAGTCATGTATTCACTTAAAACGTTTTTTCCTTGGTGTTTGTTAGGAAGGGCAAAGCAGTGTTTACGCTTATAGTCATCAGGTGGTATAAAATCTGTTTGAAGGGACAGGGACAGCTCTCGCTGTAGCTGCTCACCGGGCGCTGGGTACAGCCGGCACAGGGCCGCAGGCACCTGGGTACGGTGCGTGCAGGCTGCCGGGCGGCACTGCACCATRCCCAGGTACATGACTTCTGTAGCAGTTGGTCACCATTTACAAATATGTAAATTCAAAGCCACAGAGGTGGATAAAGGTATCTTTAAGAGAGTAAGAGTTGAATTTTCAGACAAGGCAATTCTTTCATGTGGGTCTAATACCTTTCAAAATACTGTTTAAAATTGGAACAAAACAGGAACTGTCACTCTCGAGGTGCCCACTATTCATTTCCAGTGGGGGCTGATTTTTCAAATTAACATCTTTTCCTTAACCCTTACACTTTTAGCTAGTAACTTGCCAAAAACACTGCACTTTAGATAGGAAAAACCTCCTGTTTTTCTAACTTCTGGTTTCGCAGCTGTTAAGTGGTTAAGTCAATACTTTCTATTCAGAAAGAGATACAAGGTGCATCTGCTGTTAGGTACATCTGCTACAACAAAATTACTTGGGTAAGTACCTTCAGGATTAAGGCTTTCTAAAAGCTGTAGTGAATTTGAGTTACATTCCATCATTTAATGCATTAATTTCACCTGAACTGTAGTCAACAGGGAACAGACGAAAACAGAGCAATTGCTTTGTGCACTGCTGCATTCCGTGGATTTCATGCAGAGACTCTGAATACAGCTAAACATGTCATGATTAGGAAAATTCTTAATGTTTAGGGTTTTTTTTCCTATAATGATTTTTCACTGAGGGTGGCATTTAGAGGGTAATTTTGAAGTTCAGCAGGAAAAAAGGGGGATTGATCTTAAGTAGTTTTGTTCCACTTACTCATTGTTAAACTTATTATTCTTTGTCCTATTAATTTTTTTGAGATCTCAATCAAAAACACTTTATGTGAGGCATGATTCCAGCCACTGTGATTATAGGTTGTTTTGGATTGCTGAGCAAAGTGGAACTGTTAACAGGAGAGGGTCTCTAGTGTGGGTGAACTCATGCTGAGCTTTAGAGCACAGTTTATTCTAATGGAGAACAAGTGGGAGCAGTACTGGAGGATGATGGCGATACTGAAGACTGGGATAAAAAGAATGAGTGAAATGAGAAGAGCAAACATGGACATGAGGAAGAGGGGGGTTACTCTTCAAACTGAAGGTAAAATATGAGCCCAGAACACCAGTATATGGCAAGAAGTGGAGCCGTGCAACACCCCTGTTTTCTTGTTGAGTAACAGAGCAAACCTAGGGTTGTATTAGCACTAATTGGCAGGTTTTGGTGTGAGGGTATCAACATCATACGGAAAGATCAACGTTCTAGGTAAAGATGCAAATCATGGATCTATGACCAAGAGTGGGAAAAAAGCTTGAATTAGCCAAAGCAGGCATGAATATTAACAAGGTATTTTCTTCTCTTGCTTGATTCTTTCCGGGTTGAAAGGGAACCAAGACTCCATGCATTCTTTACGCAATCATGAAAAAAATCAACTAACTGTGTCAATCTCGAATACAGTGGAAATTATCAGCCAGGTAATAGAAACAATGTACCTGTTCCAATCAGAAAAGATAACATTTTAACCCCTGATTTTTTATTTCCTGAATAAACAAGGCTATCTTGTGTTGCTAACTTCAGAAACCAACCCTCCTTGTGGTAATGCAGACCTCCCAAATGTGTGTAATGAATTACACTATCTGTGTTTCATATGTGAGCAGAACAGTCCACCATTTTGATGGGAAGCTTCTCCAGCCATACAAAATGAATATTAAAAGACTACCAGGTGCTTATTGGTGGCATAAGTTGTGATTTGGATTAAAACATACAATGTGGTCTCATTGAACCCAGGGGAAACAAATGGGTTTGAATTCTACATCCTTCTGCTTGAACCAGGAGGTGGAACACCGTAACATCACTGCAGAAATTAAAAATGTGGTTCTTTTCACTGTCAGCATCTTCTGTTACCCCAAGCAGTTACAATTTCCGTGGGGAAACTAAAGGTATAAGGAGGACTTAGTGGAAGGAGTGGGTGAGAAAGAGAAGATGATGACCAAGATTGGGGCACCGTGACCCAACTGGCTAGTTAATTGGCTAGTTTATTGGCTAGTTAATTGGCTAGTAGGGAGGGATGTGGAAAATGGAAGATAAAGTCTAGGATCATTCTGGAGCTGGAAGACAAATCTACCTCTACAATCTTCCACCACAGCTTTCTACCACCCTCTATGTTCTCACTTATATCCAGGCTTATTTTAATAATAGCAGCTTCCCCATTATGTCTTTTACTGTGGCCCTGTTACCTCTGCTTCTCTACATCCCTCTTTTATTTTAAAGACTGTAAGAGATGAAGCTCACCCTCCCCTCAGTTCTTCCCACTTTTCAGAAGACACCCAGATAACTTGTCATAACCAGTATGAAATATCACTTGGGGAAAGACTCTGAATGTAACTATCAATACTTCAGTGCTTGCATTGGTGATGAAACTGGCATTTTGAGTTGTTAGTGCCCTGAGAAGAATGTTCTCCGCTGCAACTAGCTTAATAACCTGAAGTTCTGAAATGTATCATGGCAAGTGCAGTGAAAATGAAACTACAAAATGTCCAGTTTGTTGCTACTCACCACAATTGATCTTACCATATCAAGAGCCCTGTCTGTGTAGCTGTTTGGAATCGTCATTCGAAAGCCAAGTTGTCTTCCATTCATTGAAAAATTAGTGTTGGAAAACTAAACATTTCACTTATAAATTTTTGGCTAATCAGATGTTTCTTGTCAAATGAACTAGTGTAAGGCAGAGAAAGTTGATCTTACAAGTTTCAAAACAGATTCTAGCAGTGTTAGTGTCACATCTGTGATTCTTTTTAGCCAGTGCCATTAACTTTAGGCATGCCAAACTGAAAGATCTTAAAAAAGGTATGCTTCTACCTATACAAAGTCCTGAAGTCCCTATAGGTCCTAACGCTGAGTATGGTTTAGTGACCTCCACTGTCACCCGATCCAGACAAATATTTCAGACTGGAATACAAACTAGTTTTAAATTAACCCAGATATGGCAAAAGTACAGGCATCATAGGTCAAGGTTCAGCCTGAGCTATTTACTCTACTTAGAAGCAGTCAAAAAATTAATAATAATGCACCTGTAATCTTCTTCCCTAAAATGCCTCTCAGAGGCTTAGACTGGTCAGAAGGGAGTAGGACCAAAGAAAATATGCTTATTCAGTTAATTGTCATTTCAGTTACAGTTGGCAGTGAGTGTTTCAAGTTAGTGTGCCTGTTTCTGCCACAGTTAGTATAGCTCTTCCTTGCTCTTCTAGTACTTGATTCTTAAATTCTTTCCCAAAATGTCCTGTACTGCCTGTTGTTGGAAACAGGCTGCCAAGACAGGTGGACTTTGGTTTTGATGTAATATGCTAGTTCTTACATTTTTTGCATTTTTACATCTTGCTACTAAACTGACATAGGCTCAATCTAGAAATTAGAATAAGGCTCTGATCATTAGATCTATGAGGTTTTGGAACAGCCTTCTCAGTGGGATTAGAGAAGGGCAAAATGCTGCCCTATCTTCAATATGGAGCTCATTAAATTTATAAGTATTGCATGATGTGACCATGTGTGACATGACGGGCAAGGCTTGCTAATCCTAGGAGCTTTCTTCATTCCAGTGTTTCTTATGCAAAAAACCCACAATGGTCTTCTCTTCAGGAGTCTCTTTTGCACCTCTGAAAACCAGGAATAAGGCTGTTTAAAGATGATGAGATCAGTGCTGGCAGTGGAGATAGCGACAATCTGCCTTTCTCTTGAGGATAAACCAAGAAGCTATATTCATTTGATGGCAGATGTCAAGAGTCACGGAAATTACAGATTAAAAATCATTTATGTGGGAAACAGATTTTACATCTCTTGACTTCTATTTTGAAAGAGTGTCACATTAATGTACCATCATCTAAATGCATCATGGGAGCAGAGGACATGAGAAAGGTTGTGCACTAACAGTGACCTACATCCCGGGGCATACCAAAGCCACAGCAATGTCAGACAGGATCTTCAGATTGGCCATTTAGCTGTCAGCCACATGATTTGTAGCTGGCTGGAGTAAGGACTAAAAAGCCAGTATTTCCATTAATATGTAGTACGTTAGGCACACATATGCAGGGAAAAAAGTCAAAATAAATTGGCAGCACTGAATTTTTTATTCAGATTGTAACTTGAAAATGGGGAATCCCCACTCCACCACCCATTTCTCTAATTGTGAACTGTTTGTTAGGAACGGCTCTCTTCTTTTTCCCTTCCTCTGGAGGAAAAAAAAAGTGCAGCTATGAAACACAGGTTCAAAGTACGTGCCACATAAGGGGGAGCACAATATCTCCATTGCCTGTAGACYGTCAGCTCAAACAGGCAGAGATTGATTCTGAGCTAAGGCGGGAGTCACAGCCTATGAACCAGCCCTGGCCCTTGAAAACCAGGAATTTTTTTAAATCTGAGTCTTTTCAGTCTTCAAACTATTTGAGGTGCTTCTCGCTGACTCTCCTCGAGCACATCAGCATGAACTCTATGAACAGTGGCTTTCAGGTGTGCCTTTTCAATGCTGTCCCCTTCAACCGCTTCCTTCTCATGGTTCTGTACTTGCCTCGTGGAGTGCTGAGCAGGGCTGCGCAGGGAGGGGGAGTCAGCAGCACGGAAATGTGTTTCTGGCGCTGCCTGCTGACGAGAGGGAAGCTGAAACGCTGATGTGATGTAACATCACATCTGATGTGAAATCAGTACTGTTTTTCTCTTTTCAAAAGAAACCCTGCTGTATGTCCAAGAATGGTGGGGAGTAGCCTTATGTCATCAGTGTGTGGGCAGACACATAAGAGTTAAGAGCACAAACAGCTATTATGTTGAAGATCTCTGTGGGAGAACTTGCAGACCATTGAGCTTTGTAGACTAACTGATGAGTTTGACTGGGTGAGACATTTCTATGTTATTTCTCTTGCTGCAGTRTGTTGTTGCTGGTCATGCAGTATCTGATTGTAGCATATCTGCTGTGCCCATGGAGTGAACAGTTGTATTTGGGTAGCATGTCTTGTCCTCTGTATTACTGGTTAAACTGGATGTTTTTCTGAGGGCAGGGGATGGGATTCAGAAAAAAAAGAAGAAAATAAAAGCTGCAGTAGTTAGCAAATCCATTATTTAGCAGATCTTCTTGCATATCTCCATGAAATGGATCTGCTCTTGCTGATGTCACAAATGATGGCTTACAGTTGTGGAGAGAACCATTTCACTTCAGATGATTAGATCACAGGTGAAGTGTGTCTGAGTTCTCTGCATCTAGTCCTTAAGGCTGGGAGCTACTCTGTTAATTCTTTAACCATCACTCCTATTATCAATAGCCTGAGAGACAGGCAGCAACATTTCCTTGCCCCTGTCATACACAGCCTTGTCAGACACAGATAAATGTAAATTGTAGCCTGTTCTATGAGGCTAAAATTGCCCTCTAGCACAGCCCTCTAAGCCTTTATTCCCCCTCAAACTGAGATCCCTAAAGCATATGAATGGAAATGAAATTGCTGAAGTGACAAAACCACAGTTCCAAACAGCCTTTATATTTAACTAAGGATCTGAAAATCTTGCTTGTCTCTGCAAGTGAATAGAACAAGAATAGTGTGAAGACAGGATGAGTGAGTCTGAGGATGCAATGAATTAGAGGAGTGCACGAGGCACCACCAATAGCTCTTCAGTTTAATGATCAACTAGCCCCAATTTCTTTTCATAGTGTACAACAGTAACTCCCTACCTTGCTCCAGACTAATCTTTTCTAAAACTGCTTGATGGGAAAGGATGGGACTGGTGATGGATAGTTGTTCATCTTGGACATTGTTTCTTAGCGACCTACAGGGCTTCACTATTCCATCCACCACGTATTTTTTCTTCTAAGAGTACTTTGTAATATTCGCATGGACACAGTTTTGAATCTAGACCTTCTTGAAATGATTCAGAGAAGTTAAATCCTACTTGGATACTATCACTTTGTGGGAAACTCAAATTTTTCATTGCCTTGTTACTTGTTCAGTTACTGATGACTCAAATGAGCTTTCATTCTATGTGTGTTTTAGTATGCTACCATGCAGCATAAGGAAACTACAGATCTAATCTGCTAATGATCAGATCCACCTAAATGTCACCCTGTAGGCATATATTTATCCATTAAAACCCCCCAAGACGTTAATTTATATATCATGTGGCAGTAAAAGTATGTGGGGAGGCAAACAAAGCAGAATCAGAGATGCTGAGTTAAGTGTTAAGTAGGAACTTAATTTGTATAACCTAGAAGGAATATACTGTATTTCAAAGCAATAATTCATGACTGAAGGTTCACTGACTATCTATGTTAGATAGAACCAAAGCAAGAAGCTTTCTTCAAAGGTGCCTTAAAAGTCGAAGCCTGAGACAGAAGTCTTTGACAAGGACTTTATCAGATCCTTTAACCAGGGTGGTTCTGTTATCATTACAAAAATAAAACCACCAATATTCATATAAACAGCCATTCTCTAAGTAATTTAAACATAATGGCAGAGTCCCAGGAGTACTGAAAGATTTCAAAAGGGAGATGAATCCATGTGTGCAAATTGACACAAAAAGTTTCAAGTTTTATTTTGGTGATTTGACTGTTTATCTCAAATGCACATTGGAGCAGCAGTGGATGGTCTGGTTTGGACATCTCCTTTATTCAATTATGTTCAGTACTTAACTTGATCTAACAAAACAAGTTGTCTTTTCGGAGGAATTACAACACTGCCTATTTTAAGAAAGAGAGGAAGAAAAGCCATGAATAGAATCAGATGTTTTTAAAAAGCTCATTTAAAAAAAAAAAAAAAGGTAATTTAATACTTTGTAATGTCTGAAAGGCTTGATTTAAGGCAAAATTMCTAGCCAGTCTAGATTATTTTTGCACTAATGTGAGGAAATTTCCTTTTTTTTCTTATAGCTAAGTCTGTAATGAGGAGATTCAAGCTAACTTAAAGAAGTAAATAGATTAGAAGTGCATTTTGTGAAATTAGAGAAAATAGAAATTGTTTTTATGTATATTACATTAAATTGTATCAAACAGCTTTCAAAAGCTGTTCTTTCAGATAGGGAAAAACCTGTCTTCTTGCTTTACTTTACAAATGCTTTTGGTGTGTAAGTATATATAAAAAAATAATAGGAAAKTAAGTCTGAGGAAAGTTGCTGCATGCCTTTTTCTTCCTTTTTAAAAAAAAGAGGAAATAGGGAAAATGCAGTAAAAACATCAAATAGTTAATGAGGAATTTAATTGTGACTAAAACAAATTTGTTTTTCTGTAAGAAAGAAACATAGATGGAAAAATTCCCTTCTGTTTTACCAAGAAGTGCTGAAACTTGTCTTTTGAGCTAATTACTGATTCTAAAATAGTTGAACAAAAAATTATAAAATTATTTTCTTCTTTATTTCAAATGATTAATCATCTTTAGCATGCGGTTTCCCCCCTTCGTGGCATAGGAGGAAGACAATGATAGTGATTAATATGTTGACATAGGATCCAAATGCTTTTGCAGTCTACATTTTCTTTAAAAAATACACTTTGTCTGAATGTTGACAATCCAAAGATTGCATGAAATATTAAGATAATGTGCATTGACAATCTGCTAAGTATAAAACACGAGAACAAAAATACTGAATAAACATTTTTGTTTGTATAATAAAAATATTGTGCCAAATTACAGACAACTTAAGAAAGTCATTTAGTCACAGTAGATAAAAGTATTAGTTTTCTTATATTCACCCAGCAGCAAAATGCTATACAGTCTCTGTCTTGAAGATCTATTGTCTTGCGTTCCAACTCTATGCATTCCTTTTTATTACTTTATACTCCTGAAGTGTTTATATGAACCTTTTCCACTATTACCAACATTACTGACGTCGTTCAAGTGGTAACAAGATCAGTAAGGTTAGTAGCAGGTTCCTTATATGCACTGAATTTACACACTTCTCTTTGTTCTTAGCCATAATTCGGCAAAGATTGCAGATCATTGCTGTAGAGCTTCATGAGATCGGGCTTTTATTTCACTGGTTCCAAAATCACTTGTCTTCTCATTGACTTGTGTTTTCTTTTTGACTATGCAAAGTGTTAGGACTAAGGAACTCTGCGAAAGGAGAAGGGAGGAAAGAATGGTTAAGAGTGGATATTGGGGGGTTGCTTTTTCTAGTAAGAGGGATTAATGGAGTAAAACCTCTTGTAGAATCTCGCCAGACAAAAAGGATTTATCCACATTATGCCACAAGAATTTTTTCCCCCTAGGCTTACAAATGTTCCTTCAATTTGCTTAAGAAAGGAATGGTTTTTGTCTTTCTTGTGGTAGATACATGGAAGCTTATGTAAGGACAGCATTGTTTTATACTAAATGTCAAAAAACATCGGAATAGGAAGGCAGGGATTTTAGCCAGGCTTAATAGGCACCATTCAGCCAACAATAGAAGGAGGCTGTTTAGAATCTGAACAAGGCTGTGCCTCTCTATCACATGGTCACAGAATAAGTGAGGGGCACCAGGGGGGCCTGCTTCTTCACCTAGTCATGATTCTTCATTACTTTTCATTTAGACATAAACAATATTTCTGTACTTACAGAGTAAGGGATGTAAGTTGCTAAGGACTGTGTGGAGACACTATATTTTATGGGATTAGAAAGCAGGAATTTTAACTGGCTTTGCTGTGAGGCTGGACATACACAACCCAAAATAATCTTGTCCCCTAAAAACTTAATTTAAAAAGTCTTCCATGTATGATAAGGAGACCATAATTTTCTGAAAATATTTAATCAGGATAACATATATAATATTTAAGATATTTAAGATATTTCTTATTCCTGACAACCTGCAGGCATTCTGCAAGTAATATACAACTGAATATTTAATTGCTAGCATGTTAGAAAACATTGAAACAGGAAAGCGTAATAGTGAATGCTCTATAAAAGTTAGTTTAATTGGTGCCAGAGCAAGGATTTTTTTAACTGTTTAATAGGGTAGATTGGAGTTTGACAGAGAGACTATGCTATTGTGACTCCCTCTTCCTTTTTATTAAATGCTGTCATCCCTTTTCCTTCCAGTAGGTTCTTGAGATTTACCATATTTGAATATTTAGGTATGGTGATCATACTAGTTCCTCTGAGAATTTAAAATAATAATAGTAAAAAATTCAAATAGAGAGAGTAAGGGATACCAAAGCTGGTTTGCTCTATCATTTTTCAGGTTGTTCATTTGTTTGTTTGTTGTCTGTTTTGTTCTTTTTCTTCCTTCCTTCCTGGAAAAAGGAAAAAACATGTCTCTGTAGAAATATCTRTTTGTTCTTGCATAGTACAAACTGTAGGTATAGGGAGGAGTAAAATGAGTGCAGTACTCCTATCATGTAGTCAAAGACAGAAAGTCTTTGATGCTGAAATTCTCTTTTTCAGAACTTCCCTAAAAATATAAAAATGTAAGCTGTAGATATGGTATATTTCTCAAGGAACTACCACACATCTCTTTTCTGTAGCTAGGCTGCCGTGTGGGCAATGCAGATGCTAAGTTTAGGTGAAGACCATCCTGAATGCAAGGTTTTGCTTGTTCTTTATTTATTCATAGTCTCAAATTTTGGCAAATTTCTTAAATCGGGGATATGCAGTACTTGAAAYGGGAACTTGTAAGAACCATGTCCTTGCTATAGACTCTTCTGTATCCTGCACAAATAATCCTTTGCCCCTTTAACTGGAGTTACCCAAAGTCATCCAGAAAGGTTTGAGCAGCAGAACAATTACACCCTTAACACTTACAGATCAAAGCTCTTTGCGTAGGTGTAGCTATTCTGGCAAAAGAACTCTGCATGTTTTATTCCACCAAAGCCAGGAAGGAGTAACAGTGCCTGTCCTGCAGTACTTGGGCTGGCTGGGCAGTAGGTTATAGGAGGCATTGCTTTCAAACTGCTTTGTCTCCCTACAAGCCATTAGGACAGTGTATACCTAGCACATGCTATGCCTTCTGGCCCTCTTACTAGGGGACAGCCTGGGAGCAGGCTGCAGGAGGGGTGGATTCACCTGGAGATGGCATCAGCAATATTCCCCTGCTTGGCTGCTGTCTTTGTGAGTCCTTCAAGTCTCTTTCCTTTCACCAGTGCTTTAGGACTCTAGATTTGCTGGATGAATGTGTGATTTATTATCTGTTCAGYCCCTTAAAAAAAGCAAAAAGCCTGTTTTATAGGGCTGGTATGTTTACCATGTACATACGTAGGTAACTTCCCTGAAAGCAAAAGAAAGCAAGTTGTCTCCTTGAGCAGGATGAGTAGACACATGAGATCTGGAACCTGAAGTTCAAGAACCATGGAGAATACAGATTCTAAAAGATCCTGGACACAATTCCTCTCTGTGATTCCCAAGGTCTGATTTTTACATTCTTCATAAAAAAAGCACCAGTATATGTTATTCTATGTTACATTGTAGAAATTATGAAAATATCTGATACTAAAGCTACTCTTTTTTTTTTTTTTTGTCAGCTTGACTATGAGGCCAAATAACATTAAAATCTTGTGCAATGAGCAATATGCAAACCTGTTAACATCAATTCAAGGAGATTATATACCTGAAATTTATAGGAGAAAAAAATGATTAATAGACATTCATCTTCTCTCCAAAAAATGACACATTTTACTTGTTAATATACAATATCCAGTAGGTGTAGCTATAGAAGTGTTGTGATTCTTAATACTCTTTCTGGCTTTGAAATGTCATTAAATGATACAGTACCATATTAATAATTAGATATCCAAAATAAAGTAAATGCATGCCAACATGCACAAAAATCTGAGAAATAAAGGATCATCATAGGTAATAAGTTAATTTGATAGAACATCTTTCCAGACTTTTAATTGCATTTGTAATCTGTTTATACCAAGGTTATAATGTTTACTCAAGCGACTAAGACTGCCAGGCACCTCTAAGCAATAAATGGCATCAGAATAGCAATGCTGATTTAATAAACGTGGGAAGTTTTAAATTTATCTTTTCCTTTGGCTGCCGCTTGGGCTGATCTGCTCCCCACTTCAGTCTGAGGACCCAACAGCAATGTGCTACAATAAGTCTCTGGAGGAACAGTAATAGTGGAAGCTGGATCTGGTACCTAAATAAAGGGAAGTTAATTTTTAAATTTGCTGGCCTTTGAGGCAAGTACAGGAACACATATGTGCCAGTCTGCCAGTACTGTGCTAGCACTTTTCCTATAGCATCACCAATCTTTATTTTTTCCACTTAGATATACCTCTGATTCATGATTTTTCAGTGTTATGCCAAAATTAGTTCAGTAAAAGATTCCTGCTGGGTCGAGATTGCTTGCTTTTGTGATTTGACATAAACAGACGTTCAGGACTGAATAGCTGCCATCACTGCAGTCTTATGCTGTACATATAACAATTTCAACAAAGGTTGAATTACTCTTCCTTTAAGCACGCTTGCTTTCTGTTTCATGTATTACTGACAATCTACTAAGGAAGAAAATTGCAGTCAAAAATCATGGCAATTCAGGCTGCCACAGGAGAGAGAGAGCAACCATACAAAACTTTAATTATCACAGTACGTGGAAGAAAAATTTACCCAAAATTTCCTTAAACTGAAGAGCAGTGTCCTGCACAGTGTTACTTCTGGGCTAATGCTGAAATGAGCTTTTTGGAAAGTAAATCAATGAATAAAGGCTTAATACAGTAGATTTATGTATGCTGTCAGTTTCTAGGCAATATAATTATTGTCAGTTTTCTGCCTCTTGCTACTTCTTTAGCTTCTGGGAATAATCAGAGAATGTGTTCAGCCATGTGACATTTTTTCCTTTGCAGAGCTAACCACTGTTTCCCCCTTGGTGAATCTTGCATTTTAAAGAGCTCTCACACGTTCTTCCATGAGAACTTTGTAAAATACCGTGTGACAAAAATTCCTTTTACAATATTGTAGCTGAAGTGGCTTTCCATATCACATAGGCTGCTGAGAAATCAATGTCAAGTTTGGATCCATGGAAGTGCACTGCCTTAAATAAACTGGAAGTCGAAAGATACAATCCCTCAGCTTTATAGAAAGCTGCAGAGTGACCACATGATAAATGGGTTTGATTCATGACGGCAATGCACTGCGTAGTCAATCCCTTCAGAAAATTACTTAGAGACATTTTTGCTTTCTTCTCTTTCTTGCTTATTGTCCTCTCTTTACACAGTTAGCCCAGAATGATCCCAGATCCTATAGTTTGAATGGCTGACCTTACACCAGACTTAAATCTGACTCTGAGAGCTGGTGGAATTAGTGTGCTGTAAAGTCTATAGAGAACTTGTTTAGTGTTTAAGCATTTCAGAGAAGCAAGAGTGCTTTTTCTGATTTGTAGTCTTGATCTTCATCAGGAGAACAGGCATTTCCTAAACGTCTTTTTCATGCTTCTTTTAAATTAAACTACAGTAAGGATTGATCTTGTTTTGTAATTCTGTGATGCTGTGGGAAATGACTGATTAAATCCATGGTACTGTAATTTGAATGTGCAAAGTCATATAGGTTAAAGAAGTACGTAGCTTTCATTACTGCTTCTATGTTCTGTCTTCTTTTCCTTACAGGGCCATGAACTTTGGATCAAGATACTCACAGGGGTGTATTTGTAAATAATAATGCATGTTTGTATTAGGAATAATGTTCTGGCCTGACTGCTTTGTTAATTTCTAGTAAGAAAGGAAAAGCAATATCTCTTTTGTAGGTTGGGGTTTACTGAGCAGGAAGGGATGTGATCAGTAACGTCTGAGGTCAGACTAACTGGTTTCAGCTACTGCTGACTGTAGAATTAATGATCTCTCTGTTTCATGTGAGGGAGGCAGGAGAAAAATACCTTGTGAAAAACAACAGCAAAACTACTTGTTGTCTGTAAGAACCATAGCTGAGAGAGTTTTATTTTGRTCTGGATTTTTGTTTGTTTGTATGTGAAAGAGAATGACTTGAGCTCTTTTATTCCTGCTAAGAAGTGAAATGAAAACTGTTTTCATTTCTAGGTAATTTACATTACAAACTAGGAATGTGATGAAAACATTTTGAGAAATGGAAATGTGATCTTAAAACCTTCTTTCAAATTTTGTGAAAAAGATACAATGTGTCATTAATATTTTTATATTTGTAAATTTATAGGAAATTATAGTAATTTTAATAAGTGATGGAACTTAACTAAAATAAAATGCTAAAATATAGAAATTTGCCAATATTTTTTCTGTTGTTTTAATAAGACCTGACTGGAAATTAAAAAGTTAGATCAAAATCAGGCAAAGTATCCCAAAGATTTATTTAAACTTTAAGGTTATAATTCTGTAGCATAAATGTGCACAGAATTATGCAGTTGGTAGCAGCAAAGCTTTTGTGTTTTACAGACTAAATAACCAAAGAAATTGTTTTAACTATGGTATACCGGTAATGCATTGACACTTGGAGGGCAAATGTGGCATCAGTGCTCAAAAAGGCTATGATAGCTTAACACAGCAAATGTAGAATTAATGTTGTGGGGTAACATGTTTCAAAGAAGTGCTTGGTGTTTGTAATCCACTTGCTTCAGTGGATTACCGCATCAGAGATTTGCCCAGGTTCTTAATTCTGATTTAGGTCTAAGTGGAAAAGGAGAAAGATTTGACTGAAGACAACACCTATTTCTGTATATCACAAAGTTATCAGAATCATTAATAGGATTTATTTTCCTTGGTAAAAGAGTGTGTTAAACCAGGATTAAAATGTGCTATATGGAGTTATTTTAAGATATTTGCACAGTAGCTTCTAAAGCCATTATTGGAGATAATAAGATTAATAATAAAAGGATAAGCCTCGTTTTGTCAGCCACACAAGGTGAAGCTTAGTCTTATGTGTTTTCATGAGAACTAGACAAATGTTTCAAGGGACTATAAAACAACGTTTAGATGGCTACTGTAATGAGCAGTGAATATACAGCAGCAAAGCTCCAGTGGCATCTAACCTGGGCAGAAGTTAGCTCAGAAACTGTGTGAATTTACTCATTTCTGTGGGTTGTCTATGCTGGAAGAATATTTTTAGAAAAAAAAGGAAAAAACATTTAAAGAACAACAAACTTTCAAAATGCCTTTCTTACATATAAAATACACAGATTTTTTTTTTTTAAAGAAACATGGGAAAACTGAGAAAAAGATACTTTTTTGAAGAGTTTTGAAAGTTAACTCTGATATTATGAAAGTTTTCTTACAGACATTTTCACATACTGTAGTTATTTCAAGGTGCTTTGTCAGGCTTTCAAATAAAATACATATTCAAACAGATGCCTAAACTACTGAATTAAGGCCTATCGAATTTGAATGAGTACAAGCTTACATTTAGGCTGTGTTCTGCATAGTGATACTTTAACAAGATGTGAAATTATCTGGTTTGTACACATCACGGAAGCCATGATTTCATGTTACAAGAATTTGGCACCAGTTCCAACAGAAGATATTTCCCTTTCTTATGACTTGCTTCTACGCAGCATGTACCTTTGCTATGGATATGGCAATGACAAAAGGAGAATTTGTAGGCCTGATGTAGCTTTAACATCTCATTTGTTTGTTTCTTCCATTTAATCAAGCTGCATCTGTTTCCTGAGCTAGTTCCAAATGTGGCCCACAAAGGGGTGATGCTGGTCAAATTGAGACGGTCCATATGCCAGAGTGCAAGACAAGAGTATTTTAAATCATTGTTGCTGCTTTATTTTGTGAATAACACAACAAGAACTGCTTTCCATGATATACTAGAGGAGGGCTAGTCAGTGAATGAGAGGAGGGCTAGTCAGTGAATGCTTACTCAACTCCACCGAGTAATTTGATGTACTGGCTCCAGCTCTCCATGCTTCTTCTGCAGCAATGGTGGAGGTATGATTTAGCTGCTTCTCAGGAAACAAGGAACGTGATAATCAATACAGGATCTCTCACTGAAATTGAAAATTTCTTTGCAGTTCAGATTCAGACTGGAATAGCCTTGTGCTACATTGCTTCAAATACCTCCAATAAGTAGTGTTTGAAGTTGGCCGCTTGAACCAGGAGATGACAGAAATGTTAGTGGCAGATACAAAGGTTGATCAAAGCACAGAATAAACTGGGCTTTGTTTACAAACAAGCAATCACCTCCATCCTTCTCCCACATTCCCACAGCAGCCGAATAATCTTATGATATATCACTGACTTTCCTAATTCTTCCTTTTCTCTTATAACATTTAAAATTGTTAGCTGCTGTAACTGTGGAGGAAAAACCTCTAAACTTGAACATGAATTGAGCTGAAGTAAAATAGAGATGTCAGAGGAAAACCTGGAATAGTAGGTCTGAGAAGTGTGAATTGCCCCATGTCCCCGTGGGCTCTGCTTGGAATAGCTTCACCAACCTACTGGGATTCCTTCAGATGTGCACTGCAGTAACACAGCATAGGTAACGTGGCACTGAGGTATTGACTTTTGCCTGCCTTGGGTGTGTTATCAGAAAAAGTGGAGGATTAAGTGGCTGACAAGGTTGTTTGTTCAGATCACATGACCTGCCACAGCAATTCATAATTGGTTGCAAAAGCCAGCCTACAGTTTGGGCTCTTGCCTGATGTCAGTGAAACCTAGGCAACTTACAGGGAGTGGGAAATAGTGAGGTATACACTATGGTATTAGCTGAGAAGCTGCTGCAAATTGTCAAGCTAATTAAAACTTCACAAAGTTCTTTAAATACCTGATAATACTATTTTTGTAGTCATATTAAGACAGTAACAAATTATTTGAAAGTTGTAAAATTCATCAAAGCTTACATTTTTAGACTAAATTTTTTCAGTTCCTTAAACTTTTTCTGTTAACATAAGAAGGCAATGAATAGAAATGCAACTATTTTAGACTCCAAAATTAAATTACATCGCCTGATGTAGTTTATTATAGAATATTATTCTACCATTATTACTTAAAAGCTTTACTGTAGTAAATTTCCAGTAGTATTAATGGGAATCTTCTGCATAAATGTCATGCGTATCAGTCCAAGATGCTGTTATGTTTGTTTGTTTATTACTGATATGAAGGATTTGCAGATTATGATGCTCCCCTTTTTATTCATTTGTTGTCCACCCATGTGATGTACTGTTTGGCATTTGAAAATCAGTTATGCAAAGTGTTAGGAGTGCACCTGGAACAATTCATTTCTCTATTAAAGTTACCCACATAGCTTTAACTATGCTGAAATGTTAGGTTTTTTCTTACATTATAGTTTTTTCTTTATATATTCTTGCCATGATTGTAGCAGCTGCTAGCACCTACCATGTATGGCAAAGTCCATCTGTAACAAAAGTTACACTCTGTGATCTTTGTTTAGGATGTGCTAAAGGTGTTCCTTACAATGTCAAATATAATTGTTTCACCAAATTTTTATTACTGACCTGTGTTTTATAAATGTTAAATCATAACCTTTTTAATGCAGGGGTCTTAGGCTTCCTGATTGTACAGTGACATAATTTCTTTCAGGTATCAGTTTGAGTTTCCCAGAAGAATCTACAATGCCCTGAGCTCTGCCTTTGATAAACTTGTCTTCAGTCTTAACCAAGCCTGATTTTTATATAAGTGTCTCTGGAGACAGTTTCATGAAATCAGCTCTCTTCCTGTAGGACATGTAATTTTATATAGTTACAGAAAAGTATTTTTGGTAAATAAATAGCAGTGTGTGACATTTGGAAGATAGGAAATCTAGAAAACTCATAAGGAAGCCAGGAAAAATAGGGGAGAAACCCAAAGCTAATGATAATGAGGAGTCAGAGAAATCTTAGTCATGCTATAGGTCCATTACTAACTGGAGATAATTAAATTGTTAATAATGATATAGAAGATGTAGAAATATTCAGTAAGAGTTTCTGTTCTGTTCTTGGAAAGCCGTATGTTTGCATTCCGTGAAGATAAGAAAGTACTTTTCAGGGCATAGATAGTCACTGAAGGATAAACACTTTTAGAGTTGCAGATAATTTGTACCAAACAGTCTTTAAAGAACTAGAAAGACATCTGGCATGCTGGTAATTTTTAATAAATCTTGAAGTACTAGATAAAATTCAGAAGAGCAGAAGAGAGAAAATGTAAATATTAAAAAGAAAAAGGACAAATTGGATGAGGCAGCCAATGTTAGTGTGTTTAGATGGATGGAAAAGCAGATACAGAAGTGTACAGGTCTTTTTCTCCATGTATCAAAAGGTTCTATCATCTAGAACTAGAAACTGGAAAATTAAAGTTATAAATAATTTTTAATAGGAGATGTGATTAAACCATTGCAAAACAAACACAAAGAAAAGATGTGGATATTCCATTACTTGAAGTCCTGAGATCAAAATTATACACCTTTTTGGGAGGTATGTTTGAGTCAACCACAGGTTTGGGGTTCCATATTAAAGTTGGTAGGTAAAATGTACTGTATATAGCAGGGATCAAACCAGATGATCTAATGGCCTCTCTGGGTTTTGACTTTAACAATACATCAAGCGCTTCCACTGTATTTCAAGCTGCGAAACAGATCTGGACATTATGTGTCTGTTTATTCTGAGGGTAATAAAGGGTAGAAAGACAGTTTATTTCAAAATAACTTTTGCATCATGTTCTTCAATTATAATTTTTCTAACATTTATTGGCAGACAAGAAAGTTTCTTCTCCTGAAAATATGTAAATATATATGTGCATATATGTAAGTATATGTCTATTTATATATATGTATTTCTTCACAGAAAAAATAGAATATGGAAAACAATTTAAAAAGAAAAAAGGCTTTCAAAGAAATTATTTCTGACTTTCTACAGAGAGCTATGACATGCAGGGCACTGAAATACTACCTCAAATGCAGGTTTCTCTTTAAACCGAGGCACTGATGCAATGTCTACTCGCTGAACAGTTTCAGGCAGGATGGTGGGGCTTTTGCAAAGTTACAGAGCACATCTGACAATCAAATAAATCATGGGGAAAAGGGATTATATTCTTTTGATACATGGGATAGGATTTTAAGAAGGGCTTGTGTGCCTGAAACCTTGTCTGATTTTCCAACTGCACTGAATTTATCATATATGTATTATTATATTACCTCATAGTAATATATACAGTAGTGTATAATATATTTAATACCTTTAATTGCTGACAAATCAATCGGTTCTAAAAGGTATTATCTCTTATTACAATCCTTGTCTTACTTAGATCCTTAAAATTTCTTGGTTACAGGAACTCTGTTCCTAAGCATTAGAGTTCAAAGAATGAGGAGATAAGATGTATAATATCTTACAGTGATCACATTCTAGTGTGCGAATAGTCAACTCAGTAAATTGTTTCAAATATATTCTAGATGGATATGTCCTTACCTGCATTTTTTGGTTTAGTTTTGGCTTTTCTTTCATAACACAACTGTTCTCCCTGGTTTATAAAATGTCAAGGTCAAAGAGAGGTGAAGCTGAATGGTGCTGGGAATCTGAGATGCAAATAAGTTTTAGATAATCCATGTGATTCTCAGAGGCCATCTAGTTTCACAGAGCCATTAGCATTCAGGGACGCTCATTAGCACTCAGGCATCCAGTCAGTATGCATTAGCAAAATGAGATGTGTTGATTAAAGTTACAGATTATGTGTTGAATGTTTAGACTTTAAACCATGGTGGCTTCACATTTATGAGAGTATATTTCTATACTTTCACATTAAAAAATGTTGACTCTTTCTAATCTTCAGTACTTTTTTTGTGTGTGAATGTGTTTGCACATGTTTGTGTCTGTGGGAGGAGAAAGAAGTGAAAGCATGGATGGAAGAGAAGGTGAGAAGTTAATGCAATTTAAATATTTGATGTTTTTGTTTTGAAAAGTCTTTCTTATGGTTGGGAGTGCCGCTGCTCTGATAGTAAAGTAAATTTGAAGTAAGATTAAAAGTACTAAAGAGACTAGGATGATTTTAACCTTTAATCCTGACCTAGGAGAGGGAGCTTACATTGTTTGGACACAAATATCCCATTGTTTTAAAGGGACTTAGGAACTAACACTTAAAAAAAGTCTGGCTCATACTTCAAGGGATAATCAGCATGTATTATCTGATAATATTTCAGAGCTTCACGTGAGATCTAGCTAAAACCAGACGATTATGTGGAAAAAATAATATACTAGTTTAATGTCTATATTAATATTAAATTTTATCACACTCTGTCATGCTCATATTGCATGGGGATATCTTGTGTAAACATAATAAACAAGGATACTGTACTTAACATTAGGCTATCAGCATTTTGGATAGCATTAGTAAAATTTATCATCCTTATTGTGCAATGTGCATCACTGCAGATACTCTAGAACAGTTATCTTAAGCAAACATAGCATGCCACTCTAGTCTCTAACAATACCAGTCATCCATGCTGCCAAGATAAGGTAAATCAAGCTGGGAGTTTAATCAGGTACATAGTTCATACCCTAAAGTATAGAAATTTTTTCTGAGTATCTTCAGCTAAACATTGTTTCTAATTGCTGCACAGAAAAGAGTAATGTAAAGTCTTACTAGCTAAATAACTGAAGTAACTAAGTATTTGCCATTAGTTTTCACACAGCCTAAACTATGAGTGGCAAGTAAGGATGCTACTCCAGCAGCTAACACTTGTTCTTACATTTTGTGGTTCTGTGGAAGGGTCTGGGAAGACCAATTATTATGCAGATGACTATATTAGATGAAAACAAGTTATGCAAGGCTGATATTGTGAAAGTGACTTATTTGCAGGACTAGTAAGAAAGTAGTTTATTTGTCTTCTTTCTCAGGAAACATTGTCTAATATCTGCATCTGAAAAGGATCATGGAGAAGGTAAGAATGATTCTGGGCATGACTTAGCACAGAATTTCTTATTTTTTCTGGGTCTCAAACAGATATTTGAATAGATACACTAAATCCAGACATTGTGTTTAGGAGGAGAAGGGTCTTGCAATGTTACTTGAAACAAAGGTCTTTGTGGGGAAAGCCTTGCTCTGGGTGTAGATCAACTTTGAACCCAAGATACTGTATTGAAAAACAGCATAGCATAACTTCTGTTTTTCTTTTCGTGATCATGTTGCCTTAAGAACTTTCTTAGTGGGTTAGATGGAAGTGCCAGCTCAATATCAGATTCTAGAGTCCAGCTCAGTATCCTGTTTCTGATAGTGATGTCTCTGCTCCYGGGCAGACCACCACTTGGCAGCATCCATCAGCTCCTTGGGTAGTGTCAGGGAGTGGTGGTTGCTGTCAGGAGTGCTCTCTTTAACATCCCTCTCCAGTTCCCTGGTTTTTCCACTTTTGATGCTTTGACCTCTTCCTTTATTTCGTTTGTTGTAGTCTGGGATCGTTTGATTTCTCCATTTTGTTTTCCGTAGCCCTCTTGCTTCCTATAAGGAGTTTGAGTTTGGGAGAAATCATCACTGGCAGCAAACAGAGCGGGTAGGCTTTGAGATGTGATGGTCAGAATGCTTAGTCCTGCAATCAAACATCCATATTTTGAATCTGATGTTTCGTCCATGAAGTAGACTTTTACCTTCTATTTTACAATTATAGCAGAATCTGTTTCCTACTTGGCACCTTTTTCTTGGATCCTTCATTTTTATATCATCATTCTTGGTTTTGTTGTTTTTTTTTTTTTGTCAGTTCAATCTGCATTATATGAACTCCAGATTCTGTGCTTCAGAGGGAAGGCTGTCTGTTTCAAGCTAGCTTATTCCTGGGGTAATCCAACAAAGGTATCTGCCAAGGTGAGATGCTGAAAACATAGAATTAAAAAGACAGAAAGTATAGGGTAAGCCTGGTATTTTTCAGTCTGTCCTTCTGACCTGGAGGTTACACTTGTACCATCAGGTTTAATAACTGTCAATAGATTTCTCCCTTTTTTAATGTAATTTTATTTCAGATCTATTTATATTTTGGGGCTCGATGACATCTTGTGACACTGAGTTTCATAATTTGATTTATGTAGTTCATACTGCATTAAAAGAAATCATTCCTATTGCTTTGAATCTTTTGTTCCGATTTTGCCTTTAAGAATTGCCAGCTTTTGCTTTATAGTTGTCTCTAAATGCCAGGGAGAGTTATGATTCCTTCAGAAGAAATCGTAGGTTGTTCTCTCAGACAATGACTGTATTAAAAACCATTAGAACCAAGACCTGTTTTAAATTAAATTGTTTATAATTATAAAGAGTGGTTTCCTTACAGCAGCAGGGTCCTTCAGACATTAGTCTGACTGAATTATTTTCCAGCTAGTTATTAATAGCATTGACAAATCATGTTCCTATGAAGCTAAAACTTGTGTGTGAAATGGTATTCCTTTCTGTACTTTGGAATCTGGAATCTATCATTAAACAAAAAGCTGAAAATTTGATCAAACTGACACTTCAGGCTCATTTCAGATCTTTGAACATTGGTTTCTAGCTTCACAGTCACTGGGATAAGGTTTGTGATTATTCCCAAATGAATGAGAAATAAGGCTATTAGAAAGACACGCTCTGATGAACTCGTTAAGTGTTTTTAACATATTTTTAAATTCCTATTTGGTGCTGTTACCAGACAGCAAAAGGCTTTATTTTCACTGTAAATATACATGTGAAATCAGTATTAGACATTTTTCTGTAAGATTTTCAGTAGAAATAGTAATCTTGTTTTCCCTGGTGCTGGGAATGTGTGCTTTTAACTGAAGTAAGTAGAAGTAGAGAATTTGCAGCATATTTAAAAAAATGTTTTTCTCTACCCAGAGGTGATTCAGGCATTTTCCAGGGTGTGCCAGTCTCAGTGAAGATTTCTGAGATGAGGAAATAGCATGTTTGGGGTGAATTCCAGTTGTTACCCATCTTTGCAGAAGGAGATGTGTCACTGATGCAGGGAAGTGCAGGTGGGCCCTGTTATGATAGCCAGGGTGCTGTTGGTCAGAGCAGGATTTTTGAGAATTGAGAATAAATAAAATGATCTAAGTTTGCTTTCTGGAGCTTTCAAAATCAGTTGGAAAGTAAGACACATAATGAGTTTGTTTCTCTCTTGTTTGGTCACTTTTTATCACGTTTCAAATATACAGAAACATTTCATAGAAAAAAATTCATAAAGGACACAAGTGCTTTCATATTTGGGAGTTCTGAGAGGTATATTTAAGCCCTGGCAGACTTTTAACCTTTTCTAGCTTACAATAAGTTTGCCATCCTTTTAAAACCCTTTGATTGTATGGCTTTTGTTCCTCTGAAAGGGGGACAGGGCTGCCTGGTTACTCAAGCAGATGCCAGGCTTCTGATTTGCATTTGATGAAAGCCACTTCTGAAAGCAGAATCAATGCTCAGATTTACAAACAGTAAATGTGGGTATTGGCTTGTCATTTCTTTCTAGGTTGTTGTCTTATAAAGCTGCTCAAGTTCCTCTCTTTGCAAGAACATCTTCCTGCTATTCCTGCTATCCCTGCTGCCCATAGACATTATGTTAGATCGAGATGAAGGGTGAGTAGTTCTTTTTACCTCCATTACCTGTTTTTTTTTTTTATTTACCAGCAAAAAAAAGAAAAGGAAAAAAAGAATGAAAATGCAGCCATTTAGAATAATGCATTATAAGTTGATGAACCATAATAACCAAACTGTGTGTCTGAAGGGGCCTAATTACAGAACTCCAGAGGCACAAGAGGGAGCTTATTGTGGACAACAAAATAGTGCGCTAATAATGCTGTCACTGTACTGAGTACAGCATCAGCATTAATCCATGTGGTTATATCCAGGTAGAGAATGGAACAGAATGCATCAAGAAGAACAACAGAAATGAGTCTGAAAGGTTATATATTAAATCAAAACTAGCAGGGAGAGAGACATTATTTTGAATGAGGTTAACTGAAAGCAAAATGGCAGTGGCTGAACCAGTGTTTCTAAAATAAGGGTGTTTTTGATTAGTCTATGTGTAAACTCCCACTGATTAATGTATAAGGAGTGTATATGTATGCTGAGGTGTAGATATAGGAGTAAGAGAATCAGCAAGGACGGGCATTTGAAGCACAATCTATTAGAGTCTTTTTATGCCATGAGATCAGCTGTTACAGACTATATTAAGACCAGTGCCCAGTAAGAAGAGCTGTGGATGTATCTTTTCTCCTATTAAAGGGTGTCTATGCTTTTTACTTTGGATATGTGGCATAGCATTAGTGTTTCATGCGTAAGACATTGGTAGAAAAAGCACATTGTCAATAATGTGACCTAATAAAAGGACTATAGGAGAGGTGTTGCCATTTCCCTTTAATATGAACTTGAACGACTCTAACTTGCTTTGGCTTGAGTGTCCTACCTCACTAGGCATGCTCCATAAAACCCTGTTCACTGTGATAAAACATAGCCATTCTAACAGAAAAGCTGAAAGTTTCACATATGCCAGATGAAGAACACTTTTTATAGCGCAGGAGGTCAGATAGAAAACTTACCCACAAGCAATAGGACTGAATATAAATCTCAAGGTATTCAAGAGCTCATTCCTTTATCTTGGCTATTTCTGGTTTTCTGTACTGCACGGTGCGGTGCAGTGCATGAACTCGTGAGCTAGATCTAAATGAGCCGTTGCGAATGTAACTGTTACTGCAGTGTAGGTGGTAAAACACCTCTTGGGCTACCTTAGCTTTCTTCCTATGATACAGTTGCTGTGCTTAGTACAAGATAAATCAGCTTTAGCAGATTTATATTGTAACAACATCACTGAACTGCTTCCAGTGTTTGATCAAGTTTGGCTAGTGTCAGTTTGGGTATCTCTGAATATAGTTCAATTTTTTGTAACTCTAGACGGTTGTATATGTGGGAAGTTTTAACAGATTTATAAATGATCACCTTACTTGTGTCAACTTTTACTCTTGTTTTCCAAATTAATGTGTACATCAAATATGCGAAAATATTTTTCAAATGTAATATTAAGGGGTTATACTTTACATATGACATACTTTAGTATGTCCTAAAATTACAGCCAAAATGTTAGTTTGTACTCTTGGTTTTATAGTGCAAATATTTCATGCATTTATAGTTCAGAACCATAATTTCCCATTTTTTAAAAATATTATTGCTGTAATGTCAGAAAGCTTCCCTTTAAAAAAACCCAACAATATTTCCTCATTTAGTGGCTACTTGCCACTTAATACATAGGGAGATCAGGTAGGCTGTTGTACAAGGTAGATATCCATATTTGGAACCTGAAGGTAGGAATACCTCCACAGAAACTCCAGGTTTAAAGATTGTCATTGTTGTTTTTTTGGTTGGTTTTTTTTTAATATGCAAAATAAAAAGCAAGGTTGTATTACTTTGTCTCTTCTAGGCCTGGCTTTTAGTCCCCAAGTATGATTCTGGTTTAAAGCCTGATTGCAGGAATCAGGACATGAATTTGATTGGCTCAATCATGTGAAACTTCATGCTTTGTCTGGTTGTTTAATTTCAGAGAGTATAAAATGGAAAGTTTTCATCCTGAAGTCAAGTATTATGGTATATCTATATCTGTTGCAATGCAGGAGTATATGATCTGTTGTAATGATCAAGTGAAACCTGTAGTGAGAATTGGCCTGGTGTGTGGAAATTTGACTGGTTATATGTCAATTTAAATAGTTAGAGTAGTTATGGTGAACCCTCTTGGCTCAAGACGTTACTGTTGCCTTCTCCAATGAGATTTGAATCTACTTATGTTCATTTATTTGGGGGATCAGATCATCCCCTGGCTAACCTATACCTGCTCAGTTTAGGTTGTAGGAATTCTGAAACACTTAGTATTCAGGACCTAAGTTTGGAACAGCCTTGGATAGCTGCAGGCACCAGGAAACAAATAAAGGGACAGTTTTTTCATGCAGATATATGATCAGAAGACAGGGATGGGTAAGCACTACTTCCAGGCAGCCAAAATATTTTCATAGTCATGAGAACCAGTTCTCTGACAGTACTATAGCAGCTGTACCCTTCTTTTCCCTTTCTCTACTGTCTTCCAGTTGCACCAAGTAGGTTAACAGATTCCACTACAAAGTTTACTCTCTTACAGTTCTCTCCCTTTTCTGTCAGTGACTCAAAGCTGAATACTTCTTAATGGCCTTCCCAAATTAGGTTTCTTTCTTATTCTTGTTTTGCATACTATGTGTATATCTCTTCCAGCCTTTATCACTCCCATTTCATGTTCCCTCTGTACATGCCTCTTACCTGACATCTCTTTTGTGACTCAATTCTTATGGGCCGACTCTTCCCTGCACTTGAAAATAGACTCTTTTCTTTTGCCACTGCCCCCCTCACTCCCTCTTCAAGTCTCTCATTAAATCCATTTCTCTCAGTTTACCACCCTTCACTGTATCTGCTCTGGTGCACTCCAGTTCTTAGTTGTGTATGTGTCTGAAAACAAAAGAACCAAACACCTATAGCTATAAAGGAAAAAAAAATTAAAGACTCAGAACACCATCCTACAAATAAAAATCCTTCTGGAGTGATCTGTATGCTCCCTTATCCTATCATCAGTCATCATTTCTTCATCACTATCTTACCAAGATTCCACACTCTTCAGATCAGGGACCTGACTTTCTGAGTTGTCTGTAAAGTGCAATCTTTTCCAATATACTGTGAAAACACTGTGAAAACCAACAGGCTTGTTTTGTTGGGAACTCAGTTGTTTGTCTATGTATTCAGAAAGAGAGTTAGAGTGAGAGTTCATTTTCTGTGATCTCTTTTGTGTTTCAGATGAAACAGATGGCTGAGCAAAATAAACATCTGTATGTGAACTGTGAAGTATTCATGTGTCAGTCTGTGCCAATGTAAAGGGAGACCTGGACAYCAGTACTTATCCCCAAACTATTTCTGGGGGAAGATTAGGAAAATTTTGATTTAACACATAAATCATCAAGTAGAAATTTGCTGAGAACTAACAAAAAAAAGAAGAAATCACTGGCTATTTCTGTGGTATCAGT
This sequence comes from Oceanodroma leucorhoa, assembly GCA_030449065.1. Taxonomy (NCBI): domain Eukaryota; kingdom Metazoa; phylum Chordata; class Aves; order Procellariiformes; genus Oceanodroma; species Oceanodroma leucorhoa. Next base: position 1,399,649 of record JASVER010000080.1, on the reverse strand, counting down.
AACGTGCTTGGCCCCATACTATAGAAAACAGCCATAAACATCTCTGTTCTCACAGGATTTTTTTTTATAATCAATCTACTGTAAGCATTCCTGTAAGCTAAGAGGAAGTCAGGGGCACTGTCTGTTACCTGCTGATCGTCGGTTGTCCTTGTCTCTACTTTCTTTGATGCATGAAAATTACAATACAACTATCTGACACATGCTAATAATTGCATTAGCTGATATTTGTGTAGTCATGCCCCAGAATTTCTGTTGCATTCAGTATTTGAGCTATGACTTCTTTACTGAAATTGGACTCTCCAGCTTTACTTTGATTCTATCCTCTCTGCTTTAGGGAACAGTTCGTGCAGCATGCAGATATTTCATTTAGTCAGTTTTCTGTAGCCCTTCTACTGTCACTACATTTTAAAAAGGGGTAATTTCTGTCTAATGCTGAATAAGATAGGCAAGGTTTGTAAGGGAAGATAATATCTTCTATTAGACCTACTGATGCCATGGCAGGGGCATGGCCATAGGCACGTTTTTGGATGCAGAAGCTCTACTATAATGTATTTAATATTTATTCCCCATTCTCCTATCCATTTCTCTGTGCTATGCCTGAGGTTTTGTATTGCTGTATCTGTTTTGTTTGACTAACACATAACTGTACTGTAGAAGTTGTTACAAGTTGAGAAGAAGGATTTGACATCTGGGTGTGGAATAATTGATGCTTTTGACTCCTGGAAAATTGTTGGAGGCTATTTGCTCTTATTCGGTGGTTGCTACTTGGATGATGGGGAGGAAGTTATTTCCTTGTTCTAAGCACACTGGCAGGAACAGCAGGAACAGCTGTTTGGTTTTTTTTTTTTCTTTTCTTTCTCTCTCTTTTTCTAGTGAACTCCTAGTCTCTTATCCAACAAAGATGACAATCTGCAAGCCTGGAGTCTCTACTTCTCTAATTGTTGTTTGATTCAACAGTTATAGATAAACACAATAATCAAAATTATTAGCAGTGAAAATAATGTAACTTTTATAACCTCACTATATTTTCCAGATAAAACCCTGTTGTGATAAATAGGGCAGCTGAAACTTCTCAGAACTTGTTTTAGATTGTAGCGTCTTGAATGAAATCCTGACTCTACAAAAGTCAACAGCAGAGTGCCAGTTGACATTGATGGAGCTAGGAATTCAATGGAGCTTCAATTTCTAATGCACTTAATGACCAATTTTAGACACAGATATATTTAAATGAGGACCCCAACAATGGAAAGTTTTATATGCTTGTTTAATGCAAGCATTCTGAGCTGAACTTAAACAGAAGCATAGCATGTGCTTACTTCTTTACAAGACTAAATTTTTTACTCAGGTGGACTGAATTCAGAAGTTATTTTCATTGCAGACCTAGTCGTGCTTTTAATGTCAGTTGAGTCTGGTTGGGGAGTTTTATTTCAACAGTAAGACCAAGATCCCAAGATTTTAGAAACTATGAGACCCCAATATCAAATCTAAAGACCTCAGGATTTTATCTGCGCATAGAGTTCTATTTTTTTAAACAACTTACCTTTGTTCTATTGCAATAAATTGAAATTATAAAGTGGTGTTAACGCTGTTGTAATAAATCAGTCTTGCCCTGCAGCAGTGAAGAATAAAGAACAAATTAGGGCATTAAGAAAACCTTAGATGTATTCATAACACCAGAGCAGCCAAACTTCTGTTCTTGAAATCTTTGATACTTTACTTCTCTCCCATTTACCTTGGACTCACTTTCAGCTTTATCGAGTTCTTTTGCAAGACAACAAACTCCATTTAATGCTCTCTACTCATTTACGATTTCTGGACAAAATTGACGTGTAACTTCAGTATCCTTGGTGTTCTTATTACTTCTTTTTCCTTCAGGTCTTTGAGAAAGCTGAGTGCTAAATTATCCTGTTGTAGATAACAGAGAAAAAGGAGGAGTAAAGGAATGAAAGTTGATTTTTGTGCACTACACATAGCTAGTTTTCATTTTCAAAACTCTTTTTTTCTGTTTCTGATTAAAGCCACCCAGCCAAACCTGTTTGTTTTAATTCTGTATTCAAAGGAGAAATTAAAAACATACAAGTCATTCTAAATGGATGCTGTACGAAATTGAAGTCAGCTTTAGAAAGGATAAGAGGCATGAAATTCAGGACTTGGAAAGCAATGCACCATGCTAAGGCAGTCATTCAGGCACATAAAGTACTGTTCTTTAAACCTTAATGAGCAAAGCTGGAATCTGTCTCAAATTYTTCCTAAGTCAGATTTCTCCTTCTTTAGCTGTTCTTGACTAAATTGCATTAAACAATTGCATTGCTTGTCTGTCACACAGCTGCAATGTTAGGAGGCACTTATGTTCCATAGTGTATAAACAGCACAAGGAGGACTTCCTGTTTCATTTGAGGTTGTAAGTGTCTCCCCCTTCCCCAGCTGTCAAAAATAAGAAAAGAGTAAAGAATACAAAAAGTTTTAGCAAAGCAAGAGGGATAAAATGAAATGTAATGCTCTTGTGGGTGTAATTCTCTGAGACACATCAATATTCATCATACTTTTACTTGAAATGGGAAATGAAACATAGAAAATAACCCAAACCAATAATTTAAATTGAAAATATTGTGTTATTTTGAAAAATAAGATGTTAATTTCAGTTTTTCAGCTGGCTTTGCTTTTCAGTAATACTTTCTATTTCAGTCTTCTGTATTTATTTTTTTATCACATACTTTTCTCAATGTACTTGAATGCATTTAGGGTGGATATAAATTATAAAAATTACAAGAGCTAGAACTTATGTAAAATAATCTGGAAATCATTTGGGAACAAAACAGTACTAGGAGCAGATATTCAAAAGCCTACATTTTGAAGTTCATCAGGCTTTCTCCCTCTCAGAAAAATAGAACAAAGAGTAGGATCAGGAGCCAAATTTATCCTCAGTCTAAAAGTATTTAAATCTGAGGGTTGCAAGCCAGAGGACTCCCTCTTTCCTCAGCTACTTGAATGAATCACAGTGATATAACTAGCTGTTAAACACAGGATCAGAATTTTTCTTAATCCAAACAAATCCAAGGCCGTGGCAGATGTGAGAAGCAGAAGTACGTTTTGTTGCATGTGAGAGTAATAGGAGGAGAGCAGCTGCAGAAGCTGCAGTTTCAAGTGGACAAGAGTAGCATGTTGTAATCTGTTTTAGAAGCGAGGAAGGAATGGATTACTGCAGTCTGAACGACAGCTGAAAAGATGTCTTGACCTTGCAAAGCAAGCATCAGAGGAAAAAAGTTCAGTCATCTTCAGATATCTGTAGACAGCCATACGTCCGACTACAATTCAGTCATATGAATCTATTTAAACTAAATGCAGAGGTATCTCCTAATTTGAAATTGGAGGCAACTTTGTGGTTTCTTCATAATGTTTCCTGCAGGCAAAAATATTACTTATTAATTATATTAGCTGGGAAGCAGAAACTTAGCCCTCATTTAAGGTTTGATTGTGACTGTATAACTAGGCACAGGTGCTTTATTTTAAATCTGTGGAAAACACATCTACCGATAAGCTGGTAGCAGTTCCTTCTAAAACCTTTCTAGTGGATTTGCAGGCATAGTTCAGTCAAAAGTGGTAGTGTCACTGCAGTTCGCAGGATCCAGACAAGAGTCCCTGAGGCAGATGGTAAGGTGTTCTGAAGGTCTGAAAATTTCTGACAATTCATCTTTTCCCCATACAAAATTAAAGAATGTGTCAATGCTAAGAGAAGGTGGGAAGGTCTGTGAGCAAAGCCCTAATTATCTGAGAGATCTTGGTACCCTGCTTTTCTATGAGGAAATGTTGGACATTTATTTTGCCAGATATGAGGCACAAGTGTCCATCTTGAAAGTCCCTGTTTGAAGCTGGGCAGAATCAATCCATCACCCTAGAGATCTGGTTGGAGTGGGACTGGAAAGGGGCTGCTAAAGAAAGGTTTGGGCTACTAAAGAAAGGTTTGGGCTACTAAAGAAAGGTTTGGGCTACTAAAGGACTTATCCTCTGAAGCTTTTCATGTGCACTATTGCTGAGGAGTTTGAGTGAAGAACCAGTCTTTGACTGTTACTAGGGCAAGTGTAAGGATTAGGATTGGGAGAGAAAGTGTATAGTGCTGATTCTGGTCGAACTGGAAATGGGCTGATGAGGATCAGGTGTAAAAAAGGGTACATGAACAAGGATTTAATGTCTTTATTATAATCGGAATGTACAAAGGGGCTTTCCTAATTTTGAGGTTCCTGGTTTTGCGATTGGTAAAACACTCTTTTGACTTGTGTAATATATAATAAATGGCAAAGCCTCGGATATTTTACACTTAGAGCCTAAATTAATGCATAGGTATTTATGCATTAGTTATATTGTATTTTTGTGTGCAGTATATTACATTCAAATTTTTTATTGGATTATTRATATTTAACATTTTTTTTAATGTATTAAGTTCTTTTGAATTGTTTCTGAGAGTTGGCTTCAGCACAGACTTTGTTGGGTATAACTTGATATGGCCCTGGAAACATAGACAGCATCAGGGAAGGCAAAATAATTTTGGCAGTTCTATTAGTTGTTAAATTGGTTTGAGCATTTCCTTCCTTTGATCTGTTCACTCATTTCTGCCCCAATTTAATTTCCTCAGTTGTGCTTATATGACTACTTATAGGCCTGTTTGTTGAAACAGATCACCAAGTATCTTTTTGGATTGATGTGGTTCTCAGTCTAGTCCCATAAAATGTGGAGGTGAACATGGGAATTAAAGTTAGGGCAGACTTGCTTAGTAGAATTTTGCTGCTTAGAAATATGTTTTTGAAATTCTGGATTTAGGCAACGTATCATCCTTTTTCTTGGCTTTTTGTTCACAGTTCTGCATGCCTACCCTCTGCTGCATCACTGCAGCTGCCAATGCAGCTGGTTTGGGGTCATGTTGTGAACCAGATCTTCTAGTGGCTTATCAGCAAAAAAATTCTGGATAGCAATCCCTGCCTCTAGCACTAGATCTAGCAATGATAATACCACTAAAACCAAAGCATGAGGTTTTTTCCTGATGTCTCTGCTGCTCCTGCATCTCCAAGAAAATGTTTTTAAGAAAAACTCCCTGATGTAAAAATAGAGTTCTGACCTTAGTTGGCCAGTGATATTCTCTAGAACTCCATGAAATATTTTTGGTTTTACCTTTGTACCTAGGTACCATTAACAAGTTGGAATTTACACCAAAGTGGAAAACTGATAAAAGAGCCTGAATCATGACTAATGAAATGTATTCCTGAGCATGACCCTTCTTTTCAACCAGCAAGCGATAAAGGCTTTATCCTTGCAAAGCCACATGTTGAACCAAAAGAGCAATAAAATAAGAGACAATAGAGGACTTGTCAACTTTATCAATTTTAACAGGCCTACACTCCCCATCAACAAGTTCAGTATCAGTTGAGTGTATTTTCAGTACGTTACACTCAATTTTGTTGAACTTAGCAGTAAGATCATTAGGCAAAACCACTTAGTATCTAAGGGTTGATGCAAGGAAATAATAGATCTATTTACAAGGTTATGTTCTTGAATCTTAAAGTTCCATTTCATTTTGGGAAAAAGTTGAATTTTTACATGGAGGTGAGGGCTTTCTTATTAAACCATGTACATTCCATTTTATGAAACATCAAGAAAGCCTCTCTCACTCCCCACCCTAGTGCATGTGCACCTGATTTCTTTGGCAATTCAGCATTTCAGATCACAACTCTGCAAAACAGCAGAGGCATTCCAGATTTTTTTTAATAACCTCTAGATATTTAGGGTATTTGGACTGATACCATAGGAGTTGTACAGCAAGAATCTAAACATCTATTTAATACCTACAATACCTATGCTGTATTATAAAGCTATGATTAATGATTTTTTCTGTTGTAATTAGAGCTAACAAGTGTGTGATCATCTCGCTTCAGATGTAATCTACAGTAATTAGCAAATACATAAATTACGCTGTGAATAGATATTGACCTTTCTTTCACTATTTCTAAAGAAAGATACCACATGAAGAAGACTGCAAATCTTAATACAAGTTAAAATCAAGTTCAATTTAAGGTGTAAATAAGAGACATTACAATATACAGCTGGTTATTTTAATGTCAGACATGTCCTGCTGAACTTTCTGCAAGGTCACAGCCAGCCCACACTGGAGATGGGAACAAAACTGAAGACCTGCCAATTTAAGGCAATGGTTTTCATTGTTTTTCTCCTTTGTGGACCCCTAAAGGTTTTTCAGCAGTGATTCTGACTCTTAGAAATTTGACGAAGGTCAAATAATGGCTATATTTCACTTCCCATGAATCATTTAGCAATACTGCACAGACTCAGGGCCAGCATGAAAACTGCATATCAAAGACCAGTCAGACACACAGCAGTTTTCCTGAGTTCAGGAATCTATGCTGTTTCTCCATTTAAAAGTAACCACTGTCTTGCCGGTAAATTGAATCAACAAAAACTTTTGTTCTTCTTCAAACTTATCTACATTCTGTACAAACCCGATCAAGGTAACTGGCTGGTCTCGTCAGTTATCTTGCTGGCAGTGAGGAAAAGACTTAACGAGTGAAACATGGGACCTTTTCCTTTCCCTGATCTTGGTGAAGTATGGCTTGCTTTGAGGACTTTTCCAGGGCTATTTGATTGGGGTAATCAATTGGTCTCTGTTGGAATTTTTCCTCTTTCTCTGAGGTGACCTCATACCAGGTTGTGGTACAAATAGGAGCACAAGTGAAGTCTAGTGGGATAGTTATGGGGCAAATTGCTTGTAGCAAGCAGAAGTAACACAGCTGGATTTATTTTTGGATGTAACAAGCCACATATTTCTGATACTGCCAGTCACTGTGCTGGATATTTTTTATCAATCAAAGCTGCAGCTGTCTTTTGGTAAGACAAAATTCTTAAACCTTCTCTGCCATCAGCCCCCAGTATTCCTTATCTCAGAAATTCAAAAGAGCAAGTGGTTTTCTTTTGTATTTGTGAACACTTTTTCTAGTGCACCTGTCTTGAAAACTCGCAGGAACTTGTATAGCTTTTCTGGCACTATGGTTAATGATCTCTTTGCTGCTGGTTATGGATGTCTCTCCTTTCACTCAAGTTCTTTTTCAGCTACTTTACCCATCTGCGATTTTAACTGTTTTGTGCAAGCATCCTTGCACAAATCAGCACGGTTTCTCCAATTTGGACATTACAAGCCTGATTGATTGATTCTCTACTGTGTTGATACTTGGAGTCACTTTCTCTGATGAGAAATGAATACAAAGTGAAGCTAAGGGAGACTGATGCAGACTTCACTGTCCACTTGTTCCTATGATACTAAAAAAATAATTTTCTTCCACAATAAGTATAATCTGAGATATGTTGTAGAAGGAATTGGTGGCTCTGCTTTTGAACACTACATTTGTCTTTTGATCTAGAGTGTACATCTTCTGCTAATCTCTTCTACTATGGAGTTTGCCCAGATTTTTATTCCTTAAACTTTTTTCTATTTTGACTAATCTCTTTCTCTGGGAACTCTCCTAACTTCACTCCTGGGCATCTTTTTAACTTTTTATACTTCAAGTGCAGCACAGAGTATTTTACAAATCTTAAAAACCGGTGAAAAGCTGGAGAAAAGAAGTGATTCTCAGGAAGAAAGTGGCATCCTTTCCCCCTGAAGCAAAGACTGTTCCCATAACATTCATCAGCATTACTGCAGCTTGCTGAGTTTCTGTGTTACTGCCATTGGGCAAAGATTACTATTTGGACAGTATGTTACAAAGTAAAAGTGACTTACAGATTGGAGCTAGCTACCTATTTGGAGAACATATGCACCTGCATAGCTCTTCCCTAGTCATATAATATAGAATGTATGATGACCAATACTGGACAAGGTCTACGAAAAGTCTGTAGTCTTTTCAGCATTCCCCTGCATCCACAAGTCATTGATCCAGGTAATTATCAGTGACCAAATAATTTTTATTCTAGAGTAGTATGTCCAGTTAGAGAGAGATCTGCTCTGGTGTAGGTTAAGTGGAATAACTTATTCTAATATAGCTATGTCAGTGAGTCTTATCTATATCAGCAAGAACTTGGACCAGAATAAGCATAACACTGGAGCAGTTGCACTCTGTTCTGGAGGTTACTCTCTTTGGTTGAGATGGAAAACTGGGTTTCTTACAACTAGGGAGTGTTCCTTGTTCTATGAACATTGTTTGTCTGTAGGAATGCTCTGCCCCAGAGCCTTTCCAGGTTTCACTGGGTAATTACATTCTACTTGTCCAAATGGTTTCTTCCCTGTTTGTGAAAAGCATCCCTTCCTTCCTTTTTGAATTGCAGCATATTGTTCTTTAAAGCGGATGTAGTATTTCTATGTAAATTTAAATCATCCCATAGCTAATGTCAGTATTTATTTGTTTTATGTCCTCCTGCCATACCCTAGAGTTTTTGTGGTGGTGGTTTTGTCCACAGCCAACATTATTTTTTGTAATGTAATCCAGCAGTTTTGTGAAAATCGGTCCTCTTCAAGTGCTGTTCCTTTAGTACTTGGTCACTAGGTGTCACTACTGATCTAGGAGAAAAGCAAAGCTTTGTTTCCATTTTTGTTTTAAATTTGTACAAAACAGAAAATCATTTGTATATACGGACTTTTGTATTGTCTATAAAAACTCATACCTACCAACTCCATAGCATGGTCAGTAAGGAGTCACTGTGTTCCCCAATTTCAGCAAAAAGTCTGCTATGCAATCCACTTCTAACTACACGAGGAAGAGTTAGTAATATTTTTTCCCCAGTATGTTAGCTGTTTTGAACACAGAATGATTTTAACTGCTGTTCAAATCCAGGACCATAACTGTAAAAGGGACAGTATTTTACTTTTTTTTGAAAGGAGTGCAGAAAACTGTAGGTTGTAACAGATTAAGACGTCAGACTATATATGCAAAAATCAATTGTCAAAGTACACTTCCTCCTTGGATTTCATTTGGGGCTTCTGGATTCTTCTTCATATGTTAGAATCAGTAGTTAGAAGGATTAATCAGCCTACAAAAGATATATGGTGATCTCAAGCAAGGCTGGAAAAATCAGACTCAAAACCCGATTAAGTATTGAATGGTCTGGCCTCTTACTATTGTATGTAGGAGAAATACATTTGAATCTGGACATAAATCTTGTTCACTTGTTCACTGATAGCTCTTGGTAAATGTGAGGCACCATTTTGGAAAGTATGCTGCTATTCTACAAAAATGAACTTTGGCCTTTTACTGAAGGAAAACCTGCTTCCTTTGCTGCAGTGCTGTATAAACATCTCCTACTCATGTCTATTCTCTGCTCTTGGGATTCAACAGAGCTTAAGAAAAATATTTTAATGGAGACTGATTTCTAAGCCCTGCTGAACACCTCAAGAAATAAATGTCTAATGATTACATTCACATTTCTTCTCTTCTAATCATTTAATGATCGGCAATTGACAGCAAAATGCCCCASTTGAAGGGGAAGGCCAGGGGGATGTTAAGTGATTCCCTTCATGGAGGAAACTAACTATGTGTTTTGTCAGTCTCCCTTTTTTTTCTCTTGAGAAAAGCTAAATTCTATGTGCCTGAGACACCTTGTGTCACATCATAGGTGAAGGTGGCTGTGGTTTCATTTTCTCTACCTGGGAGTGGTTTCATTTTCTCTACCTTTCAGTGGTTTCATTTTCTCTACCTGGGAGTGGCAAGTTTTTAGACAGAGGCGAGTGGTGGTTTAGCCCTGCCTGTTGCAGATGCTTTTGAATACAAAGATATTTTCATGGCACAGAGGAAAGAGCTGAGTTTTCAGCTCATTGTGTTGTACCTGCAATGTAGGGCTATAGTGCTTTGGGGTTTTTTTTGGCTATCTATCTCATGAGCTGATGACTGCTAACAGACTTGTGATTATACTGTTAATAAAACTGTTTCTGGGTAAAAAGGTTCTCCTGGCTTGTTGCTGAGTAAATCTGTGGGTGCCTGATAGGTACCTTTGCTTGTGCATGGAGTCCTTGCTGCTTTATTTCAGAGGGCATCACCCAATTTCCCTATTGTGACATGGAAGCTGGAAAGAATGATTTAGCACTACACCTTTCCAAATGTTAAAATGTACAGTTTCTCTCTAGAATCATGGGTTCATATCCCCAGAGGCTGACTCAGCCCCTTTGCCGGCCAATGCACATAAGCTTAGAATTGAGGAAATTTTTGTGTTAGTCTTCTGAAAATAACTGTAATAACAGAAGTCCTGTGTCCATACTGAGCAAGCTAATAATTCTCTGTACTTCTCTGTCAAAGTATGATCCCTTTCTTCCTTTCTTCCTTTTTGTCTTCTTCTCCTAATAATGACCATTATTTACAAATTTAGTTTCCTCATTGTGCATGTTGTTCCCACAAGAAGTCTCAGGCAATGTTACAACCTCCAAGGGAAAATCTGCCCCCATGTACTAAAACATGCAAATAAATACTGAGAAAGGGAGAAATCAGACTGCTCTGCCAGAAAAGGGAGGGAGACAGAAGTATGTAAGAACAGTCACAAAATGATTTCGCGAACTGCAGTCTATGGAGCTTCAGTTGGATCATATGTCAATAGCTCCAAATTTATGTTCTTTTAAGGGTATTTGCTCCACTTTTTTCTCTTCTAGCTTCCATATGTCCTATGTACACAGAAAACTCTGAATTCCCTCCCCAAGGAACCAAGAAAATGTTTCCTTTAAATCTGCGACAGCAACAGTACTGTTGTCCATGTGTTTAATAAGAGCAGAATTACAGTAATGTTCCTGTAACATGTGAGCAAATATAGCAAGTATTTCCACAATGGCTACAGCTGGGATTTTGTAATGCTCACTGCTTTAACCAGTTTAAATAAAGCAAGGCAAGCCTGAACCTAAAAACCCCAATCTGATTTGTTAAACAAGTTCTGTCCTGACTCTTTGTGTATATCCTAAATCTTCCTCYAGCTGTTAGTGAAAACAAATGCATAATTAAGGAGAACTACCCCTTATTACTGTTTAATTTCCTGATAAAGACATTAAATTAAATTAAAAGGAATTTCCCCAAAAGCCTCCATTCCAAAACAAATCTGTGCACTGACAAGCTATTAGATTTTTTGCAAAACAGAATAGCAAACAAAAAAAAAATCTACTTTCAGGCTTTTAGATTTGAGCAGTTTAATTGTTGGTCTATTTCCCTGATAAGGTGCGACTAGTCCCATGTCACTAGGGGAATGGTATCCTGCTGTGTTTTTCCATCCTCATTTACAATGATTATGTTATCAGGCTAGCCAGGCAAAAGGGTGGAGCAACTATAATTTCAAAGCAGGATTAGGTTGAAATAACGAGGTCACCAAGTTGTGGTTGTCATGGCAACGTCACATCTAAGAATATGGGATGCTTCTAGGAGATGAAGCAAGCCTGGAGTCTCTCTTCCTTTGCACAAAATCCCAGACTATTTCTGTAAAATTGCCTAATTGCTTTTAAACATTTTTTTTGTCAAAGTGGCTTTTGCCACAACAATGAATCCAAATTGTACTTCTTTTTATTGAGAGTGTCTTAAGGATGTGTTTATCTCTGGTCTGCTATTGATCCTGTTTTCCTGTCATCTTATGAGTATGTATTTTGGCTGTCTTTAAAAGATCTTTTGTTTTAAATATATTACAAAAGCTTTAGATAATTCAACCACTGCTCAGGTATTTTGATTCTCCTTGAGACTTCACAATCTTTCGACATACAGGGTTCTCTCTCAGGTCATATACTGCCTTGGGACCTCTCCCACACCCACAAATAAGAGACAGTATTTTGCTATTAACTCTTGAATTTCCATGCTGGTGCTAGTTTGTATCCATTTCTTAGTACCATTTTATGTTTTTTAAATATTTGTTAAAATCTTTTTTCTGGTAGCGCCTAAAAATTATTATTTTGAAACACATTATTTGTCATTGTTTCAAGTTGTATTGGATAGGATAAATTTGAGTGGCTGTAGAGCCTTATTTCACCATGTCACTGCTTGTCACAGGCTTTCATGGGAACTTCATGGTACAAACTCCTGACAAGCACAGTAGGAAGCAGCTGCATTGTGTGTGTTTTTATTTTATTATGTAAAATCTCACCAAAAAGACTTTCTTTTCCTTTCTCAACTTTTACCTATGCTTTAATATTGGTAACATTACGATATAAATGTCACAACACACATTTCTATTGAAATCAGTTTGATTTTTGTGCTTTTTCATTGTCAAGCACCTACTGCTATCAGTATAATGTAGTGTTTAAGTGTGCCAGTCTAAGGGATTTGTGGAATGAGGGAGTAAGTTACAAATAATATAAAGGAGGTGGGGTAGACTGTAATGGTAGGTTATGGGTTTTAGTATGTAGTCTGGGAGCACTGAAGCCTGAATTGTCTCACAAGATCCTGTCTAAGTTTTTCTTCAGTGACTGGGGCACTTTTGTCTCTGGGCATCTGAGCTCCACACACTATGCGGTCTCTGTGCTGCAGAAGTCTCCCTGGTGGTGTAAGTTCCATCCTGTTCTTTACGTATCAGCGTAGTTACATGGAACTTGCAGCAACATAATGGATCTAGAGACCACTACCTTTTCTCAGATTTTGGTTTAAAGAAGCGGGTGGACATTTAGACAAAGACATAGGCACAGAGAATGATCACATAAGGCCTGTTGCTGCGGGGCTTGTACCAAACTGTAAGATGAGGGTTCCTACAAATAGGAAACAGACTGAAAAAAGCTGTTTTTTTATAATGCTATGAGAAACTTATCAAGCCGGCCATATATATGGGTTTTTTGGTAGGGCTTTTGGTTTAAAAAAAAATTAAAGATAACAGACAGAAAATACCATATTCAACATCTTGTTTCAAGGACATGAGATGCAAGGTCTAAGGGCAGATGGTGTTTTTAGACAACTTGATTTTTGACTGACATTAAACTGTCTGCATAGGACAGTATGGATGTTTTCTGTTTCCCTTCCTCCCCTTTTCCTCCACTATCCAGTTAGAGCTTGTGAAGAGTGTGGCATCTTGCACTTTGCTGACATGCTGGGGAGTAGGGACTATGCAAAGCAGATGATTTCCATCAATAGTGAGAATAATTGCTCAGTTCTGAGAGTAAAAGGAAAAAGAAATCTCAGCTTTGGAATGCGCTGTTTAACCAACCGGTAGCAGCGTACTATTTGCTCTCTGACTTTGTTTGGAGGATGTGTCTGTTATTTTCCAAAAAGGATGGATCTTTCCAYGGCAGTCTGGAAGAGTTGTTGGTTAGAGTCCAGCCAGGTGAGGCTGGACTCTATTTATTTAACAGGTCTGCCACATATGGTGGTATAAGAAAATAGGAATTTCCCCCCCTCTTTTTGTAGGTTTGTATCTTGTCCCAAGTAGAAGCTATAGATTACTATTGAATGGTTGAGTGTATTTTTTCTGTGGCCTTATGATCTAATATTCTCCAGTGAGCTGAAGAACTATCTGGGAAATAAATAAAAAATTAAAACCAAATTGTCAGTGGGTGTATCCACCAGATGGTGATGTTCTACCAAATTATTTGCACGTTGATCTTATAGTAAAAATCTTATAGTTTGAGGGAATTCTGATTATTTCTTACATTTCAGATGAGTGAGTCTTCCTGTTGCTTCACTGATTAGGTTTGGAAAGAGAACATGTTTCTGCCCATGCTGAGGAGTCTACCCTGTTTGTGTCCAGTACAATGGACACAGTGAGGAATGGGGAAGAAAATTCTGTAGCTTCTACCATATTGAAACTCGGCAAATACTAGCATATTAGAAGCAAGATTTACATGGCTACTTTACAATTATGGAGGACCATGTATCTGACAGCCTTGTTTACCATTTAGGGCAGTTTATTTCCTTGAGAAAGAAAGCATCAGAATGAGAGGGGTGAGGAGGGCTTGTATTGCTATATTGTTGCATGGCTCCTCTTTCCTGAGCCTGGAGGATCATGTGGATGAATGCCAAAGGTTTGGTTTGCTGGGTGGGGCCCATCTGCATTTCAAACTGGAAAGGAACAGATTTGCTGCATTCACCCTCCCTTTTTCTTGGCTGCTTGTTGAGTTGAACAGCCCTCAGGAAAACTGGGTTATGGAAAGTTACGCAATTTAAAGTCGAGCTTTTCCGTCTTGATATACAATAAACATCACTGTTTATTATGCACATGCACTGCAGCCACTCAGACGGAGAGAGCTCTGCTATTAAAAATTGTTAGAGTTATTGATTTAGTTTGAGGAGTAACTGCCAGTAAAATTGGATACTTCAAAAGTCTTCACCAATTTTATCTAACAGAGTAAAAGATTCTCAGAAAACACAAGGAATGCTTTTTCTGTTTAGTCCTAAACTACAGTTAGAAAAATCAAAATGATAATTTTATGGTCCATTTTATATTTGCCTCTTTCTTATTGTCAGTGACACTGTTCCGCACGCAGAACTCCAGTGAAGCTATTCTGTAGGATGTCAACCACCTGTAAATAGAAACTGTGCTGTATTTGATCCAACAAGGTCAAGAGGGCCAATTAATATACCTGCAAACTTCACCATTTCTAATGGGAATGCACTTCCCAGGACAGAATATCAGTGACAGTAATGCTAATCTTAAAATTAGGTTTGCCAGAGAAAATACTTGTTATTACTTAAAAAAAAATAGATGAAACAATGAAATTAAAGTGCTACTGTGCAAAATAGCAATTTCAAATAAGAGTTTAAGTAAAAATTATTTATGTTAATTATGAGGGTGGTCTGCCTTTTCTGATAGTAGCTTCCTAGTTTGGGAGGGTTCCAGTTTAGGGCAGGTCTCATGGTGGGAACACTGATACTATTGATACCGATATGGTTCACACATCCAGATTAAATTCTGCTCTTTGCTACAGAATTCTTGGTAGAGATGGATCATCTGGGGCCACAGTGCATTTGAAAGGAAACGGGATGATGTTCCTTCTTCCTGCCAGGATGACATTAATTAAATGCTGTGGGTGCTGGCCATCTCCCTCAATACTGTTAATCCAGTTCTCTTTGTGTCCTTAGCCTCCTTGTTCTTAGCCAGGACAGCTGGGACTGATTTTTGTGTGGTTGTATCAACACTATGAGCACAAATGCGGTAGTTGTCCCCATGCCTCACTACAGCTAGCTTCTTTTGTAGAGCTCACATGTGTATGCTGATAGTTTTGTGGATTTTGCTTTCTTTTGAAACTAAAAAGATAATCAGTTGCCCTCTCTCATGACTAGTATGCATTGGTCACTTTTTGTTATCACTCTGTTTGGAAACTAGCCTGTAATTCCTCATTCCATTCTGCACTGCCATTTGTTGAGGCAGAGAACCAGCTCAGTTTGCTGCCATTGGTCTTTAGAGTACAATGTATCTCTGACTGAGAGTTTTTAATGGTGTAACTTTGTAAGTAGCCTTATCAGTGAAATGGCTTGAGGTACTCAGACTGGACTGTACCAGCTAGGGGAAGCTGTCACATAGGCTTTTCTTTTGTACGGTACAAGTCCATGGATGACTTGCTCATTGAATTGGTTTTCTCCTGCGGCCAAGTGTTTGATGGACAACACTGAACATTCAGGAAAGTGTGAGAGAGCTTACGTGAGTTTTCCAAGTTCTGTAACATTCATTAGGACATTACTGAGGAACTTGTGAAATCTGAAAAACCCAACAGATATTCTGATGCACTCTTGCTACCTGTGGGTGGATGGCACTGTTCTTACCCCATGCAAGCTGAGAGTGTGCCGCCAATTTATTCTGCTACACACATGGAGTGCTTAACCTGTGGCCAGAAATGTTTGTAAACTCTTTGGGATTCTTCAGGATTTGCCTTCAGGTATTTGGTTTGGTCACATACTTTGATGAGAAGTGTGATCAAAAACAAGTTCTTCTGGGAGTAGCTGTCCTTTTTATTATGGATGTGTGTCTAATGGTTGGATTCCCTTCTGTCTAGTAGCAGTGAAGTTCTGACAGTAGCTTTTCCCATGGGTAAGACAGCATTCACCTGTGCAGATTTTCTGTTGTCTAGTAAGGATTTAGATCACACAGTTGAACTTCCCTCAGTAAATTCATTGAGAAGGTCTCCTCTAACCAGCCATTCATTTTAATGAAATGTGTAGGAAAAGAATAACTTTGAAACCATTGTCCTTCTGTCAAATCTGGTTGAGATTTGCCAAACTTCTGTAGGAAAGAAGAGGGCAGGCTGACAGATGAGGAGTCACACTGTGATTGCATAATCTTATTTCCTATGAAACCAGGCTAACAGGGAAGCATTAGATGGCTAATCTTCAAACCTGTCCCAGACAAGGGAATCTTGCAAAGAAGATGGTCCTTGTAGTGTCATATGGACTATCTTTGTGAAATATATGCTGGTTTGGCACCCAGACTCCAGTGAAAATGCCCAACTAAATTGTTAGTGGGAGCTGTGCCATCTGAACAGATGGGCATGTGTAGGCAGTCAGTAGTCATGTTTGTTCTTCATTTATGGGAATTTAGACCAGGATTTGAAATACCATGAAGCATAAAAAGCAAAATGCCCGTGTAGGCTATCCTCAGGTTTACATCCGAACTAGTTATCTTGAGCATTTGCCCTGTTGCAGAGGGGGCATCCTCTCAGTAAGCTAGTCTAGGACAGGACATCTGACAGAAATAGTTTTTGGCTCGAATACTTCATCCATCTCGATATTCAGATTTCTCAATTCGTTCTCTCCTACCAACCCAATCCATTTTTCCTGTGACTCTTTAGACCATGTTATTTTTGCTTTTGAATCCTTTTAACGACTTTCCCGTATCTATTGCATTCAGTTCCAGCTTCCTTGCAGTCATAACTGTGAATGATTCCAGCTGTGCCTGGAATTCTGCTCACTTCTTTCCACATCATCATCTTGCCCATTTGCTGGGGTAAAGTTACTTCTCAAAGCATGTGTGTATATACACAAATTGGCATGAGGTAGGTTAGGTTGGAAACCTACAGTGTGTCACCTCAACTACCCAACTGCATTCTCTTCCTGGCTGTAAATATAAGTAATTTTCCTACAAATTCTTATCCTTTTAAGTGTGTGCATTACTGAGTATGACCAGGCATAGAAGTAATTACTGAGTAGTAGATATCTAATTATATGTAACCTTACAGTAACTTCCATGTATATTCAGTCCAAGCTTTCTTCAAAACATTTAGCCACCACCTCCAGTATTGTACCTGGGGTTCAGAGCAGTTTTAGGCCTTTGTAAGTTAGGAGCATTTTACAATGTTGCTGTGGCAGCAAAATCTCCAAATAGAGACAGGTTATATCAACAAAAAAATTCTTCAGCTACAATGGCCTATACCTGTTCATCAAACAAAATAAACTAAATCACAAAGAGACTTCTTTGCTTGTGGCTTTGTTTCATCTATCATAAGGATTTGGACAGAACGATTATGTCAAACAGGTCTGATTTTTATCACTTTCCATCTTGATGTAGGTAATCTAAGAACATCTTTACATGCACACCTGGCCTTACTGAAAGCACACATGTTCTGCAATAATGTTAGATAATAACAGAGTTGAGTGATGAAATTTTGAGCCTGGCCCTTCATCTGTTCATGCTGTGTGRTATTACTTTGAATGTCTGCACTAAGCATTCTGTCTCATTTAGATTAAGTCTCATGAGACAGGGACCACATCTTTCCCTCTGTATCACACAGCCTCAGATACCTTGATGGCACTCAAGAAATAATAAATAATTTAAGGCCAATAATGTTGACAGATCAGCCACATATGGAGTGTTTCTGGCCCATTTGATGCAGAGGAAATTCTGTGCAGGAAGTAAAAGAGATGGCTAAGGTCAGAGTCAGGGTTTACAGACTCTCTGGCAACTTTCTTAGGCATATGTTAAAACAAGTGTCCTTCAGATTCCAGGGGAAAGCAATAGGCAATATGCATCACCTGCCACAGACCTACATGTGTGTAGAGACCTTTTCCCATATACAGCCTTTCATGCATATTTCTGTGTCTACTTGTTTGGAAATTTTCTTTCTAATTTATGCAAAATCATACTAGCATAGGGGATAACCATGTGTTTTGTGACTTAAAAGGGACCTATATAAACATGCTTTTCTTGATTCCTTGTTAATAAACGAATGGATGCATACTTGCACAAATGGAGTACGCGCACAGAACAGCTGTTCTGCTACAAGTGAGGGGAGGGGAAAAAGCCCAGATGTCCAGAACAGGGTAGTCTGAGCAGTCAGTCAACAGCCTTAATCGTTTGCTAGGCAGGGACAACTTGAGAGCTGCCAGAATAACTGCCTGTGGATCTCACCAAGGAGCCAAATACCCTGGCTGAGACTATGATATACAGACTGGCATCTGGGCGCTCTGATTATCATCAGTCCCTGAACATGAAAGAGAAGAAAGTGGATAATAGTAATTGAAATGCTCACTGCAGCATTTTAAAATTAATTATTTCAAATATTTTCCTAAAAAAATACAACTATTGGGAAAATAATTAAACATGGTTTTTGAGAGGGGAAAGGCAATGCTATCAAAGCAATGCAAGACTCCTTTTAAGGGATTGTTGTTTAAATGGCTGTGTATTGTTTCCTTTGCTTAGATGTTTCACTCCACACTACACTCCTACTTCAGTTAGGCACCAAGATCATTTCCATTTATTCCTGTAGGCTAAGTAGTTGCTATTTGTATGGAGAGAGGTGTAATACAGTCAAGACAAAGTGGGAATGTGTGTGACTGCACCTCAGTTTCCTCTTATGTGCCCTGGGATACTCCTGTGTTACAAAGCTGATGTATCCACTAGGTCATATCTTCAAGAATGTTCTYTTACAAACTTTGTTATTTCCCTTTTGCGGGCAATCTTGTATGATGTGAAAACCAGAAGCCTTCATGTGACATGAGAGAAATCAAAAATCAACTCTACCCTGTATCTTGATCTTCTGGTGCCTTATAAAGTGGAACATATGTTAAATTAGGGACTAGGGTGTCTAGTCCTAGATCTCCCATGAAGTTGTGTTAAAATTTCTGAGCCTTACCATCCCTGTATGCTTTCAGGCTTTATACCTGGACGTCTGTGGCACTGCTTAGTAGTTTCAACTGAGAATATCTGGGAAAGGTTGGCCAAGAGCCCAACTTTCCACGTTGGCAGAAAGTTGGCAGAGCCCAACTTTCCAAGAAGCTGATCTATGGTTGTCTGCTTTGCCATTTTATGCTCCTGTCACTCGACAGCATCTAAACCTGCACTGAGGTTTCTAATTCTGCTGCTGGGAAGGTGGGGAGAGCTCGTCCATTCTTGGTCATAGGTGTAGGGGCTTACACATCCTGCTTTAACCAAGTGGGGAATGGTAATGCTTTTTCTATTTAGAGGCCTGGAGCTCTGTCTTCTTTTGTGATCCAAAGAGAAACACTTTTTTATTTCCTTCTAACATCTGTAAACACTATACCACAATTTGTTCCCAAAACCAGGAAGAGAAATTGAGTAGCTGCAATCTGCTAGCACTGCTGCACTACTGTGTAATCCAACAGCAAAGAGGACTTGTACATGTAGGGACAGATCTCCTCTATGTGGGCTAGTCCACAGAGATGTGATAAYTCCTTTCTTTCTATGCTACCTATTTTTTTTCTGGAATGCAAGAGGTTGTAGTTGTGATTATGAAGCTTTTGAGCTAAATCCCTTGCTTTTGTTACAGCCACAGGGGGTGAAGTATGAAAAACACCAACAGCATGCTACAGAAGAGTCATTGAAAGGATCACTGGAATAATTTTTGGAATGGCTTTCTATTGTTGGATGTTGTACTCGAAAAATAATTTAGCGCTTGCAGTAATATTTGTTTTGCAATGTGTTTTTCAAGACTATTTGTATTTTGTTTAATGTTTATAATTTCAAAAGTACACAGTCTGGGTGCTGCAGGCTTAGTAGGTTCAACAAGCAGAGCAGTATAGAAGATAAAGTGCAAGAGAATGGACACTCTTGCCTATTTAAGTTCTGTGAAGGCCAAAAATGTTTAATATTTAATATTTAAATACCTTATCTTTTGAGAAACTAAGGTCTTTTTTAGCTTAAAGTTAGTGCTTGTATCACAAGACACTACTAATGAGCTGTAGAGCCTTCCACCTCTCCGTTCCCCAGTTTAATAACACAGTATAAAAATATACGAAAAAAATTACTGAGTGAGACCACAGATCCATTTGCTCATCGGACATCCCTCAATAGTAATAGATGACTAAGAAAAGAACACAAAACCAGGGCAGTATACCATAATATTTCTTCTCCATACCTTCTCCATTCCTGTTGTACTGCAGCTTAGGACCTTCCTGAACTTTAAGTTATATCCAATTGTTTAAGTTTAATATCCTTAATACATTTTCTTTTGTTAATTTGTCTGATCACTATTTGAATATATCCATATTTCTGGCATCCACAGCATCCTCTTGCAATGAGTTCATGGGCTATTTGGGCATTAGGTAGAAATCTGTTTCTTTTCAATTCTGCCTAGTTTAGTAGGGATTAATATTTGTTCCTGTTAAATGGAAAGTTCTGGCAATGTCAATCTGATCAGCTCGTCAGACTGTCCAGCGTACTTTGCTTTAGATTGTAAACCCTTCATGAGTGAGAGCACCTCTTGTGTCTTCAGTACTTGATTCACTTGGGTCAATTAGTAAGAGCTTTTGTAGTAGACTGCTAAATCAGTCTTGTATTTGGGGTTAGCAAGTATTTTCCCCCATGTCAGACTAGCTGGGACTGTGCAGGGTACTTTTTCTTCCTTCTCTATGGAGAGGAGAGTATCCTAGGATACTAGGATACTACACATTTTCACTGAGGAAATTCCCTGCTATTGTAAGGGCCTACGAGACTGAATCTCCTGGTCTTTTCCTTTTTAACCTTGCTGTATGTTGCTTTTGTTATTTATGTTAAGTTTTAGACAGGAAGATGGGCATGCCAGGTAGGCAGCGACGAAATTGCGGAGAGAAGCCCCAAAGCAATCAAGAGGGACTTCAGGGCACTGGGGAGATCGATTGAGGGATCGGGAGCACAGGTGGTGATTTCCTCAATCCCTTCAGTGGTGGGGAAGAACACTGAAAGGGAAAGGAAAACACAGCTGATTAACAAGTGGCTCAGAGGCTGGTGCCACCGGTCGAACTTTGGCTTTTTTGACCACGGAGAGGTTTACAAGGCACCAGGCCTGTTGATGACAGACGGAGTACATCTGTCTCAAAGGGGGAAAAGGATTCTCGCCCATGAGTTGGCGGGGCTCATTGAGAGGGCTTTAAACTAGGTACGAAGG
>JASVER010000080.1:1303769-1375695 GCA_030449065.1 Oceanodroma leucorhoa | reverse complement strand
GGGGAGGTTTAGATTGGATATTAGGAAAAATTTCTTTACTGAAAGGGTAGTCAGGCATTGGAACAGGCTGCCCAGGGAAGTGGTGGAGTCACCATCCCTGGAGGCGTTCAAAAAACATGTGGATGTGGCGCTTTGGGACATGGTTTAGTGGGCATGGGTACTGGGTTGATGGTTGGACTTGATGATCTTAGAGGTCTTTTCCAACCTTAATGATTCTATGATTCTATGCTGAGCTCAGTTAGTGAAAAGATGCATGTGTTCATGGATTCTTCTGAACTAAGTATCTATTATGTGATTACCTGTCACTGTGAAGACCTGGATTCAGTAACGTAGGTATCCTAGATTTCTAATAAAACATATATATATGTGTATATAGATATATGTAAAATTCCAGTTTTTTCAAAGCCTGATTGTTACATTTTTTTTTCATATTGGCAGCACCAGGAAGTATTCATCTTTGCTCTTTGGACTGTTAAATGTTTCTTCAGACCCTTAGCTCTGACTGCAGCTTTGCAGGAACAAAGACTCCAGTTCATGTTGTTCTGTACTGGCTTCTTCTGCCAAACTACTCCAAAACTTTGGCCACTATATTTCCCTAGGCAGCTGTTCATCTTTCAACCTCTAAAAGGCTTCTTATCAAGTCTGTCTCCACAGAATAGGGAAGCAATTCATTCCATAGTAAGCACCATTGCTAGCCTGCTGTCCTTTTGTACCTGAGAGGTTAGGAAGGTTTTGCCCTCTGATTATGGGCTTCAGCTTGGGGAAACTCCAGATTCTTTGATTCAGGTAAAATCTGACCAAAGAAGACTTGAGCCCAAACTCCTTTTTCAATGGTGGTTCACTAAGAGATCATATTTCATGCTCAGAGATACATGAAAATTCTTTGTCATGTAATAAATGCAGTCTAAATCTACCCCATCAAAGTGGCATGCAGGTAAGGTAATTGAAGATTTCCTTATTCCTTCTGGATCCTCTTCTGCTTCCTAGAGTAGAATGTGATCTTTGTAGGCAGAGCTTGATTTTCAGGAAATAAACTTTCATATGACTGTCCCCAAGCTCAGTGTTTCTGCTTGGAGAAGGAAGCCACAGATTGTCTAGGGCTCAACTGAGAACAGTGATCATGTGGTGAGAAGCCTGAAGAGGCGGTATTCCTATCTTTCCTGGCTAGAAAAGTACTGGCCTTTCCCCCTGAAAAAACCTGTTAGGTTAGATTAAATTAACAATGGTGAGATCTTTGTAGTAGCCTTTTAGGTTTTGAGCCTGTAGAATATACTCAGAACATGTTTCAAGCTTTTCTCTGCCAAAAAAAMCCTCTCCCTATTTATTTTTAATGAAAGCTCAAATTTTCTCAAAATAACAGCTCGTAAGGAACTGGAACAGAAAAATAAATAAGCAGATAATATTTCAATATCATAACTGGTGCAAAATCACAAGGATTTTTAGTGTCACTTGGGCTTTGCTTTTTTCAGTCCTCAGAAAGAACAACATCCTCCAGATGCCAGATCTGTATTTCCCAGAATGGGAACAGGAGCATCCATGGAGTGAGATGGGCAGGTGTGGTGTGAGGTTTAGAAATGATGAGCTGGAATGTATAACAAGGTCAGTGATTCAAAGAAGATGCCAGGATGAAGGAGAGAATAAGTATATTTCACTTTCATCAACTATACCAATATAAGTCCTTTTCAGATGGGGAGGAACTTTGCATTATATATCTTACCTCCAATAAGTTAACTTTTGGGCCTGACGAGGATTGGAAATGCTGTGCTGCCATAACAAGTGATGGCTGGCTCAACTGGCTCTGAGACTCCTTAAAACATCGACTGAGGTTCTGCTTGGGGGCTCTGCCAGCTTCCTTTAGCATAAATCCTGGCACAAATGCCTGGCACTAGGAGGTCTGCTGGGAGGAAAGGTTATAGTAGTACAAAACTGCTGCAACATCCCTTGTGCCAAAGGCTGTTCCAAGAGGCCACTGCAAACCAAAGGGCATACAGTTTTAAAGGTGGGCAAGCATGGCTTGCAGATGTGCAGAATCAAAAAATGTTTGAGGTTGGAAGGGACCTCTGGACATCATCTTGTCCAGCCTCTCTGCTAAAGCAGGGTCAGCTAGAGCAGGCTGCCCAGGACTATGTCCAGATGGCTTTTGAATATCTCCAAGAATGGAGACTCCACAGCCTACCTGAGCAATCTGTTCCAGTGCTCAGTCACCTTCACAGTAAAAAAGTGTTTCCTGATGTTCAGAGGGAACCTCCTGTGTTTCATTTTGTGCCCATTGCCTCTTGTCCTGTCACTGGGCACCACTGGCTCCTTCTTCTTTATGCTCTCCCTTTAGATATTTGTAGATATTGATGAAATCCCCCCTGAGCCTTCTCTTCCATAGACTAAACAGTCCCAGCTTTTTTAGACTTTCCTCACATGAGAGATGCTCCAGTGCCTTCATCATCTTTGTGTTCCTACACTTGACTCTCTCCAGTAGCTCCATGTGTTTCTTGTACTGAGGAGCCCAGAACTGGACACAAGCACCCAGGTGTGGCCTCACCAGTGCAGAATAGAAGGGAAGGATCACATCCCTCGACCTGCTGGCAACGTTCCTCCTAATGCAGGCAAGATTACCATTACAGTTCTGGCTGCAAAGACACATTTCTGGCTCATGTTCAACTTGGTGTCCACCAGGACCCCCAAGTCCTTGCTGCAAAGTTGCTGTCCAGCCAGTTGGCCCCCAGCATATACTGGTGTATCTCTTACTGGCACTGCTCTGCTGGAACACCTGAGTTCTCATCAGTCTATTTAATCTGCCATACAACCTGAGAGAGATGCAGCATTGACATGACCTACTCTTATCATGTGGCCAAAAGGGCACTGCTGGAAGGAGTTGTAACTCCCTTCTCAATTCACTGTCTTTAGTAAAATGTCTTCATTCTTGGAGACAGAGGTTTAGTAGGCTTTGTAGCCCATAAAATGATGAAAGATCAGGGGCATTTTACCCTTGCTATATAGGTTACTTGGAAGATGTTCCCATGGAATCCTGAATCTTAGGCCTAAGGATGCCATGCATGTTTTGCAATGCCTAGGGCGGACAACAGAAACAAGATGAACGTGTCTCCAGCTCAGTTGCCAAGTAGAGAAACTTTGCCCAGGATTAAAAGAAATCAGTCTTTAAGAGAAGCAAGAGTAATGAATTAGGTCATGACATGGAAATGTGAGTGGCCTTTTGCAACGTACCACAAAATGGGGCTTTGCAAAAGATGATGCAATCTGAAAGAAGTGGAAGAACGGTGTGGTACAGCCTGCTTGGAGATTTTGATAGAAATCCTCATGCTAAATCACACAGAGAGAATTTAAATCTGTATCATCACTCAGTAGAGGCCTAGACTTGAAATTGTCAGAGGTAACAGAAGTTCAATCCAGTTTTTATATAAAATTGCTTGCAAAAGCCAAAACAACAAAAAGAGACTGTGGCTATGGTTGCGTGATCATTAATACCAGATCCATGTTCTGGAAAATCATCCAGAAAGACAAATTAGATCCGGATCAGGCACAAGCACACAATTGCATTTCTGTCTATTTAGTCAGAACATGGTATGAAGTTTGTGCCAGCTTTCTTACTTTTACACTGATTTTATGCTGATTGTAGAAAGACAGGCCATAGCTGATCCGGAATAAAACCTGGCAATACAAATGGTTTTGAACAAATATGAACTGCCAGAGTGAGTTTAAGCTCTTACGTAAGTTCTGTAGACACAGCATTTTTGATCTGGTTACTTAGGAATCCTCAAGTTACATTTATTGTCTCGTATAACCACCGCATGAATTTTTTCCAAACCAAAAGTCATACTGACAGACCTACAAGCTGTATTACATGAATTTCTGGTAAACAGAACCATGTCTTCTCTTGCTACTTCTCTGCCTGCCATGTGCTTTTGTTCACACGACTGGATACAGGCAAGCAGATGAAAAGCTCCCTGCAATGTCCCAGCTACTGCCAGGTCTACTACAACAGCCAGACTGAACTAAGGGGGCTCAGTCGTCATAGCTGCACCTTGCTACTAAGAATACTTATTACTATGATGCCTTACTTGAAAGAGCAGTTATCGTGGTTATACAAAACATCTTAACCAGAGGAAGCACCTTGGCTGTGGTATTTAGTTCTCCTATTATCTCTGTCTGGTTTGACCTTTCCCTCCCTCCCCCCCTCTTTTCTTCTTTGCCTTCTGTTTTGACATTTATGGCTAAAAGGCCTCTTTTGTGACATTGCCATGAAGTCATAATTTAGAAGGCAACTAAAAGCAATGTCTTAAGCAAGTTGATGTTGGTACAGGTCACTCAAGTCCCATAGTAGCGGATAAAACCTTGTGCAGTGTCTGCCTTTGTCACCAGGGAGGCTGTCAACAAAAACTGCATTTCCTGCCTCTGTTGTTTGCTCTTCTTTTGCCTCACCTTTAGGTGTATGTTTGTTTTGTTTTCACGGAAGCAACGCTGAACTTTAACAACAATTCCCACCCATATCAACTGTTGCTAAAAGGACAGTTCTTACCATCTTTAATATCACTTGAAAGATCACCAGGACTGTTTCCCTTTAAAAATGTCTCTACAAGTAAAGGGCAGAAGAATAAGGGGTAGTTAATATGAAAGCGTGAGTTAATACTTTACAATTTCAGTTCTTTGACTGTTTTTCCATTTTATCTTTAAGAAAAGGTTAAAGTGATTCTTAATGGTTCCTGTTGCTGGGGTCTAAGAAACTGGAGATCAGAATCTTCTTGGTGTTAGGCAGTGACAAGATAGGCAGTCCCCAGGCCTATTTCTTCCAGGAAAATTAACGCAAAATAATTTGTCTAAATGCTGGACTTCAGGGCATAAGCAGGATATCCTTATTTCCGTGTTCTCACCAGGTACTAAAAATGTCCCCCAAATTGTCATAGATCAAACAAAACATTTCATTTAATCTGAAATGAATGTCTTAAGTCAAAAAATTCCCTGGAGTTCTGGTTTCAGATTGGCCTCTAACTTCTTTTTTTCCAGTTTGTAACAAACTCCCAGTTGATGCTTTCCAAAGGCATAAACCAAGATCCAACATCTTAATATTCTTTTTCTCAGTGTTGCATCTGACAACAAAATGTCTTTCAGGAATTTATTTTCTCTCCTTGCAACTAGGGAAAAGCAGAGAGGAAAAATGAAAAATAAAAGTGACTAGTCTCAACATTAGTTGTATATCTGTAACTAACTTGCTTTAGTTCATCATTATTAGTTAGCCCTGTTCTGATTCTTGTCATGTTGACATGGTAATTGGAAGACAAAATCCACCTAAATGAAACACAAGGGAACTGGTTAATGCTTATTGTTACCCCTTTGCATTAGCCTAAACATATTAGAATTGCAATGAAATAAAAACTGCCTTGCTATCAATACTTTATTTTGTTACAAGAAAATATAAACAGCGATGTAATCCTGCCTCTGTATAGCAGTCTACACAATGAAATTACTGGGAAAACAAAGAAGGCACTAGAAAGGAGTTGATAGACTATACAGAAATCCTTCTTAGTGAGAGTTAGTTGTCTGATAACTTTGTGCCAGTCTCATCTCTTTTATGCCCATTTCACTCCTGATGGCATAGGTCTAGGTCTGTAAAGGAGATCCCAAAATCTCTCATGCTTTTTCTTTYTTGCTCTTTTCTTTCTCTGTTTCTTATTTCTAACTTAAAATAGGCCTTTGGCCCCACCCTTTGATCATTTAAGGGAGAAAAAGGTTTTTTTCATGTTAGAAGTGTTTGGCCTTCCTCAGTTTTACAGAAAATACCTATAGTAAGGCCAGATAGATTGTGAATCTTGAAATACCTCTGGGGTAAATCGATCTAGTTATGTAAAATTCTGTAGCTAGCAGCACATGAGAACAGACTTATCAACATCATCAGACAGCAACTTCTAATTTCTAGCCCAAATTATGAGATACCCTTTCACAGTTGGATAGGCTGAGTCTGGGGAGAGCCTTACTTGTCTTAACTGGTTGGTCTCTGTTTATCATGAGGTGTGTAGCCAGAAGTGAAGTATTGAATATTTAACAAAGGCTTCATTTATCCAAAACATTTGCTTGTCACAGTAGACAAGTAGGTGCTAATAAGTACCAGAAAAATACCAACAGTTTAAATAGTATTAGCAAATATCCCTTCCTTTCTTAATTGGTGTATGCTACACAGGAACTGAATTTTGAATGTACAACCAAATGTTAGAAGTTGTTTCCAAGCCTTACTCTCTCCTCAGTGAGACATCAAACTGTTGTCACCCAATCCTTTTTACTTTATTTTTTAGTTCAATACTTTGATCATTCCCCTCTGACATGGTTCCTGCTGTACCAGATTAGCTAGCAGCAAGTTGCTAGCTAGATGAAAAAACCCTTTAATGGGGTCTGTTTAGTACTTCATCTGTAAATCATTTATGTAAAGAAAGTGTAACCAAGTCACAAATTGGCAGATAATTTCTTAGACATTTGTGTTGCTTATGAAATTATTACCCAACTTTCCTTTCTGCTAAATACTCTTTAAAATGTTGATATAAACATTTTTTTAAAAGGAAAACATACAGAAGATTGGAGCAAGCTAACCAAATATTTTCTTTGAGAAAATAATATACCTCTTAAACAAAGGAAATGCAGTCCCACTAATCCACTGGAAGTCAGTAAAACAACTGATATGGTGCAATAAGGAAAAAGACTATTTGAGTTGGAAAGATGGGAGTTGGTACAAGTATCAGTGGAACTGTTTAGAAGAGAAAAAGTAACAGATAGAGATGAACGGAAGAGACAGGAAAATTATTAGGGTTGTAGCAAGAGACCCTTGAAGCTAAGGGAAACCCAGAAAAGCATCTTCCGGTACACAAAGGATTTGAGGAAGGAAAACATGGGTATTATTGCTTGGTTGGGACTATTTCTACATTACTTTTTGTTGGTACAAGCTAGAGCCCTGGAGGAAAAGAGAATTGGGATTATTGAAGAAACAGGAGGAAAGGTCCTTTTGAGGACTCAAATCTGATTAAAGGTTAGGAAGCAGATGGTTGGGTTTTAAGGTCACTTCAGGAAGGAAAAGAGTCAGTAGTGGAGACTCCCAGAGATCAGTGCTAGTACTATTTTTATTCAACACCTTCACTAGTGACCTGAAGAAGGGAATGTGCAGTGAAATCTCCAAGTTGATGGACAATACTACACTCCTTCAGGTTTTCAAATGCCACACTGATGATGAATTCTGAAAGGACCTTGCAAAATTGAGTGAGGGGACAAAAATGTGTCAGATGAACTTCATTATTGATAAATGTACAGCATTATAGATAAATGTACAGTAATGCATCTGCAGAAAACTGACTTAAAATACACATACTGCAGATCTTGTAGTTGCAACTCAGAAAAGAGAACTTGAGAGTTATCATTGATGTCAGTTCTCTGAAGCAATTGGCTCAATGCTCAGTGTCAGCCAATAAAGCAAACAAAATGTCAGGCATCATCAGGAGGGGTTTTGAGATCAAGACAGAGGGTATCATTTTTGCTGCTGTGTAAAACCTTAAAGAACCCAGATCTGAAGTACTGTGTGCCATTCTGGTCTCTGTAGAGGACACAGCAGAACTATGGAAGCTACAGAAGAGGGCAACTGAAATGACTGAGGGGGTGGTAGCTGTTGCATTGCAAGGACAGACTAAAAAGGCTGGGACCTTTCACCTGGGAGAAGTAAAAACTGAACATGATACACCTGATATTTGCGAAAAATGCATTTGTTATTCAACAAATGCGGCAACAGTAGATCTAGGGACACTCACTGCAAATAGCAAGACATAAAAACAGGGAAAAAAAAGGAATTTTTTACATCGTGCATAGTGCACTTGTGAAACTGTTGCCACAGGAGGTTGTGGAGAGGAGACAGATGGTATCATCAGGTGGAAAAGAGGCTTGGAGAAATTCCTGGCCAACAGGGCCAAGGTAGATACTAAAGACAGAGGCAGGGATGAACCTCTGAGATCCCTAATCCAATGATAGCAGCTGCTGGGAGAGCAAGAGAGGAATGAGCTGCAGGTAGTGGCCAGGCTGACGTGCTCTCCTGTGCTAGGAGCAGAGTCTCTGATGTGGCTGGAGACAGAGGCTGGCTAAATAGTCTGATCCAGCAGGACATTTCCTGTGCTTTTATTGTTGGACTCGGTGTAAGTGAGGTTTCCCCTGACAATTCTTTGAGGTTTTGCTCTGGTTACAATCTAAATAACGCATATGAGGGTCTCATCATAGTTCTCTAGATGAAAGCACAGGGGATGCAGTACTTTGCAGGTTACAGAGTAACTGTATTTGGGTAGACCCTGAGGAATAAGGGAAGCCTTCAGCAGTGCAAGGATCAGGGTGATTTTGGTTGCAAAATGACAGATAAGTAGTTCCAATGAGTGCTTTAAACTTGGTAGGTTTTAAAGTTCAAAGCAAAAAAGTTTTCCCTTGTTTATATGGCTTACATACATATTTCTGTTTCTCATGTATCCATTGACACTGTCATGTTTCTATTCAGAAAGTATTTAGTATCTTTTGCAGTTTTGGCTGCTTAAATGTACTTGTTTCCCTGAATTTTTTCAGGTCTGGATTTTGTTGTTGTGAATGTCTATTTTGTTACTGTGGCTTTCAGTAAGTAAATGACACCATATAAAGTGGTTCAAAATGAGAGTGTTCTGTAAATTAAAAATATAAAATTTAATTTGGATTTTTATTTATCCCAGTCTTCAAAGTAGCCATGCCTTGCTGCAGCCCTAAATGTTCCTTTCTGTTCTTGATATTTTTGCCTTTCAAATAGTTAGTTTTGCTGTCTGAAACATTCTCTTTAGTGCTACACTTGATGTATTACTGCTGGGGCAAAAAAGGGTATTTTCACATCTTCCACATTTGCAGATGATGTGATGCCAAAAGACTTTCACTCTTTTACAAATGTGCAGATCCCAGTGGTTGCCACAGGGTTGCATAAAAGTGTGTATTTTAGTTTATTAACAAACATTCACATTTGATTCAAGATATTGATGATTTTGTTAGTCACTAAGGGACATCTACCTTGAAAGCTAAAGATAGATCATGCTTCTGGTTTATGTGCAACTTGCAACATATTAGCTCCAGTGTTAATTGAGTTGTGACTATCTCAGAAACGTTCTAGATTTGTTGAGTGCATGCTTATATGGTGGACTTTTGCTGGCATAGCTCCATTAACCAGGTAAATTGTGCTCTGATGGCTGATCCCATGCCAACTCACATGTCTGGAYTTCTCTGAGATGAGACAAGATGCCACTGGCCTTAATTTTTCGCATTAGCCCATTGCTACAGGTGAGCAGAGGGAGCAGAAAGGAACACGTATCTTTGTTATGGGTGTTCCAGTTCAGATTCTCCTATATTTGCTTAAATTGCTAGTGAAGACAGGCTTGTGCTAAACTGTGAACTGGAGTTTGCTTTTGTTGTCTCTGCTGTGGGGCAGTTATCTCTGCCAGGTGGGTAAAGAACTGCAGGCAATAATGTCTTAAATCATTGCAGCAGTTTTCTTTGCCTGAGAGTCAGTCCGTTATACCTAAAAAATGTATTTTTATTAGTGCTACTTAACTCTTGTGAGGATGAGCCTGTGCTAGATTTAGTCTGCCAATATAGCAACATCTGCTTTAGCAGCATTACAGTGGTATAGAGTGTGTTATACTTCATAGCATGCAGGCATATATAACCTGTTTATATTACACTAATGTGATACTAATACAGATATGGTCTAACTGATGTGTAGAGATATGCTCTGATTGAAATAGCTGCAGTGTGGCTCACCCAGGATAGGAGAGCAGGGATTATACTTTATTGATTGGATTATTTCTCACTTTAATTATTCTTACTCTTATGAGTCACAAGCTGCTAATTCTACCTTAAAATCTCAGGATGGTATTTCACATAATTCCCCTTCCTCCAGCAGCCAGAAAAGGTAGAACCCCCTTAAACAGGTGTTTATAAAGTGCTCTTATACACCAAAAAGTCTTGGAGAAAATGTCAAAATATTGGGCAGGAGCAAAACCTTGCTGCATCCTTTTCCGATCCTTGTGAAACTTTTTTTGTGTCACATAATGTGAACAGAAGAACCAGACTGCTATTGTGATGCTA
The DNA here is from genome assembly GCA_030449065.1 of Oceanodroma leucorhoa. Taxonomy (NCBI): domain Eukaryota; kingdom Metazoa; phylum Chordata; class Aves; order Procellariiformes; genus Oceanodroma; species Oceanodroma leucorhoa. The sequence goes on along the minus strand of JASVER010000080.1, from coordinate 1,365,570 downwards.
TGTCTCCTCCTTCAAAGGGTTATGTGCCTGCATTAGCTTTCTGTAGAAAGGCATGATCATGGCAGCTCACACCAAGGCTTACCCTTGAGATGCTGACTAAATAAGTAGGCAAGTGATGTCACGTTCTGTGTTGCTGCAGCTATGTTACCAGTGACACCTGAACTAGCTAGTTTTAATCTAGCTTTTGGCTGCTTACAAGAGCTATAGTCACTACAAAGCAGTCAGACCTTGAGTCTGATTCAGCTGTAGGTCTGAGAGTCTGGTGAACTGTCTGTTTCTGCAGCATTCCTTTACAAAGGAAACCAGAATGGTGTCTGTATAAATTTTGCCTGTGAATGTTCTTAAGTTCCTAGATCTTTAGATGTTTTGGCACTGTTTCTAGATACACACCCTTCCACCCTCAGGATATAGTAGTGAAGGTCTGATTGTGCTGATTTGTGGTGCATCAGAAGAGAGATGCTTCTTTGGTGCAGACACCCTCTTCCCCATGCTGGTATGTTTTCAGTTTTAATACAAAAGTCAACCCCTAGCTGTTAGCCTTGAAAACGGCCACTGGATGCAGGGACCTGAAACAATAGCTCTGACAGATGTGACGGGCCCATTCATTTCAACAGTATTAATGCTGATACTTAGTTATACTGTAAATGTCAGTGCTGTTAACTATTTCACTGCTCATCAGAAGCATGTTAGAGCAGGATTATAAACAGCTGCAAAACCTATTAAGAGCCAGAGCTTGTTTGGTACCACTTGTACCAGTGTGGGAGATAAGCCACCTCTTTACCTTAATCAAGGAACCAATTGTCCCATTGGGGCAATAAGTTTTCCCAATCTTGCTTTCTTCTCTTTCCCCATAGTTGCCATTATTTTCTTCTGGTGAACAAGGGTTAAGAAACACTGTCGTGATTTAACCCCAGCCAGCAACTAAACACCATGCAGCCGCTCACTCAGGATGGGGGAGACAATCGGGAAGGCACACGAAGGAAAACCCGCTGGTTGAGATAAAAGCAGTTTAATAATGGAAATAAAACAAAGCAGAACAGTGATAATAACAATGATAACAACAACAATAACAGAATATACAACGCAAGCAATGCACAGTGCAACTGCTCACCCCCCACGTGTCCTGAGCGAAATCGCGTGTCCCGAATGAACTCGCATGTCCTGAACACCAGAGGCCCCCCCCCTCCCGACACCCTAGTTTTGTACTGAGCATGAAGTCACATGGCATAGAATACCCCATTGGCCAGCTGGGGCAACCGCCCCAGCTATGCCCCCTCGCCAGCTCCCCCTGCACCTGGCAGAGCATGGGAGGCTGAAAAGTGGTGCAAGCACCACCCAGCAACAACCAAAGCATCAATGGGCCATCAATGGTCCTCTCATTACCAAACCTGGAACACAGAACCCCCTCCAGCTTCTGGGAAGAAAGTTAACTCTGTCCCAGCTGGAACCAGGACAAACACATTGAGACATACAAAGTTTATTGAGATGTTGAAAATGAGAAGCCCATAAAGCAGACTGAAACAGTCAAATCCAAGTGACAGGAACCTGTCACCATGGAGCCAAGATCGTAGAATAGAATAGAATCATAGAATCAATAAGGTTGGAAAAGACCTCTAAGATCATCAAGTCCAACCGTCAACCCAACACCACCATGCCCACTAAACCGTGTCCCGAAGCACCACATCTACACTTTTTTTGAACACCTCCAGTGATGATGACTCCACCACTTCCCTGGGCAGCCTGTTCCAATGCTTGACAACCCTTTCGGTGAAGAAAGGGTTGGACATTTAGGTTGGACATTTTTCCTAATGTCCAATCTAAACCTCCCCTGGCACAACTTGAGGCCATTTCCTCTCGTCCTATCGCTGGTTACTTGGGAGAGGAGACCAACACCCACCTCGCTACAACCTCCTTTCAGGTAGTTGTAGAGAGTGATAAGGTCTCCCCTCAGCCTCCTCTTCTCCAGGCTGAACAACCCCAGCTCCCTCAGCCGCTCCTCATAAGACTTGTGCTCCAGACCCCTCACCAACCTCGTCGCCCTTCTCTGGACACACTCCAGCACCTCAATGTCCTTCTTGTCGTGAGGGGCTCAAAACTGAACACAGTATTCGAGGTGCGGCCTCACCAGTGCCGAGTACAGGGGCACGATCACCTCCCTCCGCCTGCTGGCCACACTATTCCTGACACAGGCCAGGATGCCGTTGGCCTTCTTGGCCACCTGGGCACACTGCCGGCTCATGTTCAGCCGGCTGTCGACCAGCACCCCCAGGTCCTTTTCCGCCGGGCAGCTTTCCAGCCACTCTTCCCCAAGCCTGTAGCGTTGCCTGGGGTTGTTGTGACCCAAGTGCAGGACCCGGCACTTGGTCTTGTTGAACCTCATACAATTGGCCTCGGCCCATCGATCCAGCCTGTCCAGATCCCTCTGCAGAGCCTTCCTACCCTCAGGCAGATCAACGCTGACGCCCAACTTGGTGTTGTCTGCAAACTTACTGAGGGTGCACTCGATCCCCTCATCCAGATCATTGATAAAGACGTTAAACTAGACCGGCCCCAAAACTGAGCCCTGGGGAACACCGCTCGTGACTGGCTGCCAACGGGATTTAACTCCATTCACCACAACTCTCTGGGCTCGGCTGTCCAGCCAGTTTTTTATCGAGCGAAGAGTACACCCGTCCAAGCCATGAGCCACCAGCTTCTCTAGGAGAATGCTGTGGGAGACAGTGYCAAAGGCTTTACTAAAGTCCAGGTAGACCACATCCACAGCCTTCCCCTCATCCACTAGGCGGGTCACCCGGTCGTAGAAGGAGATCAGGTTGGTCAAGCAGGACCTGCCCTTCATGAACGCATGCTGGCTGGGTCCGATCCCCCGGTTGTCCCACACCTGCCTCGTGAGTGCCCTCAAGATGAACCGCTCCATGATCTTCCCCAGCACCGAGCTCAGGCTGACAGGCCTGTAGTTCCCCGGATCTTCCCTCCGGCCCTTCTTGTAGATGGGCGTCACATTGGCAAGCCTCCAGTCGTCTGGGACCTGCCCTGTTAACCAGGACCGGTGATAAATGAGAGTGGCTTGGCAAGCTCCTCCGCCAGCTCCCTCAGTACTCTTGGGTGGATCCCATCCAGCCCCATAGACTTATGAGCATCCAGCTGGCGTAGCAGGTCATTAACCTCTTCCTCTTCGATTATGGGGGGTGTATTCTGCTCTCCGTCCCTGTCTTCCAGCTCAGGGGGCTGAATACTCTGAGAATCACAGGTCTGACTATTAAAGACTGAGGCAAAGAAGGCATTAAGTACCTCCGCCTTTCTCTCATATTGAGAATGTCTGCACTAAAAGCAGCATATGACTTCTACAACAGTAGAAGGAGAATAGATAGATTATTCTGCAGCCAAAATCTGGAAAGGGTAGTGTTTCGCCCTRATGCTGTTGAGGGGTTGTACCACAATAATATGGTCTTGCCCTTGGGGAAATGCCTAAAAGAAAAGAGAAGGTGAGAATAAATGAGAACAGAACATCTGTATGAATCCTTCATAGCAAAATGGTATAGCTGCTAAAGCTAAGSAGACATAACTAGATTTTGCTGACTTATTACAGTATACTGCACAGGGTTAAACTTTTAAACAGTACTAGACTAGGCTATCTGCTTTCCCTCTATACTTTCCACAGAGCTGTACAGTGTAATGATAAACTGGAGAAAGCTGTTGTTTCCTTTTGATCGCCCTTATTTGTAATGTGAAAAGACAAGCCTTATTTCTGTTCTTCATGGTGCTGTTCAGTAATGCCTGTTTTGAAAGGGCTACCAATAATGCGATACAGAGCCACTGCAGATTTCTATCTCTGTGCCCTACCTCTGCACTGATCAATTCTCCTCATACCCTTGGAAGAGGAGTTGCTGTTTGTCCTTTATTGCTGCTTTAGTACACAGGTATCAGTGAGGAAACTCATTACTAATCATGAATCAGAGCACTTGTCTTATTTCTTATCTGGTTATTTATGATCAGTGTTTAATTTTCTTTCTTAATTGATGCACTTGTAATACCAGGAAAATTCATGTGGACCCCTTCCCCTTTTGATAAACCAGGAACAAAGAAGTAAAGTTACTAAATATGTACAGTGTCACAGTTGTAAGGCATGTGGTTTTAATTAAGTTTTAAGTAATTCCCTTTATCTTGTCATAGTAATTACGACTGTACAAGTCATGTCACATTAATATGTGAAAGCAGCACTTTGGCATGGCTGGTCAAGGAACAAAGCCTTTATGACCTGCTTTGTTAAATTAAACCAGAGAGACTGATCAACTTGTATTTTGCTACCTTCTTTGATAAATTATGTTAAAGATGAAGCAAAGTGCTAAAGGGCCAACACACATTGGTGCTAAATATTGCTGAACTATGGCAGCAAACAAATTGAGAGGAGAGATCTTGCAGACCTTTTAAATTTATTCCCTGGGCTTTGATAATGAAAAATGAAATGACATGTAGCAATGAAGTAGCTTAAGAGAATTGATAACACTTAACAAATCTAAACTTTATCCTTTTTTGTATTATAGAGTTGGATACTCTAGAGTTCCAACTAATTTTTCCATCTTCTGTTTAAGCAGAGGATGTCTTATACAGAATATAACTAAAGTTAGCTAGGGTGTGGATTCACAGTACATTAGCTAGTCTCTACTACCAAATCATCCAGATACTTACTGAGCGGAGCAAGTGCAACGTAGTCTTCTCAACCTTTAGTAGGGCATAAGGTCTGCTCCCTTTGGAGAAAGCTACTTTTCACCATCACAGGAAAGTTGTTTGAAATTAATAACATACTATAAATTTGTGTTCTAGCTCACTTTGAAGTAAATTTCCTGTATAGGTAAGCTCTATCAGCAACCTCGTAGCTTAGCTAAGTCATCTTGAGTTTTGGCTTCTGTACTGACTTATGTATGTTTGACCTGTATCACGATGGCACTTCATCTCTTCATTACAATGTGAAGTCATGCTCATAAAAACTAGAAAAAAGAATGGATACATAACCTTGTGTCAAATTCTTCATGGGAATAGTCTGCCTCATGCTCTCACACCCCACACACACTTTGAAGGAGCGAAAGAGAAGTGCCATCTTTTTCATGCTATGCCAATAACTGCTGAAGGGGTCTCTCACAACCCTTCTGACTGCTATGTTGATCCCTATCTTTTTGAATCAGTTTTCATTATAAATAACTGTAGTATCTGCTTCTGCTGGTTTTGCATGAAGCTGCTGTAGGGACAATTTTTGAAGACTCCTGGCTGGATTCTTAGCTGGGGTCTGTGGCCTTTTCATAGCAGAGACTTTAATCAGTTTTGAAATTCAGTCCTCTGTTACATGAGGAATATGCTGAGTAATAGCAGCATATCATTGTCACAACGGCTTGCAGGCAGATTCAGGAAGACAGCCCTGTTTTCTTTTCACATATCTGCATGTATTTCTTTCCAACATCTTGGGACCAAAAGGGACCAAAAAAAAAAATTCTTTTTCAGACAAGACATATAGGAGAAGGGTATGCTTTAGGTCCTTCTATCTGTATGAACAGTCACTGGTGGATGGCATTCTTCAAAAAGAGAAGATAGATTGTGTAGGAAATTACAACGTGGCTCCATTTTGCTACATACAAATTTTAACATGGTGTACTTAAGTTTTACATACTTCCTATAGTAAAAGCATTGCAGGCAAAGATGGGTGGTCTGACTTTGGAAAGTAAATAACCAGGAAAATGAGAACTAGGAATAAAAGAGGCCTATTTATGAGTCTGGAAAAGAAGTTGGAGGTAGCCACCTGTTTGTCCACACCAACATGGGGAAGTTGCCTCTAATGGACATGCCACTAAAATGAAACACAGCAGCAAAATGTTTTGAGGGCCCTCAGAGTGTTCAAGACTTGCAAGATTATTTTGTTAAAAAACATAGCAAAGACCATAGAATTCAAATGGAGGAAAACATAGTAATTTGGAGTCACTTGGGTTAAGCTTTTCAAAGACTCCGAGAAAGCCAGTGGCTGATGTGAAGTTCCAAATTGTTCCATTTTCTGACCATTTCAGTCAGCATTTCCTAAAGCAGAAGACACCAAGTATCTTTCAGCTGCAAAGGTCTGATCTAGGAAATTTGTTTTACTAAATTAATTTTACAGGAAAGTAAGCATACACTTTGACAAGAGACCTGTTTTGCAGGCATGTGTATGTTGGGCATGGACCTATTTTAAAAACTGTCTGCTCAGAAAACATTTAATCAGATTCTCCTATATTTCCTCTGTAGCTCATTTAGAAGTTAAATGGCCCAAGGGCAACTTTTGCAGTGGTCAACAGAATGACTGAATGTTTTTGGTGAATTAGCTCAGGAAAATTTACAAAGCTCTGGGTTCTGACACTTTCTACTGAAACCAAATATAATCGTAGGTCTTTACTAAGTTTTCAGAACAGTGTACATAAATATCATCCTCCTTTTCTCAGACCTGTTCTCTATCTTTAGATTCCCAACTAGCAAGACATAGCAAACTTGCACACTTACTGATGTTGCTGTTTATTGCTCCACAATCTGCAAACAGGAAGCACCTGGGAGATTAAATCTCAGAGTGGGTTGTTAAAAGGGCAAGAAATCTGAGAACCTGACAACTTAGAAGGCAGAAGGTGACTGCTGATATACTGAGACCATATGAAGCATCAGAATTATGAATCAAGCTAGTGATTGGCAGGTTTCTTGCTTGAATAGAGGATTATGATGAAAATTAGTGGAAAGTAGTGATTCAGAAAATGTGAAAGTTCTGTCTCCGCTTGTGAAGAGTGAAGGCCTGACTACATCCTGGATGTGTCCTAGAATGCATCTTCTAGACTTTCATTAATCAAACTTCTAGTGTTTTTATACTTGCTTATTGTTAATTGGGATGAAAAAGTATGGAAGCTTCTTTTTGATCTCCAGATAATTATCTCCCACTAATTATTGAAAAGTGAAGGTTTGTGGCTAGAATATAGACACCCTTTTACTGTTGGGGAAAAAGTACATTTTAGGAGAGTTTTCAAAAGCATCCATATAATTGTTAGGATTTCTTTTTCAAGATTGAAATATTTGTTTTTGTGCTTGAGTTTTAACTGAATAGGCTTTTTAGTTTTGTTTCTGCTTGCTTTCTATTAAAGAAAGATTTTTCACCAGCTGACCCTGCATTAATCTAAGCAATGAAAGACTTTAATCAGATGCTGCAATGTGCCCATTTCCTGCGGGCTTCTAACATGAATTGGAACCTGCTAGAAACAGAAGCTGACTTTCTCCGTAAGTCATTGTTCAAAGTGAGCAGGAGATTTCAGGAGTGGCACCTTTTATTCCCCAGCGGGAGCTGAACCCCTACTTCACTAGAGTGAAAAAAAATAATGCAGAAACACTAAGAGTGAAATCAAAGGTTAAGGAAATAAAGCCTGAAAGTGAGAAGGGTGTTGGGGAGTGGTATTAATGCAGGTCTGATGGAGCCTGCTCTGCAGAATCATGCCTTTTACTTCAGACATTCCTACCTGCTTGCAGACCTTGTCAGTGTAGAGTGTCTGCAGTGAAAGGTGCTCCAGCATTCCCCTGCTTCCACCTTCACAGCCAAAATAGGTTGTTTGCCATAATATTAATCTTGTTTCCATCACAGAACAACTAATAGTTGCTCAGCCTTACCTGCTCCCAAGTAAATGATTCACTTCATCATCTAAGTCAACAAAAGAACCCAAACTCATCTCTGGAAGTTAAAGAGTCTGAATCTTGAATAATCTACATTCCAATCAGTATTATTTCATGATATTTAACATTCTCTGCCCACCCCCCGTAAAATCACTGAATATTTTTCCTTGTAATGTGTTCAAAGAAAAAAAGTCTGTACTTTGGTGGATTTCCTGTGTTAGTGGCATTGTAAGAATTTTTTTTCTTTGGAAGAAGAAGAAAAACAGTATGCAGTTTCCTAATGTTAGCTCTACCCCAGTGCATTTCACTGGTCCTCACAAGGGAAAAGATTTGTATTTCCAGTCCCCTACTTGAAGCAATATTTGTTCAATAACACCACACCACCCCTCCAAAACAAAACCAAACACAAAACAAACCCAACAAAAAACCCCCCARGTTTTACAGCTTGGAGAACAGGACACATAAAATACACATTGCAGAGCCTAACCAGTGTGAGACAAAAACAGTGGAACCAAGAGTAAGAGATGCAAAAAGAACACTTGTGTCTGTACATTTAGTGGAAGGGAAATAGCAATAACAATATTCTAATTGTAAGATATTCCTTTTAATTTGTAAGTGTTAGCACTGAAGCTGGTCAAAGACTAGCCTAGAAAAAGCCCCTCCTTGCATGTCCTGCTTACTCAGCTCAGTGCAGCAGCTGTTCCAATAAGCAATTTGATGTTTAGCACCTGAGAATTTGCTCTCTCCTTCAGCCAGGATTGCAAGCTCAACAAAATGTATAAAAGCATGAAGTTTCATAACTCTTTCTCCCTAATGCAATAGCCATAGAAAATCTGGGTTATGGTGCATTCATTAGCTTTCTAGTAAAATTAGTTTTTATATTTTGAGGCTTTCCTTTTTTCTCAACACAATGAAATCTCTTCTGTGTGTCCAAAAAGAAGCATTTAAAAGAAAAAGAAGGGATGGGGGAGAGTACGAAAGAAAGATGGTGCTCTTACCTCCAAATAGCTTGCTAAAGATAAACATTCCTTGCTTGTAGCCTACAACCAGCAGTTTACTATTATTTATGGATAAAAATTATGAAATAGAAAATTTGTCTTCATTATCTTTTTCAGATTTATTTAAAAAATCAAAAGTATTTATTTCTTACATTCTCAGGACTTTAAATTCACATAAATGATACCTACTCTCGAATGGACTTCCATCCAAGCTGCTGGTTTTACTCTTCCAGTTTAGTCACCTCCAGCAGCTTTCATCTAAATCTCACTATATTTATCTCAAATTCCTGGAGTCATGGGACGTATCGTTATTGCTTTCTCATTATTGCATCAGAAAGGTTGGCTGAAACATACCCTAAGGTTTCAGGAACAAGAAGCAAAAAAAAAAAAAAATTCTAAACTTATTTTTGGTAAAATCAAACCCATAAAACTTTAAAGCCACTTAGGAAAAGAGACACTTCTGATCCAAAGAAATATTTATATATTTTGTCTATATTGGATTCATTCTCCCCAAAAGTGGCATTCGTTCCTTAGGTCTGACACACTGGCCAGCAATTCCACCTTTTCCTGGTTTTGGTTCTAGGTTAGTTCTTGGCTGCTTCTACCCAGGCTTCTCAGTAACTGTGATAGCTCAGCATGGCTCTTGGGAGCTGGGATTTGTGGGAGTTGGGGTACACGAAGGATGTAGCCTGAGAAACAAGAAAGGTTTTGTGAAAACATGAGATATCAGAGCAGTTCCACCAAAGAGCCCCTCAAAGTGTTGTTAGATCCTTCTTTTCAAGTAGACATCCTAATAAGTCTCTGTTTGTGGCCAAGCATTAAACGTCTGTGGGATGGGCAGGGTCTGAAGGAGGAAAAGGAAAATGGGGAAGGGAAGAACTGTGTTAGTAATCTCTCACTGGATGCAGCAGTTATTTCTCAAATGTTGCATTGCTTTTTAYCTTAACTGTTTAGCAGTCACCAGAAGTACAAAGTTACACTATGAGCAAATTCTGATGGGGATTAGAACATAAAAAACCCCAGTAATGTACCATCAGTTTCTTTTATGATTTACTGCTAGAAAGGAATATTTCAGGAGCTGTATGAGCAAGAAGACATTGCTGTCAGCTCTGTAGCTGTTGCTCTCAGAAAAATCTTAGTGTGCACCAGAACAGAGCAAAGCAAACCCATCCTTGTATTGGAATAAGAAGATGGGTTTGGAGCTTGCTAACTGATTTACCAGAATTACTAAGAGTTTCTGGCCCTGTTTTCTGTGGGGCTCTAAGGCTCTGAGGAGAAAGGAGTTGAAAGCTGCAGATGAGGTTGTCAGTGATTGCTGGGGGGTGCAAGTGGAGAATGGAAACCAACGAGAAGGTGAAAAGTGACATGGTGTTTCTACCAATGTGRATGGAGCTAAGCAGAGATTAGGGACCTAACTATGCAAGATCTCCTCTCTGAARAGAAATTAAGAACTGTATTGTCCTATTCCCATCAGGCACAGCATGGTATGAAGATAATTTTACAAGATTATGGACTTTCCTGATATGTGAGGAAATTTATATTCATTTCCTCAAGACAAAGACTTCTTGGGTAGTTTTTCATCATATAAAGCTTTTTCTCCCTCATTCCTATTGGAAGATATCACAGATCTGTAACTTGCTTGAAATTATTCTGTCTTCTGTTTCCTCTGTAGACTTCAGTAAGAGTTTGCTTTTTTAATTGTTTTGGTCACAGCAGACCAAATGTATGCCTCATATAGCAAAGGACTACTGTCTGAAAGGGCGATGATTCTGAGAGGGAATTTGGAAGCCAAGATTCTTCCTGTTTGGCATTCTTTTATAACAACAGGGCTGAACTTCCAGTGAAAATTGTTGTCTTCTGTATTATTGCACTTTTAAGTCTGATATTCCTAGATGTTGTTGCTTGGATGGGGGAGGATGGTTCTTAAACAAGAATCAGTAACAATATGTGTTAGCACACTGCTTATATGTGTAGTGTTATCTGAGTATTGATGACTGCGGTATTAGAATAGAATTTGACAGACCCTGTCCTATCTAATTCTGGACATTTCACTTCTGTGACTCCTTCTATTCTTCCCCTTTTGTCTTGTCTATTTAGACTAGAACTTTTTTGGAGTGAGGGGATTATCTTTTATTATGATGATTGCCCAGTGATGAAACTATCAGAAATCCATTTCTCCAGAGGGTTTTCTAGACAGTACTGTTATATGTGAAGTCATCTAGCATTCAGGTACAGTCTGGTTTTACTTCTTCAGAGCCTTTGGAGACAAAACCATTTTGTATCTATATGCAGATAATAGTCTTGAAAATGTTTTGGATCTCATTATTAATTCCGTGGACATGTGTATGCTATCTGTATGTTCAGTGTTTTGTGATCACGCTACAATATTAGAAATACAGACTGTTGTAGAGAGGGTTGTCAGTTGAGGCAGGCAATACAAACAACACAAGCAGTGCATTTACCAAGCTTGGTAAGTTCATTATTCGGGGGGGGATTTTAGTTAAATTAGCTGAAATGACAACCTGTTTGGAATGAAATGAGATTCAATGGCAATTTAAGATTAATCAAGTGAGTATGACATGCCCCCAGCTGATAATGAGGTTTATGCAGACATGCATTATTTTCTCTATTCCAGTGATCCCAAGTACATGTAACCAGCTGAAACGTCTAAAATTTAGTATTAAAATTAGCTCTAGCTTTACTGGTTTGTTGTAACAAGAGGTTACTTTTGTCTGAAACTCAACAACTGCTCAAAATTCCAGAGAAAGTTTCATTTTCTGTCTCTTCCAGTGCTAAACTTGAAGTGCTCTGCATGTGCACATGGTGCCACCTGACACAGGTTGAATGTCAGCACTGTGGCAGCTAGCTTCCTTTAAGAGACCTCTACTAATGATAGCTATTGATCCAGTGGTCGGCGTAGCTCAAAGACAAGATCAGCTTCAATGCTTTTTCCTTCTCCTGCCCTCTCATTTATAGCAAAGTTGCCCTCAGACATCACTTTCACGCTTGGGGATGAAACCTACTTATTGGTGAACACCCTGTGCATTCATTTATCAGATTTTACTGCCACGTTATTGTTACAGGTTCATAGCTAGGACTTTCATGAGAAGAAGTCTTTAATATGACATGAAACTATCCACAGGCATTGTTCATAGTGTTTCAGATGCAAAGATTTCACCCATCAGTACAATGTTGTGTAGAGCTAAGGTGCTTATGTGCTCAACGTGGGGTAACTACTATTAGGTAAAAGAAGTTTTAGAGTGTTATTACAAAATAGTGACTGAGTAGTTATGCTGTATAGCCTCTCAGTATTTCTACTGATTACYATATTATTAGAATATTAAAATTTTTTAACTTTAAAAATATTTTTCTAAAGGGAACTTACAAATAACTCAAATTCGCATTTGGCTTTTAAGGACTCCAGAGTGATCCCAAATAAACCAACAGGCTTTGATTCTTCATTTTATGGAGTACATTAAAACTGAAGTAAAAGTGATGCATAGTATCTGTGGAATGCCTTGCTTCAAATTTTCATATCTGTATGTTGTGTGTGTGTATATAAGTATGTGTATATTATGTATTATGCATATATAAAGAAATGTATACTTAATGGGTTTAAATAGTGACTGGACAAATGAATGGCAAAACCCACCCAAATCCACCATCAATTCAGGTACCCCTGTCTCTCAGTAGCAAACACATGGAGGCTTGAGAGTATCCTGGGAGAGTAACACTACATGTTTTCCTGCTGTTGGCTATGGTCAGAATACTGACAGGACTAGATGGACCTCTGCTGTAAGTGCTTTTCACCATTATTCTAGAAGGCCAGATATAACCCCCTCACCCCGTTGATGGAAATTAAGTCAAAACCAATGTAGTTTCAATGAACACCTACTCTTTTCTTATGAATGGAGAAACAGAAAATTGTACAACATATTGCAGTTTCAAGACATTCACTTGTTTGGACTAGGGAAGAAAATTTGAGAAAATATAACTCCCTCCCCCCCCCCCCCCCCTTATAAAACTGAAGGAAAACTTAGGAAATATGAAAATCTGAATCTGAATCTGAAAGTGTACGTTCATTTTTTCCACCACTAAAATAATCTTCATCAGGGAGAGAAATCCGCCTGTGGTACTATGGAGAAAGAATTTGTTACTTATATAGTTAACTTTTGGGTAAGTAATTCAGAAACTAGTCACTGCTGAATTATTTTCATCTTGAATGCCTATTATGCAGTTTGAAATTTAAAAGATTCAAACCATATTTTTGCTGCTAAGTCCTGCTGAATAACACACATTGTATATAAAATCATTGTGCTAAATACTTTGTTGCAAAAAGACAAGAATATCCATCAAACAGTAATAAAATGTAACCTGTTAATTTCAAAACATTCCCACACAGAACTGTCTGGAATGTAGTGTAACATCTGTAAATGCTTCTGATGCCTGGGATCCTGTTCTTCTTGGTACGGACATGGACTTTGTTCTGAAAGAGCCTTTTTTTATTTAAAATGTGACACAGAGAGTTAAACCAAGGGAGAGAGAAGGGAGATGACTGGTAATTTTGAACCATGGTCAAAGGCATGTCAAAATGCCCCATGGAGCCACATAGTGCCTTAACCAAGGGTTATTTTACACTGAACCATAAACTAAAGATAAAACAAAATTGCTGTGAAAAGCTAATAAAAAATTTTCTTCCAAAGCTACTCTATCAAGCAAATCTTAAAAGAAGAAAACATTCAACGGCTGAAGACTAATTAAAGGGCTAAAATGGAATGGAAGAAAGAAAATAACGAAAATCCAAAATAATGCAGAAAACAGAACTTTCAGTGCTAAGGATGCTAATAACCTTACTGCTAAGTCACCAGCTTGCAGATCCCTTATACTTCATAAGTTTTGCCTTTCTATGAAGATAATGCCATTGAAGTAAATGTGACTGAGTCAGGGTGAGGTTAATAATCTGATCAAGAACAAGAAGAGATAAACCTCAGTTTAACTAAGACTCAAATGAATAAATCTAGGGATTGACATTATGGTGGTTAACACCAGACAAGGGACTGTGTCCTTTTGGGACGCAAGTAGAGTAGACTCTGGCTGGAAACGCTGTCTAGCATTTAACCAGGTTGAAAAAAAATGTCCAAGTAATTGATCTGGAGGGGTAAAGCTTCATTTATTAAGGAAGCCCCAGTGTCCTCAGTAAGAAAAACTCAGTACTCCATCAACAACTCAGCTGTTGGCTGTAATATGCAAGGAACAGATTCAGTGAATGGTTGTTGTGATTGCCAATATGTTTAAAATAGAGCAAGGAAAGGCACTGTAAAAAAAGCCCAAAGTAACAGAGTTCGTAGTTTACTTTTGTCTAAAAAAGAAGAAAAGCTAAAGAGAAACTAAAATTAAAAGGCAGAATTAACAGTAAAGTTGTGTCTGTGGTATTTAGTAATGCTGGGTGTATTTATTTGTCCTGTAAGAACAGGAGCTAAAAACTCTCAAAAGAGCAAATACGTATAAATAGCAATTTTTTACGAAATTCCAGTACAGAGATACGTCTTTAGTTTTTACCTTAAAGTCAAAGCTACTGTTGTTTACATGGCGTTATGAGCTACACATTCCCAACTGTAGCTTGAGCATCTATTTACATTCATGGGTCAATAGTGTCTCTGCCAGTTTGCCTTAGCAGACCAAATGAGAAATGCTAATAGATGGTCTTAGTAAATGTTAACATTACAAAAAGCCTTGGCATACACAAAAATGTTTTTCTGCTTGACCCTATAATGTAGTCTGGACATGAAGTATTGTACTAAAATAAAAAAAAAAAGCTACAGTTTGCTGCAGCAAAGTGAACTGCATTTGAAAACCACTAAAACTGACCCAAAACTTGACTCAATACACTATGGTCTCAAAGGGAGTATGTGTTGCYGTGGTGAGCTGAAGCCAAAGCACCCATCCTTTAACTGTTGACCTTCTGAAATGCAGCATGATTATTCTCCAAAAGGTTAATTACTTTCAAAGAATGAAGTGGTTTTTTATTTTTTTCTAACAGTTCTAAAAATGAGACCCTTAATAGAGAAGACTGCCATGASACCAGTCTCTCTGAATGGATGTGGGCGTTCTGGCCCTGAAGCATCAGAAGGCTATACCTGGGGGCTGTGCGGGACAGTTTTTTGCTGGCAGAACAGAGATTGGCAAGTTCTGAGAGGCAAATGAGGAGAAGGAAGACCACCAGCAGAGCCCTCTGTGTCAGGAAATTATTCACTTCCCTGCAGTAATATGCTTCCTTGTCTTTGTCCCACATAATAGGGTACTTGGTTTTTCAGGAACCTATGTGGGACAGAAGGAATTTCTTTGTGATCTTTTTTGGAGGCATAGCTGACTTCGTTCACTCCTCTTCATGGAAACCATAGGAAACTCTTGTCCTATTAAGTTCAACTGCTACATACACTGACTTCTTAATTCACTTCATAAAAAGGAGACATTACTGGTGCCTGGTGACATCAGGAGATGAGTGATCTCTGGATTCTTTTGGTTCCTGTGCACACTGTTAAAGAAGGAAGTATTGGGCCTAGCAGCCTCTTCAAGTTTCATTCTCCTTCCCTGTTTAAATCAGACATCAGGTGSTTTCACTGACCTCCCTAAAATAGATTAAGCAGAAGA
This sequence comes from Oceanodroma leucorhoa, assembly GCA_030449065.1. Lineage (NCBI taxonomy): Eukaryota > Metazoa > Chordata > Aves > Procellariiformes > Oceanodroma > Oceanodroma leucorhoa. The sequence continues at coordinate 1,350,259 of JASVER010000080.1, read as the reverse complement.
AAACAGGCTGTGCTGCAGCCAGCCTGTGGAAAATCAATGAGCCTCCTTGGCGATGCAGCAAAAAAAAAAGAAAAAACAAACAAACAAAACCAACCCAAAAAACACTCTGTGACTTACTTTGAGTTTCACAGACTTTGCCCAGCTGGGCAGCCATATGGTAGAATTTGTAGTACCACTTTTGGGAAAGGCCCAAGCATTGTGACTGCTACTGAAGGAAAAAATTCCTCACTGGGGGCATCCTCCACAGCTGCATACTCAGGACAGCAGCATTAAAGATCTTTTTTAAAACATGAACGTAGTTTGGTTACTTGCCATATATATCTTATACAATTCAAAAATACCAGATTGAAAAGAAGGCTCAAATGTGCCTAACTATTTGGGATGCATTTATTATTAAACCTCTTTAGGCCAAAACTTTGGTTATATAAAACTTAGATTATATAAAACCTTTATTTAAAAAGTCAAATGAAATAGTTCAATAAATTAAATAAATTCTACTCGTTAACAAAAAAAATTGCCTGACCTATAAAACTTGCAATGTTTTGTTCTTAGCTAAATCATTTTTCACTTTATAGAGATGCAGAATTATAGTGTCTTTTTCTTTTCTCTTTTTTTTTTTTTTAATGCATCACAAACCTGATGCAGAAGCACATGTAAAGGCTGGGGACAAAAGGTCTTGGCTGTGGAATGAACTTCCAGAGGAGATTAGGTGAATTGAAACTCTGATCATCTTTAAGAAAGGCCTTAAAACCTCTCCATCTGATAAATTCTGTCCATCAAAACTAGACTGTCACTCAAAACACTAAGCACTCACACTTCTTAAATAATCATAATTTTCWAAAAATCTCAACAAGAGCAGAGCTTTTCCACAGCCTCAACAGACAGAAGGGCCAGAAATTCCACATGGTTTACCAGAGACTTCATTAGCACTAATCTGTTTTATGTAGAAACATTCACATTCTCCAATGGCTGGTGACAGTACAAACACTCAGATCAGAGGAAGAGGGTTTTTAATGCATTAAGAAGTTTTATTTTTTTTATTGGCTTGCCTTTCTGTATAAATTCTGTAGTCTTTCACAAGTACTGATCGCTTACAGAATAAGGGAGCCTTGTGCTGGATGAAATAATTTTGAAATGTCTGATACATATAAAAAAGACAAGAATGTGATGACTTTTTTATAGAATTACTTTAAGCAAAATTACGTTTTCTTAAATATTTTATACCAGGAAAGTGAAACTGAATATGAAAAACACTTGGCTTAGAGCCAAGTCTTTTCTCCAGGGTCATGGCTTTATAGCTAAACTTAATGTAGAATTATTTCATGGATGCTGGGAAGAAGAATCCTTCAACTTGCTGAACAGCAGCAAAAATATTCTTTACTTGTGACCTCAGACCTCTGCTGCAGCTCTGCAGAAGTTAACATGCATTGGACCTGCTCTTACCTCCTGTTGTCCTCTCCTCCCCACTCCACCTCAGCACAATATTTGATGCAAAGAAAGTTCAAAAGAGGATAATGAGGCAATTTTGCAGATGCTTAAGGGCACTGCTCCAAGTGTGGGCAGTAGCTTGGAAAAAATGCAAAGGTGTTTATTTGAAAAGATATCAAATGGGCAGGATAGGCTAATCTAATGGATCAAGTCCAGTTGTCATCTCAGCTGTGAACAGAAGAATTTGGAAGTGGTGATGGGTGGTATACATCAGATGGTGTATCAGATAAAGATAGAAAAAATATTACATAATGATCTAATATCACATTTAAAATAGTATGACCAAGCTTCTGAGTTGTGTTTAGGAGGAAGAGAAGGTCCTATCTAGTTCCACTGAACTCTACAGTCAGTCCCTTAGCAGGGTAACAAGTAACTTCATATTCATTTAACAAATAACCCCATTAGAAGTGCAGGATAGCCAAATCAAAAAATTAAAATTCTCGAGGCAGTCCTCCAAAGAGCCATGAGATTAGCTGATGTGTGTATGTATGTGCATTTATATATGAGAATATGAATTTATGTGCATGTGCTTCAAATGTTTAGATGTATTGGCTTATTTTGGTGTGCCTTTTGATTTTGAATATCCCTGTCTAGCTCCAAAGTGTTGGTCTGGCGGGGTTATCAGCTGTTTTGGTCTGCCTGATGTTGTGAGGCTTCCAAGATTATAATTAACTCTGTGCCTCTCCCAACCTGCAGATCATTGCAACAGAATTGACATCTGCATGTCCTCAATCCTGGTGCCCATTCTGAGAGGACTGAAGCTTCTCTTATTATGGACAAGCGATGTAGTTCCCATACCAGTTCCATCTCTAGATCCAGAAGTTCTTACATTCCCCTCTCCAGTATATTAATTTCTCTGTTTCAACATTCCCACTTTTAGTTTCATCATTGCTTTTCCTTCAGGCCCTGGGTTTCTCCAATTGTTTAAAAAACCTTAAAGAAGTGGTTAGGATCTCCAACTTTTCCATAAAGCGTAGTGTTAGAGAGGGCAGGAGAAAGGACTTTTTTTCTCAGCAAGAACCAGATAAAGTTGGAAGAGAACTTTAAAATGCAGAGCTGCTTCTGCTGTCTTGTACAGTCTCCCTTCCAATGAGAAAAGTGTCAACCTCTGGGAGCGTGGTTTGGAGAGGGGAACTGTACTAACCTTGTGCATCAGACCTGCTTCTCTGCTTGACTTGTCATAAATTCCCTTCCACCCCTCCAGTCAGCATGGAAGTTTTTGCTAGGTTTGGAGCTTTTTTTCTCATTGCTAGATTAGCTTGTCTCTACCTGAGCTTGCACAGGAATCGTTGTGGAGTTTTGGAGCCTTTATACGGTATGAGATCTGCTTGCTCAATGTGGGCTCTGTGTTAATGCCCAGTAAAACTTCCCAGTTCTATAGGGAATGGTAGAGCTTTCAAAAAGGAGGTGCAGCTCAGGAGGAGCTTAAGATCTGTCTGTGAGGCATTTTGTTATGATGACACTTTTGGGTGTACTAACTAGAGCAACCAATATGACATGTTAGAGAGAATAGCCAAAAAATGGCAGTCAATCTTGATCACTGCATTTTTCCTGTGTGTAAGAACAACAGAGTTACCACTGCAAGAACAGAATCATTTCCTTTTCTGATAAACAAAGCAGGCATAAGCAAAAGGAAAATCATCAGGTGGCCCAACATGTGTAATGTTAGACTTGTACACATAGTGTACTTCAGATGTACACCGCAGGGGTATAATGTTGTGTATTTAAGCAGCAAGCATTGTCACAAGATTGCCCACAGTAAAGAGCTTCAAGGATTCAAGAGGTGCAGTAATATGAAATTGGATGAATAGCTCAGTGGTTACACATATGGAATAAAAAGTGATTGTAAGTGGAGCTATTTCAATTTAAGTAAAGTATTAAATGGGGTCCCCAGGGATCAATACTTGAATTTGTACTGTTTCTAATCTATAAAAATGCCCTTGGTGAAAAACCTAACTGCAAACCCATACAATTTTCTGGTGAAATAAACATGGGAGAAGGTGGAGTACAGCACAGTCAATGAGCAAATGTAACTTTGAACTAGGTCAGCGTATAGCAAACAGAATCTGTTAAAGAATATATAGCCAAGCAGATGGGATCTCAGAACTGGGTAAATCTGACAGGAATAGAACTGTACTTGGTTAAGAAAAATTTAGAACGGAACACAAATGAATTGTGGTAGAAGACAAGCAGGATCTGGTCATGTAGGTAGGCTGAAATGCTGGAGACGGACTCCGAAAAGTATAGCGGCAGAAAGTAATATTTCATCTCCAGCAAAGAAAAGCAGAAAAACTTGCAAACTCCAGTCACTTTTGGAAAAAGCAATTCCAAATTAATTTAAACATGAAACCTGATCCAGCTTACTCTGCACCCTGGAGAACGCTAGGGAAGTTTGAGATGAGTGCTGGCAAAATCTGCTGCCGACCAATTTAGAAAACCTCCAGTGATCTATCCCCAAAACCTGAGCCAGAATCAGCTGTATTCCACAATGCCTTCCAGCAAACCCTAGCAAGGGGACTTGGAAGAAACAAAGGGAAGTGTCAGAATTTTTATCCCAACATTTAAAAGTATTACATAAAACAGTTTTCCCTCTGGATTATTCACCTTACCCCAATTTGCTTATGTGCTTTGCTAAGTTAATGCTTTTCCTATTTGTTATTTTTGTTATATGGGATTTATATTTCTGTCATTTTGCTTTGTCTTAGTTGTAGCTCTGCCAAAAATTGCCTAGAGTTTCCAGTCATACTCTTCTGTTGTTTTTCCCCAATTTAAAAGATAATCTATATAAACCTAAGTATCTTTTATATGATCAAACTTCTGYGTTTTCAGATATAACTGGGTATTGACTAGAATTCGTGTATGAGTATGAAAAAATGGTTGTTTTTTTTTGTTGTTATACATGGATATGAGCTTTTTTTCGTACATTACTTATCATGACAACCTCTCACATCATACATGAAAAATATTTGGAATACATTATATTCCTTCCCTTCTACCAGTATTTCATCTTCAGCAGGTGATAAAAATGCTCCCTTTMTCCATACCTGCTCCTTGCTATGTAACTTAGCTGTAAATAAAGTATGATCTCGATCTCTCTATCTATCTCTTTTATTTCTTCTATTTTTAAAACAATGCACAGTGTGTGTACTCACTCCGTTATCTGTTTCTCTCTTATACGCCCAGAACAATGTGTCTCTTGGGCTCCTCTTTTGGCTTCTGTCATAAGGTAAGAGCAGCGTTTCTACAGGCAATGGAATTGGCTATATTTTGTTTTCTGGAGTGAACTTTGTCCTCAGAAGATTGATTCAGATTATTCTTTAATCACTTTGGCCTATCTGCTTGATGAGACTGAATGTAGGATGAGGTTTTAACATGGTAACAATTACTTCTTTTTCACTGGTGTTAGTTATTCCAGTTTCTTTCTCACCCATGTGCTTAGTGCTTAGCTCCCTCCCCAGAAGGAACAGTCATTCCTGTAAGTTGCATTTTTCACCCATTTACGTTCTATTACCTGTTCCTAACTACTCCCTGGTGCATGGGCTGGGCTGATGTACAAGAAAGGAATGTCCTGCTTGATTAAAATGGGGTTATAGACCATTCACCTGTATTAGAGCAGTGAGCTGGCAGAGGTGATGTTTTCTTGTCAGCAGTCCATGTTGCTGGAGCTTGCAAACTACTGTGAAGTGATAAAATCCATTTCATTTATTTCATTTCATTTCTTACCTCTTCCTGTTATTGCAGCTTACATTAATTGTAATAATAGGTACGAACTTTGAAACTCCCCCCAACCTTTTTCATGACATCTTTCTTCTGATGTGTATCCTTAATTGTGACTTCAGTGTCAGAGAGTTTCTTGCCTTTCATAATCCCATAATTTTCAGGATGTATTGGACAACTGTGGTTGTGTTGTAAATTCTAATTGCATAGTTCAGGGTTAATTCTGCGTTTTCCAATGAACACTCAGTTTTTCTTCCAGATCTCAATTACAATCTTATCTCATATCTGGTCCTAGTTAGACTTGCAAAATTGGCTTAGATTGATCACAACCCCCTCTGTAATTTCACATTCTTCTGTGCCCTGATTAAAAGCACATACTTCATGTGTTTCATTTTTACAAGGAATGCAGTGCTCCTCGAATTTCTGGTATGGTTTCATAGTTAGACTTCTATGTCTAAGATATAGCTGAAAACATTTGTGCTCTGAATCAGGCAGTGCTATGTGAAAAATCAGACCACCTCCCGTGTATCTTCTTATTTTTTGGCTCCTATCCTTTGCAAGTACATCTGAAGTGCTGTGTGAACTTCCTAATGTTTTTCCTTTTTGTAGGTATTTCCAGCTCTCATCATGCTTTTAGTTACTTCATTCTTCCACTGTGTGCATAATTTAAAAACCAAAAATGTCATTATTGCATCAGTTGCTAGCCTGAAATTAGAGTCAAGTTTCTGGGCATAGTGCAGGGTATCACAGCAGTTTGAGCAGCTGTTACTGCAAGAAGTTGCCACCGTGAGAGAAGTCTTTGGTCTTATGCCTGATGCTGGGCTGTACAGTCCTGCAGCCATCCTGCTGTATTACCAACGTACAGCTACCCAGTCAGCCAGACCTGCTTGCCAGACTGACTGAAAGGTAATTAAGAAGTTTACATTTTCCTGTTGTTAGATGAGTGAGATTGTCTGTGTGAATAGGCAGAAGCAAGAGGTGGCAACATGCATCTGGGGAGGAACAAGGGGGATACAACTGCACCTTTCTGCACTGGTTTGCAGTTAGATCAGTTTAGACTTGAAATCACACCTACAGACCTGCATCATCCAGTGTTTCAGCTACAGCTGCTTCTGTGTTACACAGCATGGGATTGTAGGTACAGCATACTTCCTCACTGACTGCCTTTTGGCTGTGCTTCMCATTGCAGCATCACCTCTTCATTGAATAACTCTGGACTGTTACAAGCATAAGCATGGTTAACATTGGCAAATTCCTGAGAAGCTTTAGTTTGCTTGGTTTTGAGCTCTTTTTTTTCTTTTGTTTTTTTCTTTTTTAAACCTGGAGAGTATTTTTGTACTGGTACTTAATCAAGTAGAAAAATGGCCTCCACACTGATAGTAGGGCAAGTTATTATTACCTGTATTACCTCTTGGGTTGGAGATATTTATCTGATAGGGCATATTTAGAAGTAAAAGGCTCAKAGAAAAACAAAATCTTCCCCTTTCTTGTCCCTGATCCTTCCAGCACAGCTGAAGATACACATGATCCAATACTGAGGTGATGTTTTCCAGAGTAAAAAAAGAAAAATTAAAAAACAACTTCTTTTCTTCTAGCATTCACATTTCTGCTGAAACATGGCTGAATTTATCCATGAAATGCACAGGTTAAAGAGTTCCACTGCTTCTGAATACAMTTCTAAATTTTAAAAAGCAACTTTTTACTATTCTCTTCATGAAATTAAATGCAAGTCATAGAAAAAAAAACCAAGAGCAAACCTGGTGTGTTTAGATGGGCATTTGAACTGAAGCCAGAAAAAGCAAAACAAGTCACGAAGAATGTTTTTGTTCTGAATCACTTTTAAAATCTACTATGAAATATACTATTTTCAGGGTTCTGAATCCGTTTCTCCTTAATCTTAAATAGCAGATCTCTCAACTTAGTTGATACCCAGAGCATGGTGGGAGGAGCTGTGACCTGCAGTCACCGTTGCAGCTGGGAAAAGCAGCATTTCTCATGAGACTCCTTTGAACACAGCACCCCATCTGCTTCATAATGTTGCAGCCTATTTCTAGGGCCACATGTGAGACACAGCTGGTTGGAGGTCTAAGTGGTATTATCTGGCATAGGGGGTTCTTGGAGCTGGAGAGAGAAGCCTCTGTGTTGAACTGTGAATGCAGAAGTTGCCAGCATCACAGCAGGGGACAACGAGACAGGGTCTGGACAAGAAATCCTCCTGCACAGAAACTTAACTGGCGACATTCAAGGGGGGTTTCTAACCAATACATCAGTGGGATTCTAGAACAGCCTCCCAGTAGGACTAGTGGGACAAGAAATCTAACTGGTTTCAACATCAAGTTTTATAAATTTTTGAAAGTGATTATATACTGTTATTATATAGAAGCAGGGTCTAGGACTCAGTGATTGAAGATGTTCCTGCTAGATTTAAATTCTAAGGCAAATAAGAAAGACATTTTCTCAATTGAAATATACAGGTGGAATGGGGTGAAGGAAAGAAACTCAACCCCAGAAACCTTCAGCACATCTGAATAGGCTTCCTCATAGAAACCTTAACGGAAGTTTAACTCTGGAACATAAAAATGCTTATTCTGTATTGTCAGTTTCAGTACTGATGGATACATCAATAACTGCTACAGAATGCTCATATCCTGTCATCTTGAATCTATCACGTCTGCCTAGGACCTAGAAACGCTATCTACAAGCTGCCGGATTACCAGGCCACTTTTATTTTTCCAGCAACCTGTGCTGCTGTAATATAAATGGTACATCAGTCTGGCCATTGCAAATTTGAGGGGAGCGTAAAATGAACTAAACTGTATATAGAAGAAGAAACTCCATGGTGAATAGTCAGTTTTCATGTTTAATTAAAAAGCTTCTGATTAATGTGAGGCTGCTACAGAATTTTTAGTTCACCGCACTAGAATTACATAAAAACTCAGGCAATTCAGATAGAATTGGTATTTTATTGGTGCAGGTTTTAGGCCTTGACTATTAAATCTGGCTTCCTGTATTGGTTTTTGCCTTCTGTTGAGAAAATCTACAAGTAAACCTTAAGTTTTTACATAAAGGAGTGAAAGGGAGGAAGGGAAACTCAACAGATACAGTTTGGACCGTGCTGAACTTAGAACTTGGTTAGAAATAGGCCAAATGCTCATCCTTAATTAATTGTATAGTAAAACTATTCTGAAATATGCATATTAAAACTTAATGTTATTTTAAACCAACTTTAAACATTATTTCAATTTGACCAAATATAGTTTAAGCTTTCTTTTAAAAAATACTGCTTTACCATGAGCATCTCTCAGAACAATCCTTTATATTAAATGCAGAAAGCTTCTAAAATTCTCTGATATCAAGACTGTGAAGTGCCAGTTTACATGCAGTGTTGAAGATATTCATTAAAATTGTAATTAGACTCACGATTAAATTCAGCCGCAGTAGAAACTTTGTGTGTAAGTGTTGCTACAGGAAGAAACCTCCAGTCTGAAAATTAGTTCAGCAGTCTGAGCTATTTTAATTATGCAGAGTTGATTATCATTGGAGAAAGAAACCTTTATTACAGCACCAGAATGCTGATTCCTTCCACCCTCCAGCACACTGCCTGTTTTTCTGGGCTACAGTGTGGTATGTTTTGATAGCCTAACAATGTTCTCTGTAAATAATAGGATAGTTAATCTGAGTGAGTTCAGGATCCTACTATTAACATTTTATTAAATGACCATTCATATGGTCATTTAATGTAGCACCTATCTTGCTTATCATGTTACAGCRGTAGCTTCTAGTTGCATACAGAAACTTGCACTTGTAGTGAGATGTTTTTTAATCTGCAGAATTTTACAAAGCTGCATTCCAAGGCAACATCTTGTTTCCATTTTTGCAAACCCAAAGCTAGTGACAGAGATGCTGATGGATGGCTCTAACTGTCTAAAATGTCACAAATATACCTAAATTTGGCAAATCTGAGTATAGCAGAAGGAAATGTCCCTCCCCCTATTCATGTCTATTTGATTATCGACAGAGTCCCCTATCTTAGCAGCAGATTTTATACATCAGTTGAGAAGAGCTTGATTCTCCAGAATGGAACTTGACTTTATTTCAAGTGAAAAAGCAGAGGGTACAGCACACAGTCTCCTTGCCAACCCCTTCACGCTTATGTCCTAGTATGGTATGGAGGTTATGTGTAGCTGTGCAAAGTTTTTTGGGCACGGTAATCCAACTGCAGCACTCTGCCTTGCTCCCTGGGAGACTTGCTTAGGCTGCAGTGGCCAGAGAGGCAAGGTAGTTGTTGCTCTGATCTGAAACGGTTCTTCCGTCCATCCCCTAATTCTCATCCACTGTCCTGGAATTTAATTTCCAAGCTTCACACACAGATTACTCATTACTATTTTGTTTTCAGGCATGTGAGTTTTAACAGTACCTTTGGGATTCCTTTATTTCTGGGGTTTTTTTTGCTTCATGTCTGCTGCTTTTCAGAAGCATGTACCTTCCCCAAATGTGCCAGATTTCTCTGAGCTGGTCCTTCTTTGTATGTGTATCTGTGATTCTGTAAGTCTTGGAGATGTCTAAATATTTAAACATAAGCCATGTAAGGTATGAACTATTCCTTTCATTCCTGTCATAAAGAAATAGATATGTCAAAATAAATTCACAGATTTAGCCATATTTACAAACTTACAGCCCAACTACCTATTTAGGTACTCTGATGTGATAAATTATACTTTTCCCCTATTCTCTATAAATTAGTGCTTAGAAATATATATTTTTATTTGAAAAGAAAACCTTTAAGGTGGAATTGGGTTAATACATCCAGGGGGGCTAATTCATGTGGAAAGGCATGACCAAACGAAAGGAAGACTAGGAAATTCTTAGAAAGGCATGGCAAGCTTGTTCTGTGGTGTAATACAAACCTGCAGTTCCTCATCCACTTGCTATTGTTACTGTTGCTAAAAATAGMAAAACTCCTCAGATAAGACTTCAGACCAAATACATCTCACACTGTTGTCACCTCTCACCCAGATATCATAAAACCAGAATATACTACCCTTCTTTTTTTAAACAGTGAACTGCTTTTTGTGTCTGCCCTAAAATGTATGGTTTTTTGCACAAATTTAAGATTAATCCCTGATTTCTGTAGGTATTGCTACACGGCTTTTTTTGTAATTACAATTATTTTCAACAGTGCGCTGTAATAGGTGCACGTATTGCTGATGGCCTTGACCTGTTATTAGTGATGTTCCACATTATTCTTTTGGGGGGAGGAGAACAGACCTACAACTCTGTGATCTGACTGGATTCTGTGCTGCTGGCAAACATATTTTGAAAGGGTAAGGAAGTTCCTGGTACAGAGCCAGCCTGGGTGAATATCTGGGATTTTGAAGCCTGGATATTGACGTGAATGGTTTTTGGTCATAGCTGAATAGTGATTTTACTTGGTTTTTCATTGGTAATAATGTTGCCAGAAAGTACTCTGGAGCAACCCTATCTCTACATTAATTAAGGTTGGTTTGTTATTTGTTAGGTTTTTTAACAGTAACAGCCCTATCATAGGTACCCAAGAGTACAAGAATAGTTTGTCCTCTCTGTCACTGGGAAGTCTCTGTTTATGTCCACTTGTGCTCCACAGGAAAGCAGAGGTTACGTACCCTTTTGTTAATTTGGTCAAGCGTAAGCATCCAGCGTAGGCAAACATAGTTCTTAATCTTTGCTCGCAGTTTTTTGCAGAGTGTATTGTACCTGCTAGGTAGTTCCCAATTAAGTGAGATAAGCATGAGACTGTTCATAGTGCACATCTCATTCTGGGCCTTGAAGTGCTTTCTGAAAGGTTTTCAGACTCTTGATCTCAGTGGAAATTATTTCTACAGACATCTTAGTAGTTCCTTTTTTGTGTTTTTTACTTGAGTAAGTTTTACTTTTATACAGTACAAAGTATATGGTACTGATGGATTTTTTAATTGATTTGCAGAATATATTTTTTCTTTCATGTTATTTTCTATCTTGCTGTCTGTATTAGAGAAGTCATGGGTAATCATATATTTGTTGTGCTTCTGCTGGTTGCCAATTGTTGCTGTTATATCTTTTTATTACAATGGAGGCTCTTAGTCATATGTCATCTCCTCAGCGTGTTTTTTCAAATACATAAGTTTTTCCCTTTATTCTGGCAAATAAACAATTCTCTGTGTTTATAATAGTGTATGTATCTTTCTCCACTGAAATACTCAATGCAGCAAAAATATGAGTTTTAAGAAATATTAGTATAACATGATAAATATGAACCATACCAGGTTTGACAGTAACACAAGTGAAGATATTCTTTAGTCTGTCTCTTTGTCTTCTTAAATAGCTCTCTGCAGATCATGGTGGATGGATTGACATGGAAGTAATTTAAATAGACATTTTTATTACTGATTTAAAGCCTGAAGCAGGAAAAACTTGTTTTAAGTAATAGACTTTTAAGAGGCTTTTTTTCCCCACCACTTCTCTGATGCTTTCTGAAAGAAGAGTTAGTTTGTGTCAATTGATAGCCAATTAATTTGTATTTTGAAAGTTGAAGTTGCCATTGAGTGTTGATTTGCTGCAAAATATTGCCTTTACAATAAAATAAACACTTGCTGATTACCCCTATACACATTATTTAAGGTATTCATAAAGAAAGAAGCATATATGCAGATTATTATCTGAAGTAGATTCAAGCATTGAATGTTTTACTATTCTAGTGATTTATATTTTCGACATCTTTTGGAGGAGATTAAAATTCAGTTAACATATAAAATGGTACTGTAAATTTAAAAAATCAGTTAATTTAAACATGTTGAATGATGAAGTAAATAAGTTTATCAAAATATGTTTCACATAAAAAATACAATTATTTAACAAAATGTGTATTTTTGGGGGACAGAGTCTGCCAGAATTTAAAAATAGTAGATCTCATTCACTAATGCCTAGTTCTAGCCCTAATCTTGGAGGGGGAAAATAAGTTTATATTTTTTCAGGTTATAGGCGGTTGCTCTGTTTTTCATTATCTAATCACTGAGTTTGCTAGTTGAGTAAGTAGAATTGAAGAGAATATCCCCTCTCCCTAATCTTCAGAGGCTACTGCAATAAATTCTGATTGAAAAACAAACTGTAGTAGTAAGGTTTTAATGAGACACTTTAACCCTGCTCTTGGGCCTTTCAAAAAGATTGTCGTAACTTGAAATTTAATTTTAAATAGGTTTATGTTTAAAATGAAAACATTATGATTTTCACATAAGCTGCTTAAACTTAGCTTAATTACTCCTATTAGATATTAATTTGGTTCAATTTTTTATCTGTCTCTATATAGACAAGGACAGTACCAGTATTTACTGGAGTTAATGATAAATTAACACAAAGAGCTAATAGGAACATCATGTGAGAAACATTCCTACCCGCCTCTTAACTCCAACAGGAAAAAATGAACCAAAATAAGTGCCATGGACATCTTTTGTTTTCTGCCATTTTACCTGGATTGTACTTCTTTCTGTCAAGATGCTGAGGGACATGCACTTGTACTGAAAAGAGCAGGAGATTTAAAATGGGCACACACAGTCTTCATCCTCTAAACTGTTTTCTGTGAACTGGGGAGTGTTTTCAGTCCCCACATGTGTCAGGAGGATGTGGGGCATTTAACACACTAAAAAAAATGAATCCTTGGCTTTCAGCTTGTATGTACAGTGGAATAAGTACATATAGCTTTTACAAATATAAATTATGTGTTTCTTGCTCAAAGATCCTTGCAGCTTGGGCCCATGATGATTAAGTGAAAATGTGGCTTGAACCACCTGTTGGCAACAGTTCTGAACTGGCGTGTTGGGCAAAAATGCCGTGCAGCGAGGAAACGGTGGTGGGTGACAAGGTTAAGTGGTAGAAGGCTGAAAGTCACTTCCTCATCAAATTTGTGAAGTACAATTTCTGGGCACAGTTGTGAAGTCAGTAAGAGAACTTTCGCTCAAATCACCATGTTTTAAAAAAGCACATTATAAAAATTCATTTTTCATGTTGAGCATCGTTTTGTTGCTGAACAGAAAAATCCTGAGCAGKTGTTATGGAAGGAGGAAAAAAGGCATCTAGGATTAAGGCCTCACAGCTGTTTGACAGTATATATTAAAAGATCCTTTTGCCTTTTTAATTTTTGATTTTCCTTTCAAGTTTCTCTTGGTATCTCAGTAGAATTGGGGGAAAAATTATTAACACAATACTACGGCTTGCAGTTGCAAGGGAACTGTATTTGCGCACTAGACAGGTAGGCTAAAAATGGCTTAAGGGAGTAGCAAATATTTTTGTTATGTGTTTTAAGTGCTTGAGAGTGAAGATGTCTGAAAAGCATCAGGGGAAATAATGAAGCAGCTGAACCTGTCTGAATATTTATTTTTCCTCAGTCATGTTTATATACTATCTAGTCCATTTATTTATTTATTTTAAAACTACCTCATAACTACATACCCAAAATAATCTCCTGGGTTGCTTCCCTTGCAGTTTTTCCCTTGTGGGCAGAATTTTACTTCTTTTCCTCATGTTATAAAGTGTGCTGTCTGCCACGAAACCTATGTAATTTTGTTTTCCTAGACCAAGAGCTGGCTTTGAGGTGCCAGTGTAGAAATTTAACTCCCTATGTACAGCATGATGACACATTGCTGTGAAGGAAATGATTTAGGAACGGGGATCTCCCGTAYGGAGAACAGAGGAGGCTGGTCAAGCGCACGGTTGCTGGCTGTAAGAGCAGATCGGCTTCACAGAGGTACTGCAGGCTGGCACCAAACGGTGCTGAGAAGAGTGCTCTTTCCCACTTTCCTTGTTGAATACCTCCCTGCCAAGCTCATGGGGGGGAAGGCTGGAGGGTTATCTGTGCAAAGGAATAGATATTACCTATAAAACTTATTTCTGGTATATGTTAAGCTGCTATTGTAAACAAGGTAGTGGTGTAAATGTTATGTGTTAGCTAAGGAGAAGAAATACCAGAAGCAAACAATAACTTGCTGTCAGAACTTTAGTTCAGGCTAGGCAGTAAGGTTAAAAAAACCTCCACCCACCCAGCCCCTGCCCTAATGTTAGTGGGCACGAGCATCTGCAGATCACCAAGATTAAATTTAAGTGATGCTAGACATGGTATTGCCTGTCTGATTCTTTTCAACTTAAAAGGAGGAGAAAGAGACTCTGTAAATGATGGCAGAAGAGAGTCTGATTCTCCAAACCAACGTCTCTCGATATCTCATGAGACTCTCACATGCCAGTTCAGCTGTCTCATCTGACACTCCTTTTCCTTGCTTCAACTACTTACTACTGTTATTTCATGTGCTAGTGTTACTATCTTCACTGACAACCCTGCACGTACTACCTATTTGCGTTAGACACCTGTTGTCTCTCAAGTGTCCCATAATACTTCATACTCTACCTCAGGTCCTGGTGGAAACTAGTCACCTGAAGGAAAAAAGGCACACAAGCTGTGTGCCTTCCTAGTTCCTGCTAACATTGCTCTCACTGAAGAAAAAATATTTTAAAACAGGTATCTGGAGCCAATGCATTCCCACTAACACTTATGGGAATGCTTAACTTGCTGCAAATGTTATTTGACATTTCTTCACCTGTGTTGAAGGGCCAGTGACAACTTGACTGACAGATGCGAGGGCCTCATGGCTCTCTGGCTGTCATTGGTTCTTCTCTATTTACAGCCCAAGCGCTGCTTTGCTACYCTCTGAGATGAACTCTCAGAGAAATCAGATGAAGAAATTAGTGTAGATCTGTGAGCATATGTACATTGTTAGTGAATATTCTTTTTGTGTATATGTATAAATGGAAGTACGTCGCTGTGGAAAAAAGGTGGTGTTACAAAGGGAAATAACATTTAGTGCTCAAGAATTCTGCATGTAGGGCAAAATGTACCTTGGTCTTCTGGAGCTGTTTGCAAACAAAATTTGTTCCTTTTTAAATTCAGATGTAGAAAACAAAGTTGTCTTGCTATCAAGAACTTCCCCTGCACTTTCTTCTTTGCCAGCTCTCCAAATTTGCAGGTATCTTTTCTGACTAAGAATTTAATGACTCATGTGTCTGCTGGATGGGTGACCAAAAGGGTTGCTTCAGTGCTGAAACAACGATTTTGCAGTGGGCAGATTATTGTTGCAAGGCTGCCTCTGCACACTGTAAAGCCAAATTAATAGAAGCAAGTAAAACAGCACATGTAGACAATCAGTATAATGTAATGAACCTTTTGAAGTTTTACCATCCTCTTTCCCTATAATTCAGGTAGTTTCAGAAGACTGGAAAGAATAGACAGGTTTTATTTGGCTGCTTTAATACTCAAGGTGTCACAAAGCAGTTTTGGAAGGAGAAGAGAAAAGTAAGCAAGAAAGGTCTGAGTTCTAGCATTGTAATAGGAGATACAGTCAAAATCCTATGTTTGTTGATTGATATGATTGTGTTAGGCAGCTCAACTTTCCACCTTTAAAAAAAAAAAAAAACAATTTTCAGAAGAAATAAATATGACAGTATAAGAGGTTTTAAAAGCTAGAATTTCTCTAATTCCCATTCAGATGATTGCTTAAAAAGAATTCACCAGTTTGATTAGAAGCATTGTTATCACATAGTCTATGACCTTTGTCAGCTTGTGAAAAGAGGATTTAATAGAATATTGCCATTTTAACCCCTTAAATGCATTGTTCCTTTCAAAACAACCTACACTTGCACAGGTTCTCTGAATTTATGCAACTGTGGAGAAAAAGGGAAACCTAATTATGAGCTGTTTAAGGGGAAACAGTTCACTGAACTGTGCTACCACCACTGGAACTAATACTTGAACCTTTCTGTCACTGGTAATCTCCAAGATTTTATTAGCTCTGAAAATCTTCAGTTACACCTTCTCCTGCAAGCACAGAAATCAGACAGAGGAGTGAGACTGCCTCAGAAGGAGGAGCTGGTTTATGTAGGCAAATTCCAGAAAGTAGCCTGACAACCTCTGACATGGTGGACATCACAAATATCCTCAACAAGTGGATTCATAGTGATGTTGGGCCATTGTAAAGTGTGTATAATTGTTGCAGCTGTAATGTGGAGAAAGGTGTGCTTCAAATTCCTTTTTTTTGTATGTTTCATTTTGGGGATGTCAGTGAAGTATAACACCTTGTAAAGGAGGAAAGAGTGAATTACAAGATTGTATATGGCTAAAATATTTGTCTTCATTGCCTGAGCTTGCAGCCTAAGTCCTTTCCAAAGTGCTTTTGAAGATGTTTTTCAGCATGCTCAACAAAAACTGTACCTCATTAGTAGTCACTAGATGAAGCTGCGCTTTCTAGTAAATGGGCTAGCTGGGCAAAAGCATTTCATGTCAGAGCCCATTTCAATAAACTTCAATAGAACAACATAGTGAAGGAGCATGACTAGGCCAGGAAATTTCTGTATTGCTGAAACATAAGAGAAACATTGCAGACAATTGCTCTGTACCCCACTGAACAGGATACAATTTCACTTCTGCTGAATTCCTGAGTGAATATTCTTGGTCTTTCTACTGAATAGGGCAAAGTTGTGTTGAACCACTCAGGATTTGCATATTTTATTAATTCTCTATGTATCAATAGAAGTAGTTCTGACAGTTATAGTGAAGACCTCAAAATCTGAGGGGGGAGGACAGGACGATGTAGAATTCATATATTTTATCAGCTTTATGACACAGCTGATAAGAAGTTTGTCTTGATGATTCCTTAATACAAGGGGAAAAAGAATAATAATAAAGAACACAAATGCACAATGAATGGAGGAGGACTTAGATGATGATCTCATGATTTTTGTTAGCTATTGCAGAGAATGAAAGCTAAGGTGGCCTTCTGCTGGGGTCTCTTGGGCTTTACTTCCGAATTCTCCTCCAATACCCATAGACTTTGATCAGCAACAGTAAATCAGGAGAAATTAGACATGTTCCTGGGCTTCAGCAGTCTTGGGTCATCACTTCAAGCAGTGAACAAATGCTAAAAGGAGTGCATATGGTCCTCTTCACTTTGCATATTATGGACAGTTCTCACAGAGAAGACATACTAGTCAAATTAGGCCAAACTGCTGGCAACAGAATAAGAGTAGTTTCAATACAGTTTGCCAGTAAATAGCTAGAAAATGTGATGGAATGAGAGGAGACCTGAACAGTTACCTATGTATTACTACACCAGTTTTAGAACTTATGCAAAACGTCAAGGACTGACTGTTATTAATGAAAAAACACTGAAGAAAATCCTTCAGCAAAAGACCCTTTTTGCACCAACGATACCAGTAATGTCTCTACCCTCATTTCTGAACAGACATGAGGACCTGGGATTCGGCAACATTCTTGTTTTGCAGTAAATATTCAAATAGCACCAAATGGGTTAGTGATGTTTTCAGCAATATATGCACTCTTGTCCTTTGATTGATTCCTTGATGCCATATGTCTGTGCTACCACACCTTCTTCTTCAGCTATTCTCTGCCCTGGATGGAGCATGAACCTCTGGCTGATGTAGGCTGGTGTTGGGCCAGCTGCGTTGGGGCTGTTCTTTCCCTTAGGCTCCTCCTCACCCAGTGGTTACTCTTCTGAAGCAATCATTGCTTTTAAACTGTGCAAAGTGTTTGGTGCACAGTCCTTGCTGACAATGTGGGCTAAGATTTTTTAAGGCTGTTAGGAGGAAATGGCGTTATGGTATTTAATTTGCTTCCTTTTTATCCACCTAACACTGGGATGCTCTGGAAGTGGTTCCTGCAAAAGTTAGGATCACTACTCTTGCAGCAACTTTGCTGCATTGCCTTGCAAGTGCAGTGCTGCCTGCAATCACTGCCTGGTGCAATGCTTTTCCTGACAGATCTCTTCGGCTGTCTTCACACAAGTCCTCCAACACAGCTTGCAAAGGGACCCTAAGGAAGTAATTCCTTCTCTGGGGAAATCTCTTCTAGGGCTTTTATATCACTCCATTACACTTATGTGTATATGGACCTCACCAGTAGAAAGAAATTTTTCCTTTGAAGATTTGTCGTTGTCCTAGATAAGATTAAAATTTCCGCTCTTATAATCCCAGTGGAAAATAGGCAGGAACAATGCTAGTTTAGGTTGTTGCCAGATGTCCTGTTTTTCAGCTTCATTACCCAAAACCAAAAGTACAGGACTAGAGTAAACTGTAGCTCTTAACTATCAACATGTTGTTTAACTATTTAGGGAAGTTTCAGGGGCTGGCAGACAGAAGTGGTTTGTTATAACTTATAAACTACCCATGAAGAGGCATGGTACGAAGAACTCCCAGTGTTATTTTCTGACAATAACCATATTTTAAAAATCAGACTAGAAACTCTTTCGGAGCTGAATTTAAATTATTCTGTGAAGAACTCGCCTTCCTAGAGTTGCTTAATTCATGACTTAAAAGATCTCCAAATATATAAATCTACCTGAGAAACAATTAAGAAGTGCTTTTAATCCCTTACTTTAAATATGTTATGATATAAGGAAATATTTTGATCAGCAAGAACAAATCTCAGAATGCCATTTAGATAAATGAAGGTATTTTCTTACTTAAGTTATTCCAGTTATATGAACTAAATATTCTGAGATCAGATAACAGTACAGAATACTTTTGTAAGGAAGTACCTTTGATATAGGTAGGAATAATCCTGACTTGCTTTATCAGAAATATGGAGGAATGTCACACGTATTGTTATCAATCAGCATATTTAGCTTTCTGTAAAATAACTGTAAGGCTTGCACTTACAGAATTGCCAGAATAGAACCTCTGTTGTTGGTCAAATGTTCAAAATATCTTTCTAATTCCATGGCACTAATATCTTGTCCCCATAATGCTTGCATTATTTTTAAAAGATTAGTAAACACACTGTACTAGTAACTTAATTAATATTCATAGGAAATAATTGTCAAGGGAGTTTGTTGATCTTGCAATTTGAATGAAAGATAAAGCAGGTTTCTGATGGAATTTTTAAAATGCTAACTACATGCTTCTTTTCTCTCCTCTGAAATAAAAAAAAAAACCAAAACCAAACTAAACAAACAAAAAAAAGCTGAGAAAGATTCTGTCATACCGTTAGTACTACCAGCTGTCTAGACGCATAAGTAATGTGAGGTGATGCTGTGATGGAGCATTTTCCATTCTTCTATTCCTCCTTGGAGTTAGACTCTTTCTTATTAAGGAAAATGTATATTCCCTGTTTAAGAATTTGTAGCTTGAAATAAAAAGGAGAATACAATCCAGAGAAGGAGGGGGATACTGTCATTATCATTGTAACTACATATTTTGCATAATCTTTATGATAAATGAACGTAAAGCAACAGAAGCTAAGGAAGGTTTGTGCAGCATTGTGTTACTGTGTCTGTAAAACCTTTTTCTCTCTCTTTTCTTTCTCTCTAGAATGTTAAATAGCAGCCCTAGCTTGGGAATCAATAGTTCAATTAGATTATATGGTAGGGTTTTGGATGACTGTTAGCATAGCCAGGAGATTACTTTCCTTGGATATTGGGAGGAAGCTGCTCTGGAGTGGAAGCTTGTAACTGCACCTTTAGCTAGCCTGCACTGGGACAAAGCTGCAGTAAGAAACAGCCATAAGCTTGTGGTTTTATATTATGCTTGCTGGATGCTCAGGGACTAAAACATAATTAGCTATCCCGCGTCCAGAAGGAAACAGAAACCATTTGCAATACATACAAACAATGAAAGGAAGTATTAGGCCCAGGTCCCAAAAAGTATGTACTTTAAGTATGCAAATTGTTGCACTGGAGTCAACAATACTGTCTAAGTGCTTTAGAATATTGGAACATGAGTGCCATAAAATGACACTGCACAGACATTATGGGATAGCTGACTAGAAGACTTAATTTTGAAAGTAAAAAATTTATGTTCCATGTTGGGGTAAAATTCAAACTATAGTTTGCTTTTTAAAATCTTTAATAAGCATAGATGTATGCAAATAATCCTGCCTAATAACATCACAAATAGCTTGGCCAAGAGAGAGAATGCACTATTGACCTCCTAAAAGAAATGTTTGTAAGTTTTCTTTTCCAAAAAAACTCAAAGAGGGTGTCTGCCATTCCGTAACATCAACGTCCATGTGCATTGCGCAAATGCCATTTTGAATATTTGTTGGATACCTAACACTAAAATGTTAGAACATGGACTTATTTTGTGGCTATGAGATCATTCATATAAATTACACTAGATTAAATAGGCTTTGGTTTGCAGTTTCCCACACGCACTCCTCACACATAGACAAGTACATTTCATTTTGGGAAGCTTAATTTTTTATAGACTATTCCTGTAAAAATGTTGCATGGATTGGAGTAGAGGTAAGCATCTATTCTCAGTGTTAAATAGTAGTGTGTCATTTCTAAAGCAAATGTTATCATCTAGGTGGTCTTCTGGTAAATTCTTAAAATAAGAAATAAACCCGAATTGTTAATTTAAAGAGGGCTAAACATTTCCATAAAGATGCCTTTTCTGGAAGCGACCTTCTACTTCTTTAAATGATCTGTCTGTTCAATAGTATAGTAATATTGCAGGCATCCTTTGTGAAGCTCAGGCATTTCTCACTATCATAATATTTCTGGATGAGAGGTTTGAAAAGGTTAGTCTTTATTCTTAGAGTAACCAATTTAGAGAAGCTGTAATGAATCACACTTAGAAAAATCACAGATTTTATATTGATCAAACTCCAATTGCTCACTCAAAGAATTAATTAGAAGGGAACAAGAGCAGCAAAATATGCTGGATARTTTTGAAGTTCAGAGTGCATAAGAGAGCGCTGATATCGTATGGAATCCTGGCTGTTTATCTAGGTAGAGTTTTCTCTTTTTTCATTTGTTTCCAAATGCGTCTACAACTGTCCTAACCTCTTTATAAAGAGCACTAAGGTTTGTAAAAGGAGGAAAGAACTTAGCAGTGTTCATTGGTGGCTTCTGTTGCATGAGGGAGAAGAGAACTGCAACTGATCTCTGAAGGCAGAGCTACCAGGAAAGCTAGGGACACCAGCGGAAGAAACAGAAAGGTCCAAAAGGACCTCTACCAGGGAAAACTGAATGTGGGGACATAATAGAATGGAGTTGAAGAGGAAGATGCAAGTAGAAAAAGAATAATATTAGCAGAAAATATCACAGGAAAGAACACAATCCTTTTCCTGACCTCATCTAAGCTAAACATTACTGCAAAGATACACTGTTGTATTTTCCCATTGCACACTGTTTGGAGAGAGTTCTCTTGCTGTCTCAATGTCACCTACAAATACAGCATTATATGAGATATAGATGCATTATCTAAAGCCTAGTTACCATCCTTAGGCATCTAGAATGGAGAGCTACACTGCATACAATGACAATTGCCAATGTGTTTATGAACAACTTCTGAACTTTGCCTGGTGTTACGGAGTCTCCATAAGTATCAGTTTCTGTTTTGATTGCACATCTATTTACTTTCATCTTTTCACCTTTACATTGGGCCAGAAATCAAAGACTAACAGTGACAGTTTGCATGGCAACAACCCTGTAAATGTAAATAGAAAAAAATTGATGACATTGTTACTTTAAAAATGAGTTATCTGCTGAGATATGCCAACTGTTTCTGATCAAGTCTTGTCAAAGGATATGGAAAGTACCTTACCAAGCATTAGAGGGGGAGACGGGCAGATAAGCTTGAATGGACTGACCAGAAACAAAACAGATTTGCATGAGTTAGAAGAGATATGCTAAGGAGGAAATCCTGGAGCTATACATTTAGATTAATATATATCCCTGGACATGAAAACTATAAACCAAAGGAATAAAGCTTTGCTTAAACTACAAAATGTACATGCACAGTGTGCTGGAGAGCCAAAGAAAGACACTGCTGAAGCCTGGAGAGAAAGCTAAATTTCCATGAGTGCAGTGTGGTGGGACTCGAACACCATGCACATCGGATCGTGTGAACTGCAGTGGACCTGTGTATTTCATGTATTTCACTGCCTGGGCTGACAGAACATGAAAGGTTCTTTGGTTTTCACTAAAATAGAGAGAAAAGTAACCATAAAGTATAGGGATTCTGGCTCATCCTTTTTTATGCTACACTGTTTGAAGATAACAAAGAAAAGGAGTCTCTGTTTATTTGGGAAGTGTTGTCATTTCACATTACTTTCACAACAAGCTAGAGATTAGTTGAGTCCCAGCAACAGAGCTCAAGATCTGAACCTCCCCAGAGCCTGGGAGGTATCTTTGTCCTGTGCCTACACATCCATGTGATGAACCAGTAAGTGGTTAGATGGCAATTGTTCCATGTCTTTATATGATAGATAAGGAAAGACAAATCTTGTTTTGCCATTTCCCTAGGCATCAAAGCTTAACTTGGAAAAAATGATGAGGAAAATAAAATTATAAAACTCCCAATAATTAATCAGCCACTGCAACTTTTAAGGTCACAGCCTTACGGGCTTTACAGGCAATTCTTCTGGTTCATCAGCCATGCCTATGTAAGAGGGACAGGCTTCCACCACTTCTGCAGTGACTTGTGCTCTGTCTGGTGTCACTGGGTTATTCTCCCTCAAGAAAACACCAGGTATAAAACAACCTATTGTCAGTGCAGCTGCCACCGTGCGAGTGAGAACCTGTCATGACATTGAAAAATGCCACTGATGACAATGGATGTGTGCCCCTTTCTTCTTGCTCTCTCCACTGAACACTGTTAAAAGGTGAAGGCTGATTGCTGATGCCATGTTAGCAGCAATGGATATACCAAGGTGAGGAACAAGTACATTCAGCGTGAATTATTGTTTCACATTTTCTCTACAAAATCAATGACTGATACAAATTGAGCATGTGTCTCTAAATAATTTTAGCCAACCTACAAAACCCCCWTGATTTGTTTGTCTGCATCTTATCTCTTTAGAAATGATTAATATTTTGTGGTATCAGAGCTGTAAGTCAAACTAGAGACATTATTAAAAATCTAGGGGAAACAATGTAAAAAAATGATGCATGTGATGAAACTTCAAATCCAAAATTATGTTAGAATGGTATAGGCTGATCATTTTCTCGTTAATCTAAAACTTTCATGCCATAAAATAGCCTGATCCCTGACTGCAACTTAGCAGCTGTTTTGTACACATGTAGTTTATTTTTTCTGGCAAGATACAAATGAAAGTATGGTATCTGCTCCAGTGAAGTCATATGAGAGAGAGTTGGAGATAAAAAGTAGACATGGAAGATACTTAAGAGAAGATTAATCACATCATGGGATTACAGCTGAACCAAACTCTGCAGCCTCAGTTCTGTGACGTTCCTGTCCTTGTGTTGCTCTGGGAGAGGGGCTGTGTCTCACTCTTGGTCATGAATTGTCTTCCCTTCCTCACCTTCCCACACATACTTAAATATCTTGGCCATGCCATCTCTTCCAGTCTCCACAATTCAACACCAACCATGGCTTTCTGGAGATACTTCTTCCCTTCATTCTTCCCCAACAAAAGGCAATAGATCTCATGTTGGAGTGCCCCTGCCCTCCTTCCCTCCTCAAAAATGGCAGTAGCTGCAAGATCTGCTGCGGATCCTTCTCTGGATATTTTAGAATCTGCATGCAGTGCAAAGGAAGGGGGTGCTTTTTCTCTTTTTCCACCTTCTACTTTCATAGACATGTGTCATTTTCTGGAGCTCTGAAGCAGGTAGTTGCTGTATTGCTGTCCTAGTAGCTGTTTTGCACTAGATACAATGCTGTGGCTGGTATGAATATGTCTTGTGGTTTGAACTCAGCCTGAAGCCTGCCCGTTGACTCTCATTGATCTGAAAATATTTCTGTGAAAATAAGACTCACACCCCTCCCGCCATTTTCCAAAATTCATTCCAAGGCTACTGTAAGAATAATGCAGGCAGCCCACAAGACCCTATTGCTTTACTAGAGTTCTGAGCTATGAGTTTAGTGACAGGGTGTTTGGTGGTCTGCAAGAAATGTTGAGACTTCGCTGAAGACCTATCAGTCAAAAGCTTTGGAAATCAAAGAAAATTCTCACTGATGTTAGACAAAACTGAAAATCTGACACGCTYTTATAGATGTCACGATAAATGTTGGCAGGGTTGAATATTTAAAGGATTTTCAAATATCATGGTACCTTGAAAGAAAGCCTGRAATTGCCAATGGGGAAAAGGAATCCTGGATGTGAGGCTGGTGTTGTAGCCATGACAACCAAAGCAGAGGAGATGTGAATGAAGGCAGGCATTCGGAAGCAGAGCTGTGCAGGGCCCGGAAGAAAAGGCCAGATATTAGGAAAAAAAGTGGAGCTTGTTGCTGGTAGACGGACTCAAAATATGGGGAAGGAATTTGATTAGAAAAAGCACAGATGCATTTTACAACATGCGGTGCTTGTGAATGGTATATGGAGACTTTTATGACGTGACAGGAGTGTGTTGACTCTAAAAGGAGGAAAAAAGCAACTGTAGAAATGATTTGGAGGAAGAAGTATACTGGGTGATAGGGCTTCAGTGCAGGGCCAGGTATCTATGATGTCTGTAGAGAACACTGTGGTATTGAGTGCGACACAGTGGGAAGGAAAGGACAGAGCTGGGGATAGACATTAGTGGTGCCCATGTTTTAACTGTGAGTTATTCCAGTTGAAAATGCCAGATGTGGTTTTGGCTGGACAGAAATCAGTTGTGAGTGCAGATGCGCAACTGAGCTGTTGGCAAAATGTTGGCAGTTGGAGCATGTAAATGGCTACCACCTACCCAGGAAGGGATGCAAGCAAAGGGAAGCAAAGTAGTAAATAGTTTGCTAGATGGATATATCTCTGGATTCTCTCTAAGCTTTGTCCCCGTTCTGCTATGTGATGCTGGACAAGTAATTTAAATCTGTTTCTTATGCTATCCTGTGACTTTATATAATTCACAAATACTATGAAAAGTATGTTGGTTTGTTTTTTAACTCTTTGTATGTACAAAGTTTACCCCAATTGGCCTCACTTTCAGTGGAGTCTTTTAAATGCTACCTTAATAAATTTACAAATGAAAAATAAGAAGATGTGAAAGAGTCTGAGGAGCACTGCAGAATATCCCAAAGTCACAGTCAGTCACTATCTGGCATGTATCTCTCACTGCTTATACTCATTACATTGAGAAGACTTCTCCTTCTGCCCCAGTGTTTGGATTACTAGTTCCCCAACTGGCTTTTGCAGCTCTATGGGACCCTTTCTCACCCCTAAGAGTGATAATATTGTTGAGGTTGCCTGCTTCTAAAATGCTTGACTCCAAGTCTCTTGTTTGTTTGCTCTATGAATGTAAAAGCATTCTAGGTCTATTATACTTAACAATTAACCATTATTGTTTGAAAAAGAAAATTCTTCTGATCTGTTTGTTCTAGAATAAGTATACATTTATTCTAGACGATCTAAGAGTTTGCTTTTCCTGATTACAAAATAGAAAGTAAAGCTACTAATGAAAAAAAAACCCACAATAAATGACAATTCTGTTGCTTACTTAACCAGTGACCTCTTCATCTTCTTCAGCATCTTGGGCAATTTTGGGGAGGCTGACAACTCAGTCTCCTTCTTCCCAGTTCAGACTAGTATGTCTTAGAGAATTTTTCTGAGGTTACGTATCTTCTGAATTTTTTATCCAACCTTATAGTAAGATTGTATTTAGTTCTTGRCATGTTTCAAAGCCCGTATTGCTCATGGCTGGTTACATTTTTCGTAAATGGATGTAACTATTCTTTTTTTTTAATTGACTACCCTGAAAAGCAGTAAGCTGGAGTGCTCTTCGGGAAGACATGGAACTAAACTGAAATTCAGGATAAATTCAACTGAGCAAAAGAGAGGTGAAGGCTACACAGTTTAGACCTTACGCTCACAACGTGTGCCAGCTGTGGCCTCTGAGTGTGCCCTGCTTCCTTTCTAGGAGTTCAGTGTTTCACTGGAGAGACAGATTCTGCAAATCTGGCCACTTCCCGTCATTTGCTAGGCTACTGTAGGCCCATACAGTTTTATATGCTGCTGGCACAAAAGTAACTGTGGCCTCCTAAATCTGATCTGTAAGCTTTTCTGTTTTCCTGTAAAGTGGCATGTGTATTTGTTTGGTTTCCCACAAATTGTGCTGTTGCTCAGAGCATCCATACAGTATATGGATGATGTGCTAGCATGGCTACCAGGCTCGATATCAGGTGACAAAATAATCTGGGAAGTAAGTTGTAGTGCCTCCTGAAGATTTTGCTTTTCAGCCCTAGGCAACACAAGAAATAGTCATGTGAATTTATTTTTAAATACAGCATCACAAATTAAAAAATAAACTTTCTCTCTTTTTACCTGTTTAAATGCAAGCATGATCTTTGTGGTATTTTGAAACAACTCCTTTACATACATAAATTTTGATGATAAGGTTACTACCTAAAGAGTTAATTACTCTTTAATTATGTGAGAAATTATATATATACCCACAGCCAGAATTCTCCTCGACCAGTAAAAAAAACAGATTGAGTTACTACTTTATTGCTTAATAACCTAGTAGGTTTTGCTTTGATATTTCTTCTTTTAGCCACTAAGAAAGTCTCAGACACTTTTTCAAGAATTACACAGAGTGGAGTAGGTGTTTCTTATTATTTCTTCAGATGTTTACGTTTTTAGCACTGGAGTCTTGGCTGGCTTAGGGACAGAGCAAATGTATGACTTCGGTCTTGTGGCAATTATTTTAAATACTTTTGACTATTGTTACTACATGAACAGAACTTTACGCACCATCAATATTTCAAATGTAAATAAAATAGTTCTTTAAAAATGAAGATCACTTAAAACATAGTGCTGCTCGAATGTTGAGGAGCCATTATGTTTAATAGCATTTTTAAACTATTAAAGTTGAGTGGTTACTTTTTATTTTGCATTTAGTCACTCATGGGAGACATTTATTTTGTCTCATACTCTGCAAATAGTGATGCTGTTAGTAGAGAAGGTTCTCATTTTGAATAATGGTCTCATTTATATAATATCCCT
This sequence comes from Oceanodroma leucorhoa, assembly GCA_030449065.1. Lineage (NCBI taxonomy): Eukaryota > Metazoa > Chordata > Aves > Procellariiformes > Oceanodroma > Oceanodroma leucorhoa. The sequence goes on along the minus strand of JASVER010000080.1, from coordinate 1,323,102 downwards.
TAGTATAATATATTCATATCTTAGAAAGGAATGAAAATTCACAAACTGTTAAGGGGTGTTCAGAAAACCAAATGAAATGTATGTCTATAAAAAATCTTGGGGGAGGGGAAGGAAAAGGATGAATGTTCTATTCTAGTAATTATTTGGTTTGAAGTTAACACCCTTTTTTAGCAATGATGACATCAATAGGAAATAATGATAATAAAAAATAATTTGTATTATGGATTAAATAAGATTTTTTGCAATATCCTTGGACAGTGAACTCCAGGACAATTCAGAATGGCTGACTGCATGAAAACGCAGAAAGAAATTATGGAATTAGATGCAGCAGTTTTTATAGCCCTGACTTAGCTTTTTGTAGGCATTTGAGAGCCATTCTTGCTATTTTTTATTCACTTTTTATGGCTATTCCAGCATGTTCCAGTGATTCTCTTTTTATGCTGTGGTAGCACCAAAAAGAAAGGCTCATTTATTTGCTACAAACCTTGCAGAAAAATGAATAAAAGACTAATTCATCGTTTGTTCCACACAGCGTATTTTTTTCTATTACTTTTGTGTGCCTTGCCAAATGCCTGGGCTTATATTTCCTGATCCTGAGTGCTTTGAAATTTGAACCAGAGCAATGGACAAACTGTAGGTATAGGTGTACGAGTCTTTTTGGACACTCTTGTTTAAGACAGAGAAGTAGATGTGGGAAACAGAAACCAATACGCATTTAGAAGTACTTAAATCATTGGTGGGGTGATGGATGTTGGGTAGGTAAATGTGCATATGTATGTGCAAATGCTAGAAGCTATATATATGTAGCCACCTTCTTGAATACACAGCTGTTATTGCTATCAACAGAAATTTGACCAGAATAGTATACATCTCTACCTATTTAAGTAAATACTGCTTTTAAAACAGTTGTTTATGGTATAAAATTATCATTGACTTTGCTAGACTTTGCAATTACCAGAGCTGCAAATGGAAAGTCAGCAAGAAATTTTGGAGGTTTCAGTGTGGTGTTGGACTCTGTGTTTTGCTTGCCTCAGATCATGTCAGAGGGGACAAATCAATGCATTGCAGCTTAAATCGTATTGGTCTGATAAAGATTCTTTAGAAGCAAGTGAGATAGTGAAAAAATCTGCGCTACAGGACTATCTTTCAATTTGTATGCCATTATGATTGTTAAAATATACTTTAGTTTTAAAGAAGCAAACCTTGTAAATTCCTCTTTTTCCTAAAGCAATCAAAATCTGTATAGATTCAGGCAATACCTTTTTCAGTAACCACGTATCATTTAGCTACCCATTTGTGCTTTGTAACCTTGACTTGATAAAGCTGTTTCAAAATTTTAAGAAATCTTTTGTATGGAGGATTGTTAATACATGGAAAAGATCCTATTACTTTATCTAAAGACTAATGCACTACAGTAGCCTTTTCAGTGAATATAAGCTATCTTCTCCAACATGTCTGTAATTCTGTTAAATATCTATTTAAAAGATGTCTAACAGTGTTACTAAAGTGATAGATGTTATTTTTACTTTTAAAACTAAAAAGTACAGTACCTTCTGAAATACTTTAAGATCGTTTATGTGCAAAATGAATGCACGGTATACTTTAAAGAATAGATTTTTCAACTCGGTAATTTTTGCACTCTTTGAGATTGTTTCAATTACTACAATAAGGGAACTTGAACTCCAAATAATTGGCACAGCATTGTGAGTTTTATGTGGAATCTGTGGTCTTTTGAGCATAAAACATAATTGCTCTTTGCTTTTAGAAAGGTTTTCTTTCAATAGCATATTTCCTCATTCTCATTGATGGAAATTAAAAAATTTACTTTTTTTTTTAACTTGCAAAGTTTGGGCAAATTTCTGTCTAAATTTATATCTGTTATCTATCTAGTTCATGTATTACAAGTATTTTTGTATTCTAATTATTAGTGTAGCATACAAATGTTGTAGTTAATTCATGCAATCTGTACTGTGCTGTACAGCTTGGTGTAAAATTTTAATGTAAGCAGGAATTTGTAAAGAAATTTTCAAAGGAAATGATCTGATAGTAATACTCACAGAAATTTTTTTATGAACTTTAGTGTCTCATGTTATTTATAGGCATAGATACACATGCTTGATACATATTTTTCTCTATTAAAATTAAGTTTTACAGAAATAGAGGTATCTTGGAGGAATTGCTGGCCAACTTTCTTATTTCCTTTGCCTTCCACTATCTGTTAAAGAGCTTTTAAACCAGTAGATTAATGGTGAATCTCACTTTTATAATGCAAATAAAATAAGTGTTATCCGTATGGTTATAGTTACTTGAGCCCCGAGGCTGTACTCTGTTACGTGCAATGTGCACTTCTCACTGCCAAGACATGGCTCTTGTCCAATGTATACAGTCTAAAGAAGAGTTTAGGCTCTATACTCAAGTTTATACTTTCAAATCACTACACTTTTTTATCTGTCTACACTGTGTGTGCACAGTAACTGATGAACAGTGGTTTTGCTTGCACACTACGGACAGTGTTTGGAAATCAGCATAACTTCTGGTCCAAGATTTCTATGTATCTTCATCCATAACAATGTTTTATGAATTTGAGGCTACTGTAYTCTTTATTTTGGGACCTCTACCTGAGGCTGTCAGAGGTGTGACACCTGGAGTCAGGCAAAGTAGCTTCTATGTTTCTTCTCCATGTGAAAGCTATCTTAGCACTATAGAAAAGCCTATGGTCAGTTGCTCTGCAGAAGTTTACTGTCACATATTCTTGCCCACCATGTTGTTGTTGAAGAGAGAAACCATGGATATACACAGTGGAATAACGATGCTGAATACTAGTTCCCAAGAAGATGCCATGTATTCCCCTTTCAAATCACTGTCCCTGTCCCCACTCAGACATAATTTTAAAATCACTGTTACTACTTTAAAAAAAATAGAAAAAGAGGCAAGCTTTTCTAAGCACAAAAGAAAATTTTAAGGTCTAGGGCAAAAGTGGATTTATTGAAAGTGTTTTACCAAATACAGTGCCTCAACTCTCAAGAAGTGCAAGAATTGCAACACATGCCTTTGCCAAGTATTCCTTGTTGCTTAAGCTGTGTGTAGCTGCTCATTTAGCATGCAAGTTTTCTGGTTCCCTATGAGACACCTATTTCTCCTTTGACAGAAGAGGGCACCTGAGTCATCCCATTCAATCCAGACACCTTTTTTTTTAGGAGTTGCAACACTTGTGTGCTTAATGTTATTGATCTGGATCTTGCCCCGTATGTGTGGCCTCTGTGCCTAGCATCAGGCTTTTGACAGAAAAAGGGAAGTTTCCAGTGGTGGCATGAAATGTGGAAGGTTCATGGTTTCTATGTGAGATAGATAGTCTAGTCTAGAAAGGTCCATGATACCTGAGTTTTTAGAAGATGCGGAATATTTTATGTGATGGCAGAACGTCTATTCATAGACCTTAACAGTGGGACCTTTGTTCCAGGTTAACCTCTTCTTGCTAACTTAAGAAAMCTTTTACTGGATGTGTGGATAAAAGAACAGAACTGTTTAAATAGATCATAAGTAGCTGTAGAATCTCTATGGAATGTGCTTTTTGGAAGACTGGAAGGCAGAAAATCTTGAGACTGAGCATAAATACCAATAGGTTACATCTTCTCTATGTTCTAGCTTTGTAATGAATTTTGCACAGCCTTCATGAGAAGAAAAAAAAGGCTGTTCAGAATGTTCTGAGGATCAGGAGGTGAACGTTTCGAGTGGCCAGAGCGAAAGTTTCAAAAAACTAAAACCTCCACCCACAGGTACAGAATGACGGAAATATTATATGTGGACATGAGGTAAAAGGGCCAATTATGAGGACTTGTGCTTTGTGTTAGGGCTTTTTTATAACTAGAAGTACAGCATGCCATCATGAGGAATTCAAACCATGCAAAGGTAGAGTGCCTCTGCATCAAAACACAGAGGAGTAGCGTGAATGAGGGAGGACCCTCTCTTCCTGGAAACTGTCCATGGTAAAAATGCTTTTTAAAAATTAATCTTCTTGATTATTAACCTACATCTTGTTACTATTTTGTGGTAAATGTGGAACATACTGAGCAGAGAGAAGGAAGTGGATAAGTACTATGCTAACCTTATGGACGTAAGAAGATACTCATAGTGTCTGTCTTTCTGCATTATCATATGAAAGAATTGAGAGTTTATATTTACTTTTTGGTGATTAAGTGAATGCCAGTTTACCTGCCCCTGAGGCAGAGAAAAATCAGACCATCAGTTCCCAGGAATGCTTAAGTTCTCCCCTATCCCTCATTAAGTTTTATTACAATGCATCATGTAATGCTTACTGGAATTGGTCCCATCCACAGTTAAGAGTCTCCACCTGTGATTCAGGCTAATCCTCCAGCTGTGATTCAATTTGGAGTGGTTCAGCACCCCAGTGATTCTGCCCGGTACTGGGTTTACTGAGTCACCAACATCCCAGGTTTGCAGAACAGACCACAGCAAACTGGAATAGTATTTGTGCATTTCAGAATAATGTCAGTGATCAAATTGTACCTGGACTATCTGTAACTCATCTGAAGTACCTTTGCTTTGTTACAACAGTTAGAAGTGTCTTGAATGTGCTTCTTATTCATCATTTACTGTGATGCCTGTTTTTATGTTGGCATTACTATATAGCTGGACGCTTGGGCAAGATAAAACGCTTCACCCGGACTAGATAATATCTCACTACAGACAGGGGTACCAAACAGTACATGGCTGATGAATAGTCAGAAATGTGACATAACTATGGGAAGTCCTTAGGAAGTGGAAGCAGAAAGTATGGTAATAATGATGAGTTCAAAGAATGGGTTTTGGATTGAGGGGCCAGGTAGCCTACTGGAGCTGAAATGTACATGTACCCCAAGCGCTTGTTTCTCCAAAATAGAAACATTTGAGCAGAAATCTAAGTTGCTTGGTACCAAAATGAATTTAAAAACCCTACTTTTTATCTGAGCAAGTAGTTCTTCTGATCTTTAGATTTATCAGTAGTTAATTTGACCACTTATATCTAGACCACAGAATTTTACTAATTATCTTATCAATAATCCTAGTTACTTGTGTTTGGCTAGCACTGATTTTCTAGTTGTTTTTGATTCAAATTTATCAGGACACAGGGAATCCACCGCTTCTCTTGGTACTCCCAAGAATCTATTGCTGTCATTGTTATGATTGTACCTTCCTTCCAGTATTTATTTTATCTGGATATAAATTCCAGTCATGGTTCCCTGTTACATCTCTTTCTATGGAATTTAAAAAGCCATTTTCAGCTTGGTGATTTCTCCTTTTTAAGATGTTTAAATGTTGCAATCACATTTCAATCTTCTTTTGCTAATCTACACAACCAAATTTGAACCCTCATTGTAAGTTCTCCATCCCTCACATCATTTTTGTAATTCCTGGATCCACTTAATATAATTTAAAAAACATGGTCACCAGAATGTACATAGTGACCCAGTACTGCTGCAAAGAAGGGTAAAACAATCTCCCTACTACTGCAGGAACTGAAGGGAGAAAATAGTTTCCGGTATTATATCTTATTTAGACATGCTTGTTTGCTTAAGATTAAAAGGGAGATGTGTTCCCTCTCCTAAAGATGTCGTCATATAAAAGTTTAGTTCTGCAAAGTCGTTATTCACCTGGCTAACTTCACTGATTCATTAGGTCTGACCATGACAGCATTACCTGATGTGCAACTATGGGATGTGTCGATCTGCAAACTGACTGTAACAACTGAAACCTCTGAAGGAAGGGACTGTCWTTTAATAAGGAGTTTCTAAATAGTACCTGGCACACTGGGTCCTACCCTCGTTGCAACTTTTAGGTACTATGAAAACATAAAGGTTAAATTTATTATGATAATAAAAGATTGTGGGAGCTGTGCTGCTGAAATCGATCAGAGTAAGATTAAACAATAAAAAGCTGGTTCAAGGCACACTGAAGTAAGGGGGAGCATTCATTGGACTTTGGATCAGGGCCCAAAATTAAAGGTTTCTTTCTTAAAAGAGATTTTAAATTCACCATATAGACCTCCTACACCTTTTTCCAAAGGTCTTTAAGAAATAACAACTTAAAAATCATCACCTTTCTTATGTTCTATGTTACTTGGAAGTATATTTTCTTGATAAATCAGTGACACAAACTTAAGCAGTAAAAATAAATGTTTTTTATTTTGCAAATACCACCTGCACCTCCTAAAGCCAGTAAGATTCTACGTGCATGTGGAGGGGGGAGAGCTGGTGTATTGATTAGCTGAAGTGCTGCAGAGACTATAAACTGATAGTCAGAAGGAGGAAAGAAAAACAAAAAGAAATCACAGGAGAAGACATAGCAGCAGAAAAGCTGTTGAAAATAATCCACTGCTGTCTTCTTCTCAGTTTTTATCTCCAAATGAGACTATATCTCAGTCTGTTTCTGGTCAAGACCAAGCATAACAAACCTTAAACGTTTGGTTTATATTTTTTCCCCATGAAACTTTGAAGGAATTATAGGGAAAATCAAGGCATGTCTTTAAAAATTCTGATCAGGTTTCCTCTGGAGTCTTGCTGCTGGAAGAATGTCTTATGGGTAAATTTCCACTCTCTCAGCGGGGCAGTGTTTTGCATGAACCAACTCCCAGGAGAAAATGTTGTGCGCTTATTCTGTACAACAAGGCTCAGGCAGCATCTCCATATTAAACTGACCGGAGCCAGGGGAAGCAGTTAACCTGAGGAGAAAGGGGGAGGGACGAGGAGAAGAAGACAGTGTTTATTTCCAAAGCCAGACAGTGCTATTCATAAAACTAAAAAAAAAAAAAAAAAATTAAAAAAAAAGAACCACAAAAAAGCCCTCTGAAATACTTGTACAGGTTTCCAGTGTGCTATATTACTTACAGCAGTTAAAGGGTGTGAATATCACCTTACCAGAAATACACTCGTTAAAGGTATGAGATAAAGCTCCTCAAACAAGAAATCCCTGTGTCAAGTAATTTTTTTCAGTCTCTTAGAAAAAGTCAGAAAAATACTCCCCTTTTTTATTCTTTTACTGCTTGGACTTCAGGCTTTTTTGTGCTTCCTAAAAAATGGACTTCACTTTTCAGTCTTTTTTGAACCTGGTTGGCAGTACATACTGTATCACTAATGGAGCTTGTTGTTACTGGGCTATTTCTTGGTATGGTTCTGTGATTCAATACTTTTAATTATCTTTTTATTACAACATGTACCAGGTCCTAACATACAGTAGATTTACTGATAAGGCCATATACCACTTGTATTGTATCCATTTATAGTCATTTTTATAATGGTATCTCGCTAATAAAATGTTATCTTATTCATTCAATTTGTGTGTAATAAATCAACAGTCTGTTCTCTTTCTTCTCATGCAGATATTGGTATAAGTATGTACGACTGTGTGCATGTACTAAGCCTGATGATGTTGCTTGCATACAAATGGAAATTAGCTTAAGAGCATTTCATTAATGAAAGTGTAGCAGTTTGCCTGCAACCTGAGTAAAATTAATACCCTAAATACAATAAAATAACATGGGACTTTATTTTACCTCTCACAAGTAGTTTGAAAAAAATGCATCCAGCCCATTTTTTCCTGCCGTTATTCCCACATTACAGATTGCAGACCTAAATAATTGTAAATGGTGTATGATGCTCTCTTCCAGTGTTTTTTCTGCTGTATAAGACAAATGGGGGATTCCCCGATTTACATTTTTTGTGTAATATCACTAAGATGCTGTATTAGCTAGCTGTGGAAGTAGCAGCAAATCTCACTCTACATATATACAAACAAGGATGTATTTAGCTGCTTACACTGCATTGATACCACATTTAGAAATGCGTGATATACATCATAGTGGAAGATGAAGTAATGCTCTATGTCCTTGCTTTAAAGGTGGCCCATAGAAAGCAGTACTTACATTGTACCTCCTCTCAGAGGAACCTGAACCAGACTACAATCATGAGGATGCGATGACAAACACAAAAATACCTCGGATTTAGTCTGGATCCTTTATAAGTGTCATTACTCCCATACAGACAGTAAAAGTTTGAAGCAAGCTTTAGAATGTTTGGAGGAAGTGAAGAATTAGATGACCAATCTTCTGTAAAAACAAGCAAACAAAAAGCCCTCCATGATTCTGTTTGTTCTTTGTGCAGCCATTCTTCCCTGTAGAAGAATAATCCTAATAGCCATACTACTTAGACTTTAGACTACTTTAGACTTGACATTAGGAATCATTTCTTTATCGAGAGGGTGGTCAAACACTGAGACAGGCTTCCCAGAGAGGTGGTCGATGCCCCAAGCCTGTCAGTGTTTCAGAGGCATTTGGATAATGCTCTTAATAACATGCTTTAGCTTCTGCTCAGTCCTGAAATGGTCAGGCAGTTGGGCTAGATGATCTTTGTAGGTCCCTTCCAACTGAAATAGTCCTATTCTATTCTATTCTATTCTATTCTATTCTATTCTATTCTATTCTATTCTACTTCAAGAAGACAAATGAAGAGTAAAATCCACACATTAACATTATTTTTAGGAAAATATAAACTGGAATTCATTGCTAAGAAAGCAAATATATTACTGTAACTGTTACGGGATAGAAAACTTAAGTCCTAAACATGAACTGCGTCACCAAAAAACTATATACACTAAAGACAGTGAGAGTATGTCAAAGTGGTCTTCTGATAACTTTTCTCTCTGATCCACATTTTTAAGTTTTCCTCTCTGTGTGCTGAATACTTGATCAAACCATCTTCCGGTTGGTGAAATCAGTTCATGCAGCTCTTCCTGCTGTTTGGAATCATCTGGTGAGTAAATTAAAATGGAAACTAGAGGATTAGATTAGTGATCGAATTTGCTCTAAAGATTTCTAGCATGATTATTTTGAATGTGAGAACCTGGGAATAAAATAAGACTTAGGACTGATTATCCATGTCTGTATATCTCCATTGTTATAAATGGAAAAATAACTTGTTCTTGCATGAAAGAAGTGCATGGACTTTATTTCTCGATCAGAAGCAAGAAGCGTACATTTTCTGTCTCTGAGAGCAGGGTGGCAAGTGTCTGCATTGGCTCCAAGAACTGCCTACTAGTTTTCTCACTGGAGGCTGCAACTGGCATTATCTGATGACTCAATGTTCCTCAAAAGCAAGAACCCATTTAAGAAGAAACTGAAGAATTTGAGCAGAAAATGAAGTGTTTCTCCTTGGGGCAGAGAAATTTAAAAGCCTGTTATAGTAATGGACCTTTTCCTCTTCTTATTACTCAGTTTTGAGAGGACACTTATCATATTTTCAACTCCTATAAGGAAAGCACTTCCTTTATTTGGGACAGCTGATCAGTGAACATGGTTCATCTGCTTCTATTGTAGATTCTTGTTTGGCTGTACTCTTATCTGATCAAATCACTAAGAGATACAGGTCAGGCTCATCTTGCTGTGGTAGCAACCTCTGTCCAGGGAGAAATTTTAACTTCATTTTATGGGGTCCAGACAAATATATAATTTATTTATATGTTTATTTTTGATCCTATTGAGTATGGCATGTTAAAAGATAAGCTGCAAAGCTTGGTTAAAGAATCAGCTCCTTAATTTTTTTCCCCAAAAACTTAGTAATATTTTCCTTCCTTCCTCTGAAAAACAATTTCTGAAAACCTTTGAATTTTTCCTTGGTTACATTTATATTATTAGCCTCAGTAATTAAATCCTTAGGAGTTCAAACTGTTGAATCTCTATCAGTGAACTGCAATTCTTAATTCAGAGTACAGTGTGAGCTAATCAATATCCCTACAGTAATCCAGTTCTCATTATAAAGGTCTGATCCTTCCCCACTGAACTCAGGGATTGGTTTTCCCTCTCAGCGCAGGCAGGATCAGAATTCAGCCATATCTTGACCAATGCTATAGCCTCTGATAAAGACAACAGAAAATCCTATTGATGTGTGTATACAAAATATTTGATGGTTTAACTTATGACAGGTTTTAAATAAATTTGTCCATCTGTTTATGAAAAGACAAGTTTGAAGGAAAAACTAAGCAGTATCCTTTAAGATAGCATCCAGCATGTTAACTGTTGAAACAGGATAACTATGCTAAATTGGTACATTCTTTTCTTTTTCTCTTTCTTTTTCTTCTGTCTGTCTTTTCTTACAAAGTATCTCAGGGAGTGTCATAAACTCATAACAATGGTCTTTCTTTTAAATTTCAATAATAATAATAATAATAGTAATAGTAATAATAATAATAATAATAATAAATTGTGAGGGGGGTAGAGATCCAGATTTTCCAACCAATGTTCTCTTCTAAGCCAAAACCAAATCGTCAAATCCAGGTAGGGGATTAATCCAAGCATCCAAGCACAGTGGCTTAGTCACCTTTCCCATGTGAGTAGAGTGAATTTTAAAACAATTCTCCAAAGTGGGAAGTATTTTATTGTCTAAACCCCAGCTTCCCCATGTTTTACAAAATACAAGAATGAGATAAAAGAATACTAACCCTTTCTACCCAAAGGATTCATTGTTTTAGTTAATTTTTTCTCAGTCTGAGCTCAACCTTTTCTGTTTGTATACAATGTTACTGGTGGCTACCCTGAAATCTCTGAATGAGATGCCAAACCTGGAATCCTGGGCATATGGATCAATCATGCTACTGTACTTTATTTCCTTTCTATAATCGAGTCCTGGGTCTCCAGGCAGCAAGGTATTTAACATAGTGTGAGTAAAATGCTTAAGGTTTAAGCATGTGCTTAGGAGCTTAACTGGATCCATTTTATAGTTAACTAACTGACAGACTTTGAAATGATCAGAAAATTAGCTTGTTATTTAATGACACTGTTTTGGAAAGAAAATTTGTATTACTCATAAGTATTACAGGTAGGAGGAAGTGGCTGATGATGAACATGACAGATCACTGATACAGTGTGGTCTCAGATTGCTTGTTAAGATAAGTGGAAGCAGGCGATATGTGTTGTAGTATGGTCAAATGGAGACAAAGCCAATGCTTGGAAAATGAGACTCCATTGTGGGAAGCTGTGGCTTTAAAAGGCTTTTGAGTTCTGGTAAATAATCTGCTAAAGGTGAGATGCCAGCTACACAGTAGGGAAACTAATGTGATGTTTGGATATATCAAATGGGGAAATCTCAAGTAAAGGACAGGAAAATTATTTTATTTTGGGGAGTCAGCTGAAAGTCTTATGAGACCTTGGGTTCAGTTTTGGTGCCCACTTTTCAAGAAAGACGGTAATACTTCGGAGAGTGTTGGAAGAGAAGAACGGTTAAAATATTTTTTTAAAATATCCTTTGCAATGAAAGAATCTGAGATCTCCATCTGTTTTCTTATCAGAGAAGGTTACTTAGTCCTGGTGTACAAGTACTAAAATAGAGAAGAAAATTCTAGAAGGTTACAGACAAAAGCAAAACAACACGGAAGCTGGAAATTGAGGGCACTTTCTTAAATTAACCATTGTAAAACACTTTTCAAAATCAATGGAACAACTTACCTAAGATTTTTAACCCTGTGATTCCCTATTGCAGAAACAATAAAAATAGGTCTTTTTGTTAAAAGTCTGTGCTCCTGTTCAAAAAAGATTTTTTTTGGAAAAACGTTCATGGTCTGAGTCACACAGAGGGGTCAGTTTTCATGACAGCAATGCCTCTTTCAGCCTTATCTTTTTCTGATAAGWATCTGTAGAAAGCAGTCCCCGCTTTTAAAAGAAAAAAAATCATACTAGTTTTCTCTTTGGAGAAATGGGAAATGCCTCCATAAAAACAGTAGGTACCTTCCTCTCTCAAAGTCTGTGCTACGTTTACACTAAAGTGGCTCTTAAAACTATAATTCCCTTTATATGCATGAGGAAAAATACTGAGAACTATGGAAGAACGGACACTTTGTCTTCAGGAGTCAAAACAGCACAGCAAAGAAATGCAGGCCTAAAGCCACCTCATATTAACCAAATAGATGGTTGAATTAGCTGAAAATACTGTGACTTGAAATACTGTTGGACATAGGTATGATCTTCGCTAATGAGGGTTGTGGATAAAGCTGCCCCCTTCCCTGGGACTGAGGCACTGGAAGGTAAGCACTCCTGCAGGTGCTCCTCTGCGCGCCCGGCACAGTGCCAGTGATGCTGGTCAGGAAGGACAGGGTGGTTCAGCTCCATAAAGCAGCAATGCTCCAGCACTATAAAGTATAAATGTGGCTAATAAGTCCTGTTTTTCAGAAGGAACGAATGCCTTAGGAACTGAAGGCACAGCTGTAGGGATCTTTAATCAGTGCAGATACGGTGCTAGTGCTCAGTGAATTTTTGAGGATGTGGGTGCTGCGCTCCGTTGCCTGGTGTAAACATGCCCTCAGTGCAAGTGAAGTGTGCCCTGAGCTGGCTGCTCTGTGCAATGAGATCAGGAGTAACGGAGTTTCTCTTATGAAAGTGTAATTGCGTGCACAGTGTTATTTATAACTCAGTTGAGTCCACACTTGAGAGATACCTGGTGATAAGGAGTATAAGCATTTACAGGATGGTGTTTGTGATTTGCCTTGCTTTTCCAGACCCCATAAATGGCACAATCCCCTGATAGTTTGTTGGGTTTGATAATAGTATCACTAAATCCACTGCATGTAATACTGCAATTACTTTCTTACAGGTTTTGCTTTTTGTGCTTTTTCTGTGGCAATTATTTCCTGATTCACTTCTGTAGCATTAAAATTACGCTTCTCAGAGCTGGCTAACATGAAGAAGATGGGAAGTGCCTACATCTTTTCCCGTGTTTTTTCCTCTGAGCATTTTATACAAAGCAAAAGGTCTGTTTAGAGCTACAAGTGGAAAACTTCTACTTGTTTTTAGAAAGTCTGTTTGCGATTTATATTTATTTATGTCTCTGAGTTCGTGTGAATTTCTTTTAATTACAATGCCATCTTGGCCTGTTCTGGCATTGCCTAAATTATGGGCTAAGTTGTACTGAGATCAGAGAATCAGTGTGCTTCGTTGTCACATTTTGTACTCAATGCTCCTACTTTAGGTTAAGATACTGCTCATCTTTTCCCCCCTTCTAAAATTGCAGAATTGTTGTTGGGGTTTCGTTTTTTTCTTATGAGTGGTTAATATAGGTGAACCTAAGGCCAGAAGAAAATAGACAGGTTTTAACATCATCACATTGTCATATACCTCTATCTTAAATTATAGAAGGAAGAAGCTTCAGAAATCGAAGTCCTTTGAAGAGATTGATGGTGTTTAGGCTTCATCCTGAATGGTACTGAGCATTCTTTCCCCGGTTCTGTAAATTCTTAACTTTTAAATTCTCTGCAGCTGTCTTTTTGTGTTTTAGGTCAAGCGTGTGTTTAAGTGTTTTGTTGGATTTGGTCCAGAATGCTCAGCATTATAACTAAAGAGGTTTAACCTGTGGAATCTGGATCCCTTAAACTTGAAATCAGACATCTAACATTTCCAAGACCAGCAATTAAAATGACTTTCAATCTCTCTTGGCTAAAGTATTGATTAAGAAACAAATTTTAATCATCATCAGTTGTGCTTAGACTCTGATCTTGCAAACAGCCGCACATATGCTTAACTTTACTAACCCATAGATTTCAGTGTTAACATGTAAAATCTTTAAGTGATTTGGAGAGAAAATCATCTTTACTATTACCATGTCTCCTCACTGCAGTTTTTTTACAAATCATGCAGTACGGTTGAGGTGTTCTGGTGAATGGTAAAAAGTATTTTGGTCCAACTTTAGAGGTACCTCCTGCCTTCTCTGACAAAGTTTGACTTCAGTTATGATAAGCAAGGAGGCATTTGCTTGCTGTAGTTTGTAATTTGGCAGGGGGATATTTTACCAGTTGTTAGGAGAGAAATGAATTCTGCTTCCTAGTTAGGACTTTGTTTTCATTGGAAGAGGATGAGAGCAAATATTTGGACATAAATGTTCTATGGCAGTAGCATATGGTCCTTGGTATTTTATTTTTAATTTTCTGCAGTTGCATTAAAATTCCTTTAATATTACCAATGTATTTCATTTAAAAGATAAATGCTGCATGTAACCTGAACAGCTGTTTTTCCTAAATTTGCGATAGCATCAAGAGTTTTGCTTCTTTGAAACTCAGTGGTTTATCTGAATAGACAGTTTTATTTCTGGTTTGTCTGTGGAGAACCTGTTTCTCTTTTAACTAACAAATACCCTGTCAGTTATATTGCATTGTCACAGCTTTGCTCTTAATTGTAGTTTGTGATTAATTTCTAATAGCAATCAGTGAGATTAAATAGTTGGTTAATATGTGTTGCCAGGATTTTCTTTCCCTTGAAAGAAATGGCACAAAATTAAACTCAAAGAAATCAAACCACCAAAACAAAACTCTTCCATTCTTTCTTTTTCCCTTCCTCTCCCAAAGGAAAAAAATTCCCTTAACTGGCACWGAAGACTCAAAACTGAAGATTTACCTTATTCTCTTCTCCCATGGTAGTACTACAGGGGAAATGAGCTTCAAAATCCGAAGGCCCTTGCAGCACTTGGGGACTTGCTGGGACAAATGAAACACACAGGGGTTTAATCTTATGAGTATCTTCACAGAAGAAAAATGTTAGACTGGAGTAAAATTACTATAAAGTTATCACTCAGTATTTTCCCGGGTCCAACAGTGTGCATGCTATTTAACAAAAACAAATAGAGAGTAAGAACTGTAGCCAAACACTCATGTGTGTGCTAAATCATACCTTAACAAATTGGGAAGAAGGGCAATGAGGGCATTTGAAAGACTCTTTACCTTTTTAACTGTATCTGGCCCACAGTCCTCTTTCTTCTTTTTTAAAAATTCTGTAATTTTTTTTTTGGGTGGGGAGGGAGGAGGAGAGTAAGATTTCATGTCAAAGTCTAATTTTATACTTACATTCTAAAAACTTATTTTCTGTGAGAAGTTAATTCAGTAATAGTCACCAGATGGTGTGCAAATACTAATGAGGGGATGTTATGACTCTTGGGTTCCTTGTGGAGGTTGTAGGAGTCGGCATCTTGCCATCAGAAAATAGATGCCGGGGGAGTAGATGTGCTCCCTGGGGAGGATGTGACTGGACCGGCAGGGCTTCATTTTTGTTGCTGCTTTGTTGGTGGGAGTTCTACAAGTTGTAAGAAACTTCCTCTTCATTAGTTTTAATGAAAGAGAAAATGGTGGGACTTGGTGCTCTGTATCACTACTTTGAAGGGTATGATCAATCTTCGTTTTCATTGAACCTGAGCAAATACTTAATACAATTTTTAAAAGTGAAGTAAAGCACTACTGTAGCCCAGATAGATTTGGAGTTTGGGACACAAGGAGAGATGGTCATTTCTGGGATAAAGAAGCAGTTATTTTGAGGAAGAAGGGAAATGTTCTTACTTTTTATAGTGGAATACTTAATGCTACCTCTTTAGAATGATAATGCTGTGTGTTCTCTGCCATATGATTTATTGCTAGTTAATCCATCACATCTGTTCTCTGTCCCAGTGGCAGCATATAAACATTGTAAGGCAAGCAAGATGAAACAGAGCTCTGGGATGTCTTTTACAACAGATCTATGTAAGTGTGAAAGTAGAAATGTCTGTTGATTCATAGCAGCATGCTAAGGAGTTTCTAGTCAACAATGGGCACTGACATGTCAATTCCCTTGTGTGACTTGGGCTCTTTTCCCATCCACTCACTCACTCATCCCCAGAATTTACACTGCCAAACTGAAAAGGAAAAGGAAATGTTGACAAATACATAACTGTCTTTTCCAGATACATTGCATTTATATTTGCCAACAGGAGAGCTACTGACTTCAACTATTGAAAAGCCTTCGGGCACGTGTTCAGGGACTTAGTAATGAGATGCAGAGTACTGTGCTGCTATGGAGAAGTCTGATGCGAGGTGGTGTTGTCCAATCTGAAACAGTTCATTGGTTTTACTCAGGTTCATGAAAGGTGTATCCATATTATATAATCTGTGACGATGTTCTTTTAAATCCTTCCTCGTGAAAATTGTTAGACACAGAGACCTCATGTGTAGTCCTAACATTTAGGATTGAGACATACTTGTGAAGCACCTCGGAGAACTGCATTTCTTCTGTTTTCAACAATGGATAGAGTTAAATGTCTACTGTTGTAACTTTTTGTGAATACTAATCTTACTCAGAAAAACAGTCGAATCACAGCAATTTTTTATGTAATAGCTTGCTTGTGAGTGTTGAGAAGGGTATCTGAATATATATGCACCTACAGAGAACAAACTGATCCACTAGAAATTACACTAGATATGTCAGCTTCATTAAGAAACAATGAAATTATTTTAAGAATAATATTGCCTGTATTGATGCCATCAGTAAAGCATGTAACATGACACATCAAACATGATGAATTTAGGGAATTAAAAAAGTGGACCTCTTGACCAAAGTACAGATAGACAAAGTCTTAGTAAACCCCAACCTTCACTCCCCTAGTTCAAGCTTGGCTATATTTTAGTCTTAGACGCTTTGAGTGAAGCATACTGTGATGACTTCTGGTTCTAAGTTCATCAAACCAAAGAAAGCTATTTTGTGAATTTGATTCACCAGGTTCTGGAATTTGACAGACATCTTTCGGAAATACAAAGAGATTTTTAAAAATCTTTTTCTAAACCCAAATTCTGTTTGGTTTCCATTTTGCTTCTGGCCTATACGAATTTAAGACACATTAGCTTGCATAATCCATGACATTTTTTTCTTTTCACTCTGTTAATCTCTGCTTGTAATTGTAAAGTATATGTCAAAAGCTAGAATGTATATTCATATCTTGCCAATGAAAATTTTATGTTCTCCACTATCCAGGTTATTTAAATGGAGACACCAAGGTTCTGAACCTTAGAACTAAAAGCATTTTGCTATCTTAATAGCCTGCTGTATCACAGATTCCCATTGTAGCTGCCTGAACAAACACTGCATGTGTAACTGGCATGTCAGGACATAGATCTGGAATCTGCTTCCATTACCATTGTGATAGTATTTAWAAAAAAAAAAAAAAAAAAAAAAAAGTTTGGCAACCTGTACTATATGGAGATAAGGACTTGATCACTTGTGTCAGCAGTTGTTGGCAAATAATTTTCCCTGTGGAGCTCCTCAGCACCCCAACAGATTTTCTGTTTGCATCTAAATTAATACGTAAAGGTGAGAGAAATAATATTCTGCTGAACTTCCACTGAAGTTTCAAATGGGTTTGGATGGGAAATTTGGTAATCACAGAATCATGGAATGGCTGAGGTTGGAAGGGACCTCTGGAGGTCATCTTGTTCAACCATTCTGCTTAAGCAGAGCCATCTAGAGCAGGTTGCCCAGGACCTTGTCCAGATGGCTTTTGGATATCTCAAAGGATGGACATTCCACAACATCTCTAGGTAACCTGTTCCAGTGCTCAGTCACCCTCAGAGTAAAAAAGTGTTTCCTGACGTTCAGAGGGAACGTCCTGTTTCAGTTTGTGCCCATTGCCTCTGGTCCTGTCACTGGACACCACTGAATAGAGCCTGGCTCTGTCCTCCGT
This sequence comes from Oceanodroma leucorhoa, assembly GCA_030449065.1. Taxonomy (NCBI): domain Eukaryota; kingdom Metazoa; phylum Chordata; class Aves; order Procellariiformes; genus Oceanodroma; species Oceanodroma leucorhoa. Next base: position 1,305,595 of record JASVER010000080.1, on the reverse strand, counting down.
TCACTCTTCCTTCAGGTATTGATATACATAGATGAGATCCCCCCTGAGCCTTCTCCAGGCTGAACAGTCCCAGCTCTCTTATATGTGAGGTGCTCCCATCCCTTCATCATCTTCGTGGCCCTTTGTTGGACTCTCTCCAGTATGTCCATGCCTCTCTTGTACTGGGGAGCCCAGAACTGGACACAATACTCCAGGTGTGGCCTCACCAGTGCAGAATAGAGCAGAAGTTTCACCTCCTTCGACCTGCTGGCAACACTCACGCAAATCAAATCAAATCAAATCAAATCAAATCAAATCAAATCAAATCAAATCAAATAGTAATCAAATACTACCTCTCATGATTTGTATTCCATCGTACCAGCTGAGATACAGCCGCAGCTAACCTTCTTATAGCTTCATTTTTCAAGCACTTGAAATCAGCTTCAGTCTCTGATCTCTTTTCAGCTCCTGCTAGACTTTTCGTATGGCCATTAGAATAAGAAACTACACTCTATATGAGTGTATTGTTTTCAGTTCGGGAAGTTATGTAAAACAACTGTTACCTATAGAAAAGCAGTTTCTACAAGTTTCATTTGTTATGTATTATGGAAGTGGCTGGGATGTAATCAAACACCTGTACTGATTTGTGCTAAGCCCTGTATGGACAACAAGAAAGGAGGAGAGTTTGCTGTGGCTGTACTTGTAAATTAAGCAGTGTCCAGGAGTGTTCCCAAGTGCTGCCAATCTGCTGGTACTTTGGAAGAACAGTTCCTGGCATGGCTTTCATCTGTGCCTGCTAGCACTTTCCCACATGATTCCTACACATAGCTCAGAAATTACTGCAGGTGAGGGACCACTCCCAACAGGCTGTTTGCGTGTGTCCACCCTGTTTTGGATGCTCATGCTGGTTTATAATATGCCCACACACTGTTCTGTGCCTGCTGACCTCAGTGCCGTAGTATGGTCTCGGGCACATTTAAGTTACTAGTATAGGCATAGCCTATGCCTCTGGGTCCCATGATGCCTGCAGTATGTATGCCAGGGTATAAACAGAGAAATGAGGTTATAGTGGGGAAAAAGCTAAATGAACACAGTGGAATAATAAAGTAAAGCTTATAATTCCTAATCAATACCAGATGGAAGAGATTTGTAAATACCATTGCAGAAGTAAAGTTAAGAAAGGGTTTAAAGGATAAAGTAATGGCGTTTTAAAAGTTTGGTGGAGCTGTTCTCTCTGCATACCAAGGCAAGCTGAGAGAAATCATCACCGCTTGCAAGGCAGCAGCAAGAATTTGGTATTCATGTTGTTGTCAGAATGAAATGGTGGATGGGGGCTCAGTAAGGTAAGAGATCTACGTAACAGATTGTTGTGAAGTTCTGACAAGACGTATCATTTACTGAAGTGGAAGTCATAAACCAGTGAGCCTGAGGGCCCATGCAGTTTGGTACAATATATGGCAAACTGTAAGGCCTCAGAAGTTCCCAACAAAGAAGTCATAAGTCATATCAATGTACCAAAAAGTGGCTTAGTCTTGTAATTTGTGATTCTCTGAGTGTCAACAAATACAATTGCAAATTATGTGTATTGTAGTTACATATATTTCTCAAGACAGACTCAACACAGATATTTATAATCTATTAATGTATTAGATTAGATATTTAATCTACCAAAAGTTAGGTAACTTTTCTTATTTGGTTTATCAGTCTTCGCAGCTTGTGTATTTGCAAATGTGTGAAGTTGGGAGAAGTTAGCAGAAATTCATTTTCCTTCCAGACTTCTGGGAATATAACTCTATCTAAGGAGAATGGAGATATTATTAAAGGCACATTAGAGCAAGGCAGTATTT
>JASVER010000080.1:1220743-1303731 GCA_030449065.1 Oceanodroma leucorhoa | reverse complement strand
GGCAGGGAACAAAAAAGCAACCAAGCAACTCACTACTGTTGTCAGATTTTACATGCCCCAGGCCACCTCCACAATGGGTTATGTAGGTAATACAGATCCCGATAGTTTCGTTTGCTTCTCACCCTTTTGTAAGACCAAACTGTGGTGGTTTTGCTTAGCTTTGAAGCAGAAGTCATTAACAAAAACACATTGCCAAAAGTGCTGTTTGCCATGATTCAATCCAGTGGCAAACTCTACAGTAGCAGCTAATCTAGAGGCTAAACTCAGTCAGATAACCATAAACTGATTTCCAATGAGCTGCTTACTATATTTAATTCAAGGGCAGATCATACCACGTTCCCACTGACACACTCAAGAAGCAAAGGACAAGAGTAGGACTATGAGACAGAATCTCAAAGCTAAGTAATCAAGGAGTTTGTTGGAGTAGTGAACACTTAAAAGTCAAAGAGAATGAAGATGGAATTGAAGTCCAAGGAATTGCCAAGATGTGTGTTTTCAATTCTGAAACCTTTTTTTGCAGTGTGATTGAGCTTTACCTTTTTTTAGGTACCATTTACTTCTTAATCTAGATTTATTATGCAGCAGAAAAAAATAATAGTTTTTCAGCTGTAGTTCAGATAAGCCTTTATACCACTTCTGGAAATGGCAGAATAACTGCACTGCATGGACCTTGAATCTTTTTCAGGTGGTTGGATATCTAAATTATTGAAAAGATTTTTTTTTCCTTTGGAGGTGGCTTGGAGATGTGGAGGAGGACTTAAAAATACAATTAGGAACCACTTTTTTAAATACGTAAGGAACATAATATAAATCATCATTATATAAGTGTAGCTCTCCAGTGACTTGCAAGTAGAAAAGACAGAGAATATCTTAAGGTTAACATTGCTATATGTGACAACAGCACTGACTTTTTATGAAGGGGGCGATAGAACCCAGGGTTGCTGTGTTGTTGCCTTTGACACTGAATAGTTATGGTAAGTGAATTGGTAAATCTGTTTTCATTTTCCCAAACACTCTTATGGCACATGTCTAGGAAAACAAGCTGAGCCTGAAATGTGCACTCGGTGTGTCGCATCTTTCTTTGGAAATCCATGTAAAATAGGATTGTCTTTCCCGAATGCATAAACTACTCAATGTTGTATGCAAACTTAGTTAAAAGTGTTGCAGTTTTTTGATGATCCACAGTATTTCTGAGCAGATACAGATACTTACTTTCCATATATCTGTTCAAAATACTTTTGAAATTCCATTATAATAGTTTTATACTAGTAGATCACTTGCCTTATGTTGAGAGAATTTTTTTTAATCCAGTTGAATTATGTAAATGATTATACACTATACCTAGTTTAGCCTTCACCAGAGCTAATATTAGTGCTACTTTCTTGCTTTTTGCATTGGGCTCTTTCTTTACTATGGAGCTGTCTTGGGATATAGACTGGGACTTGAGTCTGAACAGCTACTCTGCAAGACAGGACTTCAATGTGTCTAGCTGCTGCTTCTGTGATAAGAGTTGCTCCTAATAAAGGCACTAGGACTTCTATGATCATACTGCCTGGTTACCAGGGCTGTGGTAAGCTGAGATGCTCAATGATGCTTTCCTGCAGACTGGTGGGAGATACAATCTGGTTTTTTTGGGGTACAAATGAAGGATTATGAGAAAGCTTTGAGAGGACTGCCTGAGACGAGGTGGTTTAGTTTGCATCTGGGCTGCCAAGTGGATGTTTAACCTCTCAAAGAGAGAGGTCTGCCTGACTGTAGCCTGACCTTCACATTTATGGGAGGAGATTTATGTGTGCATGAGGGGAGATGGCTGTGTGTAAACTCCAACATTACTCCACTGAATTAACATATTTAAGACTATAAAACATCTTTCACAATGAGATTTTTCAGGGGAAAGAGTATTTATGTTTACTTACTGTTTTATAATGATTCTGAGAGTAAATGTTTGTTAAACCTTTGCAATTAGGGAACTTTTCTATTCACTTGTAATGGTGACTCTAAATACTGTCTGGTAAGTGTCGTTGCAGTGAATGTTACACTTGTCAAACAGTGCCTTGGAATGTGATCTTTTTTTCCTGAATGCTGTTGAAAATTGTTATTCATTTATTAAGTGCCAAAAGTGCATTACTGCAGTATGAAGAACAGAATAAGACTCAGTTTGGCTCCAAGGAGATTACAAGATAGCAGATATTTAAAGGAATAAATATACTGAGCGATTCAGATGTTCTGACTGGCAGTAGTGTCATTATTTTCTCTTCATCTGTCCTCCCTCATAGCTCACATGAAAGACAGTGAATGGGTAAAACACTTTTATCTAGGCTGGTGAGTGCTGCAAAAGAAAGATTTGGCCTGGGAAACACGGGCTGTCTACGTGTGAGAGTAAAAGGGAAACCTAGGTATTTAGTTCTAAAAACTGAATTTTCCTTCATTACTGTGCCACCTGTACAGCAAGAGGGCTGCAGTGCTCGCATCCTTTAGTGGCCGGAGAAGTGATTTTGGTATAAGGACTATAAATTTTATTTCTGACAAGCTGTATGACCTAGGGGAGTTATTTTATTTATCTGGGCTTCAATTCATCCAACTGTAAAAAGTGGAAAATAATGATTTTCCACCTTTCTGAAGTGCTTTGAAAGCATTTTAGGTACTATTTACAGAATATGCAAAATATTGGTGATATTCAAACTGACTGAGGGAAACTCCTTATCTTCTTACCGATCCATTGGGATATCCAGCTGTCTTAACTAGATCTTATGTGCATCTCCTAGGTGTATCTACTAGTATTCATAAATCAGTTTCAGAAAAGTTTTCAAAGCTGTACTTCATGATCACATTTGGTATAATTCTTAACAAAAATGAAGGCCCAAGGTATTTCTTTCTAGTATCATTAACTATTCCTCTATAGAGTTTAGCTAATGAATTTTAAAGGCTGATGGGTCTTCAAATGGTCATTGTCTAGTCTGAACCCCTGTTTAAAACTTACCCTGAGTCCAGTGGCTCTGCTTGAATGACAGATTATCTTTCAGGGGGAAAAAAAACAGATAGAAAAAACAAAACCTCATTCTAGTCTTGGTTTAAACATTTCTAATAATAGAAAATCCACTACAAACCTTGGTAAATTGCTCTGGGGTTAATTGTGTTTGCTGCAGAAATATGTACCTTTTTGCTTGTTTGAATTTGCTTAGCTTCAGCTGAGGTTTCACTGTTAATTCTTTTATTGATTTTAAAGCGTGAAAATTAATTTTTATTTTTAACAGGAAATGGGTCTGAGTTTCAGTACACTGTGGAATCGAAACAATGTTGAAGTTATTTTTCTGTGAAATAATTTTCCTGTTATTCAGTCAGCTCTACTATTATCCTGAAGTAGTTTTATAATTTTTTAACTCTATGTCATTTCTTGGGAATAGAAGTCAAACTTAAGCAAGAGTAAATTTCACAACTCTTCTTCTTTCTTTTTCATGAATATTTTGTTACTTCATTTGCTTTTCTTCAATCCAGTACCTCCACAAGTCTATTATTTTCATTAAGCACCATCAGTGGTATACATGTAATTTCTTTTTAATTCCATAGAATGAATACCAAGAGGTCTTTCAAGAACTGATGGGGCTATGTGGCTAAAATTAGAGGCTGGATAATAGCAGCACTTTTTCTGGAGAAAAGCAGAGGGATTCTGCTTTAGTTCAATTTTGCATTAAAAATACACTGGTATAAATACACATGAACTTTTTTAAAAGAAATTTTGGCAAATCATGACCACTAAATTATGTTATATAGAAGAATGAAATGGTTTATAAATAGTAGATAAAACACTTGCAAAGATCAAGTACATAATTGCCTGGTGAATAAATGTATAGGGACTGAAAGGGACTGAGGTATATAGAACTGAAAGCATGGTTTGTTTGCATCTACTCATGCTCACACAAACAACAATTTTTCTGAACTGAGCCTAAACTGGGTTACAGGCAGACCCTCCCGATTGTAAACTGTTTTGAAAAACATCAAGACATGTTAATCTATGATATTATGGTAGCAAATGTACTAACAGGATATAATTCAGAATATATAATTATAACAATGCAGAGATATATAAAACTAGAATTAATTATTTTCTAGGTGATCCCCAGTAATGCTATTTGCATATGTGCTATTGCATTTAAAATAGGGCAGCACTGTTTTGAGGGGGGAGGGTATATGTAATGGTTGGTAAAAGAAATGTCAGCAGTTTGGTGAAAAGAAGGTTAAGGAGTGCTGACTGAATACCAGGTGGGCTGTTCACTGGTAGAAGTGGCTTCCCATTTGTGTTGGCGAAGTGCCCCTAGACTTGATGGCTCCAGTCCCAGCAGGAATGGAATCTGCTCTCTGAGATAGCTCTGGAGAATCAGTCCTGAAAGACTAGTTTCAGACCATCTGGAGCCAGATGGCCAACTTCAGACTTCTACAATTTAAAGGGCAATTTATCGGGTTTATTGAAGTATAAGTGAGCTTTGCCATTGATTTCAAGGAGGGACATGAATTTACACAGGGTTTTGGGTTCAGAAGTATTACCAGGTTAGAAATCTTTTAGGATAGAAGATGAACACTGTAAGAGAAAATGGGGGGGGGGGGGGGGGGGGGGCTGTACTGGGAATGAGAATCTGGATTTTCCAAGAGCAGATGGTGAAAAATATCTTTGCTGTTAGCTGGTGCCTGAGTTTGAATTGCACTACTTTACTGTTAAAATCCAGTCTATTCAAAGTCTGTCTGCATGAATTGTACATTTCCAAATAAAAGTGTAATAGGATAATTTAGTAATTTGGTGTCTGCTGTCTACTCACTTTCTCTCCTAAAAGAAATTACCAAGATCCAAATACACTAACCACCCAGTGTCATGACTACAGATATTGCTGAATGATTCTTACTGTATTCATTGGTAAACTGTTGTTTCTCTTGGGTGTTTTGACTCTCTGTTCTAAGTTTTATTTTGTTTAGTGAACTATCAATTTACTGTGCTTTTGCAGATTGAATTATCTTCTGTTCATGATTCTTCCATTTAAAAGTCCCTGTAAAAATAAACCCTAAAATATTAGAATTACAGATATTAAGTCCTTCCTTTGAAACAAGCTGAGTAATTTGAGGGGGACGTGGGCTAAAAGAAGAATTGAGAAAGGAAGTCCATATATCGAAAACAGCAATGAATAATGTAGCAAAAAAGGAGAGGACCTTTTAACAGTTACATTAGTCAGTGCACAAAGTAGCTTCTTTTGGGGGAAAGCTACTTAGTGTATAGCACCTATGTAGACTTTTCAGGCAATGTTCTTATACCTTGAAATTGCATTGAGTTCTGTGGAATCACAGCGTCCTAAGAATAAAGTTCCAAATATATGTGTAGTGTTGAAAAAGAATGGGATTAGACAGTGAGAAATTTGCTTATTACTGGCAGAGGTGGATAGACATGTATAACAGAGATAATAAAGTAGTCGTAGTTACTACTAGATGAGTTTTTATGAATTTCATTGCAATTGTGCAAATCCTTCATCTCGTTTTCTATATATACAAATAAGGACTGTTGTTTTCATTCAGTAGTAGAAAATCTATGGCATTCCATGTTTTTCAATACGCAGGAGCTTGGACTCGGTCAGCTAACAGTTTTTATGGGTGTGCCTCCAGTACACAGGGGAGCGTGACAGAGAATTCCCTTAAGGAGTAAGATGCTCAGTTACATTCCCTCAGTGCCAGGCAGTACAGCACCGTACCAGTCCAGCAGTGGCATTAGCATCCTAGCTCAGCCTTGCTTCCAGCTGTTCTGATTCCAGCACGCTCATTCATCTCTGATCTTCACTCCTCTGTGTGGACATGCTGTATGAATCTCTACAGCCCTCTTATACTAAAAAAGAATGGAAAAGACAATTCTACACCAGAATACATAGAAAATGTCAATAGATACTGGAGTGCAGACACTAGTTACAGGGTCCAGGTAATTAGATGTAAGATCTCTGCTATCTAAAAGATATTACCGTTGGCCCCATTTTATTAAGGGATAGATGTCATTCTGCTTTCTTCTATATCTTCACAACACCTCGAGTTTTAGTTTTAACTTGAAATCTGACAAGCAGTGATCTTATTACTATTTCCAAATCATCATTAAAAAAAAAAAAGTTGAGTACTTCAAAGCCAGACAGAGGTCAGTGGGACTGCCACTATAAATGTCCCCACTCAGGGATTCCCTCCTGAGACCTTGTGCTAGCAATTGATCAGTTGGTCAGGACTTCATTCATATTGTAGAGTGCTCATGCTTCAATTGGGTTGTTACACATTACAAGTTAGTGTCTTATTAAAAGGTTAAGTATATTGTGTTCAATTCAATTATATTTATCAATTTTTCAACTTTTGCCAGACTTGTAGTCTATTAAAAATAAGTCAGATTTGATTAGATTTATTATCAGTAAAACTGATTAACTGGCAKTATGGAGGCTTCTTTGTGTTAATTTTTATTCAGGTTAGTACCGTATGTGATATCCCATTGGTTTAATCACTGGATTAAACCTAGGCCAATACTTATCTGATTTTATCACTTGGTACCTTTTGAGTATTTGCACAGTAGCACTCTGCAAATCATCTAGAATTTCCTTAATACAACAAGATTTATTATGGATTAACATCAGTATGATGAACATTTTGTTGGCCATTCCTTTAATATACTTGGGTGCAGATTACTGAGATCTGTTGACTTCGGAATATTTATTCCAAGTAGCTATTGTTTTAACACCCATCTATGACGTTAATGCATTAATAAAATATCATCCCAGTGTCACTGTACATTACCTTTTGTGATAGCTAAAGAACGTGTCAGCTTTTTCTATATGCCTTAGCAATTTGTCACCTTGAAATAGTCAATACACTGCTAAAAATCACTTTTGTTAATAATATCCTTACCAAAAAAAAAAAATATTTACCAGGAGCCCTGCCAGCCCTGGATTTTTCTGAATGCCTTTAGCTTTCCTCCCAGTCAAATTGTCCTGGTTTTTGATTGCAGAGTCATGGCTTTTTTTTTTTTTTTTTTTTTTTTTTCCCTAGATAATGAGCTCTTCTTAAAAAAGATCTTATTTCTATTTGTTTGTTGTCTTTACTTTTTCTCCCCAGTCAGTCTTGCTTAGAACTTTCTGCAGCTTTGGGAAATTACCCATTTGGAAACCTTCAATGCATATGTGTTATTGGTGGTATCAAGCTCTGCCCATATTAAATGTCAACAGGTCATGCTTATACATCCTATATATAGTTTATAGTTTGACCTTAATTATTATTAATAAGAGTCTAAAATAGTTATTTCATGTTGGGTTCAACTTCTTTTAAGTTGTTTTACTGTTACTATTGGCTGAACTGCAACACACAAGTTTGTTGTTATTTGTTAGGTGAGAGTTTCCACATCTGCCTTCCAAATGGAAGTACCCCATAATATATTTCTCCTCCACACATTGCAAAGTTAAGGAATACTTTATCCTGGGTTTGGTTTAATTTATTTTTTTGTAGTGTGTGTGTGTGTGTGTGTGTTCTCRTTTTTTTAAATCAGATCCTTGCTATCGGCTTTGTCACATAGCACATTGGTCTGCTTCCATTCAAGATCCTTTGCCTCTGAACAATAGCTCTAAAATAAGTATCATCTTTAGCAGAGAGTGTCACCCTGTGGTTTTAGTTGCAGTGGACTAAGTGTCCCTCCACTGCCACCTATGCACCTGCTGTATAGTCAGATACTTCAATATTCTAATCATTCAGACTATCCCAGGTTTCAGTGACTGTCAATTTTCTCAAGATGCAAGTGGGAGCAATATAATTTTGAAGAAAGTATTTGTATACAAAGAACTTAAATTCCTAAGGAAAAGCTCTTCTAATCACTTCTCCTTTTGTCTTTGACACCTTATAATGCGTACTTTAAACATGCATATATTGTATGTATGTCAGAAAAAAAGGACATACAAAACATCTTTCTCCACGTATCAGGGAAAAGGTGTCCCATGAGTCCCCATCCGTCAAGAAGCAGAACCAAATCCTCTGTCTCATCCCGACTCTATGACACAGCAGGTCATAAACAGCTTGAACCAACGTATTAAAGAATGCAAAAGGTTTCAGTTGCTTATAAATCAAGAGTATCAAACAACAAACAGACAGTGGAAGTCAGTTCCTAAAGTTCATTCACCCCTTCAACATTGAAATAATTTTAGGATCTAGGGGACTTTGAGAGTCTTGGAGACCTTTGCTATGCTTTCCTATAATTTACGTAACGACTTCTACCCCTAGCTGCAATATTATTCCCTGCAGTATTCTCATTCCAGACTGTTTCCTTATTATGTGATTATTACAGTTTTCAAGACTGATTGTTTTATCAGTCAGCTGCAATATAAGGGATCTGGCTAAAATGACTTTCAATTAGTATTTATTTAAATGGTAAAACAGTGTTTACGATTGTGGTCACAATTTCAAGTCACTAAATTCCCAAATGTTTGTGAAGCTGAAAATGTAAAGATTTTTTATATATATAACAATATATTCATTTTATAATCATTGGCATGATAATAAAATACTTACAGTTTATTAAACATTTTGTAAAAAAATCTTTCAGATTTATTTTCAAATTGATCGATATGTCATATATTTTGGAAACAGGACAGTCAGTTCTTACATATAAAGGATAAGCGCCATAYATTCCTTAGATATGTACATTGTTTTTCTCATATAAGAATAAGAAGTTAAGCATTTTAGCTTCTGAGAGTTGATTTCAGAAATAAAACTTTTTTGCTAAGTTTACAAATCTTCAGGAAGACATACCTGCTTAGCATTTCAGGATGTGATTTACRGGGATGTGAGGCACACAAAGAACCATTGAAGTCAACTGGAACTGTGATCAGTTCCCACTTCTCAAAATCTGAAGGGCTATTTGCTTTCATCTTGTTAGTGATCATGTAATGCTAGTTCAGATCCAAGATGCAGGGATAAAGTCAGCATTACATAGGCAAGAATGAAAGATCTTCATAAGGTTTTCCCACGTAACTACTATGTAAAGCCATTTCAAAGAAACATGGGGCCCTCTAGTCCGTAATTTCTACTGGGAACAGATTTTTAGGGCCTAAGACTGGCTTTACTATTTATTATGTAGTAATGGAAYGTTACCTTTGTTGTCAGACTAAAGGAAAAAGTTGAAAGCTGGGTTATAAAATCTAAAGAAAGCCTCACACTTGCCAGAATTAGCCAGTAATTACCACAGTGATAAGTTTGAGGACTCAGGTCCCAAACAAAATCAAGAAATAAGAATTCAAAGAGAGGATTTTTTTTTCCTCCCAGTTTCCTCTATTCCAGGAAATTCATGTGGTCAAAGGTTTCTTTTAACAGAAAATTATTTACAGGTGCTGTTCCTGGCTCTGTCACAAAGTTGTGTGTTACACCTCTGTCTAAGTGCAGTCAGTCTTTGGATCGATGTGACTTCTTCCTGTAGGGATCTTTCTGTTAAATAACTCACTGCTACAAAGCCAATGTCCATGGCCTTCCAGAGCTTTGGATGACTCAAAAGGGCAATGACTATTTTGGCTGGATGGAGCAATAGTATTTCTAGATGAGGTTATAAATTTGTATATAAGTTACTGTATTTCAGAAACACTTCATAGCAGAACCTGAACACTTATTAAAAAACAAAAACTTCAGTCCACAGCTTTTCCTCCGCAATACAGTAACCCTGGGGTATGAAAATTAATGAACATGTTTGACCAATAGCGCATGACACTGTTTACAATGAGGTTTGTTATTTATTATTGTTTAATTTTTTTGCATTCCAATTAAGCATCAGAAATCAGAGCTAGTTCAACTAGAAGTTAACTTAATTTAAAGCTTCTATTACCTAATACTCCAGAGGACATGTGCAATATGTTATTGAAAACCTGCCCCTTTTCAATTTTTTCCAGTTTCTGAACAGAATTTTTACTATTCACTTGCTTTTGAACCATTTCTTTATCAGACATTTTTTCCTACAATCATGAAGTGTGAAAATGCAATTCTTACAAACGATGAAAGAGAAAAAGAAAAGAAAGTTGAGAGTCAGTCATAGCTATATGAATCCTGAAGCTGGGGCTAGAAGATATACGCCTTTAAAGTCCAGCGAGTTGGCACTGCCCTGCAGGTATAACGAATTGCAGCTTATTTTGTTTTTGCATTACAATTGTCAAATAGCTTTCCTTACAGTAGCTCTGATCAGCTTTGATTTAGGCCAGTGTGGCCTCTTCAGGGGTGAATCACATTTTGAGCGAGGCCTGAGCCAGGTAAGAGAGCTGCTTCCCACAATGTCACATGAACTTCATGTTCTAATTCACTGTAACAGTGTAAAAAGGTGCAGAAATACTACAACTTCAGCCCTTTTCCAACATTAAAGAGATTTTCTTCAATTACAAGGACATAAAACAAGTCACTGTGAATCGTGTCTCGCACCATTTTGAAGTTACCACAAAATGTTTGATCATGTAAGATACCTATTATTTAAATTTTATCTAATTTTAAAATTGCAAAACTGACCTAACCTGAAAGTTCTCTAGAAAATCCTTTGTCTAGAGAAAAAAAATAAAAGAAAAACCTTTCCTTTTATGGGATTTGTTTGAAAGAATTTGAATTCAATCATCTTCATTATTGTCTTCTCTTAGTAAAARTAATGTAAGTACATTTTATCCATTTACTGAATTTAAGCAGGATTCTTTTTAGATTAAAAAATATTTTGATAAATGGGTACCTGTAACCCTGAGGCACTTTTATTTGTGAACATGGTGAGTTTAATCGAATGAACGGTGACAATTCTTGAATATTTCCACGTTGTTTCATTAGACCCAAGAGGTTCAGGGGCTTTCCTCAGTCAAGCTAAACTCTAAACGTGAATCTTTCAGGATTCACACAGAACTTGGTGATTTTTACTTACATGCTGTAAAATCCATATCTTCTGTGCACACACAAGTGAAGTTTGCCAACTTCAGCTCAGCGTGATTTCAAACAGCTGAGCTACTGAACACTCAAAATGAGTTTTGTAATGGAAACCTCAATTCAGCATTAACTATGGCACTTTTAAATGTATGCATACTATATTAATAACATAAAGCRGCATTTGTAGCATTTTAATCTTGCTGTCAGGTAGCTGATCTGTTAGTAGCTTTTTGTGACATTCAGAGAGTTTATGCTTAGGGCTTAGAAGGTGAACATTGCACAAAATCAGTTCAACAGTAAAAAGAAGAATTTGTTACTAGATATTTCTTGGTCACCAAAATATTGAAATTTCTCTAACAGCCTCAGCTGAAAGCTGTGCTTATTTTTACAACTGAGTCTTTTCCATTATCCAAGAGTGGTTTTCCCATTTCAGCTTTCTCCTCCCCTTCTTTTTTTCCATACACTTTTTGAGGTTTCCCTGCTTGGGCCTCTTTTCTATCCTTCAGTAAGGTTGAATTCCCTGATGGTAATCATAATTATAAACATATGTTGTTACTGTGGGCTACCAATTTACTTGCAGTCCTTGGTATTAAAAAAAAAWATGTAGGTTTTGGAATATATTTTACATCATCAGGGCATATCTCATGAATAATTAAAGGAAAGTCAAATATGTAGTAAAGAGCAGTCTCTGGAATGCCATGTCTAAAGATAATTGTATACTAAAATTGGTTTGAATCAAGTAACCACTCCAAACAATATCATGGCAGAAAAATATTTTTGAGTTTCATTATCACTGATATGTTTTTAAAATCAGATATTTATGTCTTTGAGATTRTGATGACTACTAGGAAAACAGAAAAATACAGAAATAAGTATTTTGGAAATCGCTAGACCTAGAATATTTAATTTATCACAGACATTTACTGAAAAAAAAACTTTTCAACTAAAAAAAATTAAGAAAGGCAAAGTAAAAATACTGTAAATTTGTTTTAGTGGCTTCTTCCACAATCTGTCTTTCATTCAGGGTTATTGCAAAGAAGTGCCTCTGTAATTAACATGTTAGATTTTTAGCGACTTATTTTATTGCTGATGTATCAGGCAGTGTAATGTTCACAGTGCTGCAGGGAATAATCAGAGCATGCATTAAGCAGTTCATACTGTATTTGGTATCCTGGTAAGACAAGATAAAATGTTTTGAAGGTTAGTTTAGAATTAAAAAACCCAACAAAACCAATGCTCACACACACACACACACACTCTGGGAAGACATAACAATAATTAATGAATGAATTTGAGAGGAATATAGGGTCCATTTAAATTGGGCTGGACCTGATAAAGTTTGCCACAGGGTACTTCAGGAATAGGTGTCAGCAGTGGCAGAGCCCTGAGCAAGCAGTTCATTCATGGACGTGGTGGTAGCAAAAAGAAAAACACAGTACCTACCTGTGAAACGCAGCGACAGCGGTGCTGGCTAGTTACACACCACTCAGCACCAGTTCCTGGAAAAGCACTGGAACAAATAATGAAGGTTTGTTAACAACCATATAACAAGGAAAAGAATAAGAGCTAACATGGATTTATAAACTAAATGTGTCAAACTAGTCTAGTTTCTTTGCTTAATAAGGTAACAAACATCATAAATACAAAGGAAATAGATGTCATATGTCTTGATTGTAATCAGGCTTTAGTCACTGTCTTATGGCAGAGACTGGATGAAATCACTATAAACTGAATAAATACTGGTTAGAAAGCAGTATGTATAGTAGCTATGTGTTAAGCCAGGAGGAGATACCGAGTAGGGCTCTGCAAGAATCTCTCCTGGGTGTGGCTGAATTGCATATTTTCTGTAATGAAGTGGATAACAGAAGAAAGAGCATACTTACTAAATCACAGTGCCTAGCTGGGAGAAAACAAAAGTTTTTGGTAAGGAAGAGATACAATTCAAACTGATCTTGAGAAATAATCTGAAAAAAAGCATGCAGTTTAAGGAAGAGAAGTACAGGGTTAGGTACGAACAACTGCAGAAAGATAGGATAAGGAACAAGATATGGTCTTGGAGGTCTAGGAAGCACAGTACATTGGAAGCTGAACATTTACCAGTGGGTAGCACAAATCAGCAATGACACACTGCTGGGGAAAGGTCAGCTGTTGTATTGGGATGGAGAGATGATTATTGTCTGGTCCGTCTTTTTGATCTAGTCAGCACAGGTGTTGTCTCAGCTGGAGAAATGTGCCCATTTAACAAGCGTGACACTTTGAGAAAGGTGTGGATCAACTGGAGAAATTCTCCTCCTTGCTGTGGATAGAGCAAATATTGGTCATGAACTGCAGAGAGAAAGATTCAGGTTAGATATTAGGGATTCTTTTCTTATAGGAATAATTTAGCTTGGGAAGAAATTGCTAACAGTATTGTGGAATTACTGTCACTGGGAGATTTCAAGAGCAGATTGGGTAAACATCTGTCAGGAATGTGGCAGTTATATTTGATACTCTGTTGAAGCAGAGAATAGACTAGATGACTTCTCACTTCTCCCACCCTGGTTTTTGATGATTTGTTGAAATGATCTCAAGCTACCAGTTTTGACTAAATGACCAACTGTTCTAACGTTGAAGTCAAGTGATGTCATTTTCTATTGATTTCACTAGGTTTGGATCAGAAACAAGGTGAAGAGAAGGCATATAAATGTCAGTTGCAGAATAAGTATAGGAAAGGCCTGATCCTGCTCCCATTAAATTCAAAAGAGACTTGATCTCTTTCAATGGAGGTTTAGTTGAATTCTAAATGTAGGCCATGTATACGTACATATATATATATATATCAAAATACATAATGTTAATACAGTTCTGTCAGTTAAGCATTATCACTGACAACTTGCTGTTTGAGCAAGTGTGAGAGAACTAAAACATTACAAACAGTGTGTCTTTTTCAGAGTTTAACAATAGAAACTCCAAAGAAAGTGTTCCCCAGTGACACGCATTCCAAGAAATTCTCATAGACTTGCTGATAGCTCCTGGGTGGAAAAGATAACCAAAGCATTTAAAATGTATGGCTGTAATGAGTGAATAAGATGCCAGGAAAAAAGGGATACTTGGGCTCCACTCACAGTATCCTCTTGGTCACCTGCATTTTTCTTTTCATTTTAAGGGCTTATACTGTATTGTAGGAGTGATAAAAGTGGGATTTTGTGATCTTGCTTTCTGGGAGCAGAAGAAAACTAGCAGTAGAAATAATAAAAATGTGCAAAAGACTCTTCAGCTTCTCTTGGACCTAGCCAAACTCATAGATGGCAGCACAGTAAGAAAATCCCTTTCCAGATTATTTCATTGTTAGACTGGTCCCAGGCTGGTAACTTGTCCCCGTCTTTTACGCTAAGAAATGTCCTTCCTTTGTATTGTCTTGAATTTTTGCTCATCCTCTTAGCACACAACTTTTCCATAAGCCTAGCCTTAGGAGTTTTAYAGCTTCCAGAACCAGAGAGGCTTGGCCAGGTTTAAATAAACATCCGTGCTAACCATTTACCACCAAGCATTATGATCTTTGCCAGCCCTATGGAATGCATGCTCTAAGCCTCAGCTGATAAACTGCTATTTTTATTGAGGTTTCAATCAGAATTCTCTACCAGAATGAAAAGAGAAACTAAGAAACCAGCTGTGTGCTCTACATTACAGAGAGGCAGCAATATATAATAGTATTCAAGAAAAGCAAATTCAACCATATAGGTAGAGATCATGAATGGTGCATTCACCCTGGCGTGCATGGTCAATAATTAATATTTCAATTCATGAAGGAAGCAACATGACTCAATGGGTGAAACAGCAGATAAGGACTTCTGCATTGCATTACTGCATGGGTCTGCAGTACATCTCTAATTTTGGAAGTCAGTTCATTTCCTTCTTTTTGCCTCATTTCCCCTATCAGAAAGCAGGATGAACATTCAAGTGAGATTCATTAGGTTACAGGGATAAAAATGGTGTTAAAAAAGAATTGTTGTTATATAGTTATAGTTAACTAGAAATGATTCGTAAGTGTCTGCATGTTATCTCTACCAGACCATTACTGAGAACGTAAAATTTTTTGACTACTTCAGACTACATTTGGTTCCTACTTTGAGCCCCTAAAGAAGGGTCGGTTTTACCTGAGATAAGATGGGCATTAAAAATGAGATACTAGACTGCAGAATAGCCTTTTATTAAGGGAAGTAGACTTTCTTTTTTAGTATGGAGAATATTGGTTTATATCTGATCTTAAAAGATTTTACTTGAGGTTATCCAATGGAGGAATGATTCACAAGAGATGGTTCCTAACTGTACTTCCAGATTTTATTATTAATTTGTTAGCTAATGTGGCTTTTTACACCAGAAGGGTTACAAGTTCTCCACTTCACGCTCAGAAACTCTAGTGAAGAAATAGTAAAGTGTTTGAAGGCCTCCCAGGTCATTGCAGTCCACGCAAAGGTGGGCTTTTGCCGTGTTTGTAGCATTCCTCTGAGGGATCTAACAGGCTTTTAGAGCTGATGTTCTGTATGTCTGCACTGAAAGAACAATGTTGTTCAGTAGACTTGCCATGAAATGCCTTGGAGGAATTCAAACACCAATGTGTATATGTGCATGATGCATTCTAGTTTACTGTCATCCAAACACAGCAGAGGAAAAAGGCCAGAAAGGTTTCAGGATCARGAAGAGAAAAATCTGTAAAGGTTAAACTCAGTGCTAAAATCACTGACATTTRAACAACATAGATGTAAAAGAAAAGTGAAAGCATCAGACATTAACTAGGGTTATTGTACTGGAAACTTTATCTTGGTAATGATTGCAAAGCCAAAGAAACCCACCAAACCCCAAAAAACCCCAACCAAAAAAATCCCACAATAACATACTAGGAAGGCTGTGGATCCAACATAAATATTTTTTTTAAATGCTGTTAATTGGAAAAYGTGCCTTTATATAGATATGATCAATATAAAATTTTGCCTGTCATACATGTTTTTAAAGCGAGAAYTAATTTAGAACTTAATGCCATAAGAGCATAAATAGTGTAGAACAGAATTATAAATGTGATGCCATAACAGTATTTTTATCTTCTGAATTATGTATTTCCTCAGCACCACTTAATATGTTTGACTCCATCTAAATATCATGGATAGATTAATTGATTGTTAAACTACTGCCTACTTTATGTGCAGCCATGAACATTTCTTTTGTTTTCTTTCTGATTGAGAGGATGTGAAAGGTTTTTTTATGAAGAGCAAATCAAAGATTCTTGCTAAGTATATGATCAGGAATTTTATGTTTGATTTTAAAAGTAATATCTGAATGTGTTTGTATTTAGGAATAGAATGATTTCTAAAACAGGCTGGAAATCTTGGAAGAGCAAGTGAGGCTGATAGTGCCATGTGAGCTCTAGCTGATATATTTTAAAGTTTTGTAACAAGTGTTTGAATTAAAAAATGCCCATGATTATCAGGAAGGACTTCTCAGCACTAATAAACAAGATAAAACAAGACAAAACAAAAACAAAAACAAAAAACAAAACCAGAACAAAATAAAATAAAGAYAGTACAAAAAATGTCAAACGCCATAATTTCAGCAAAGGACTAGTAAGATTTATACCGGTGTCTCTACTTGTTTGTTTGCCCAGTTCCTGATTAAGAAAGAATAGACATACGTATGTATGAAGTTCCTTTCATTTAATCTCAACCACCAATRAATATGTTGAAGATAATAGTTCTTGAGCTAGTCTGCCCTTGCCAGTGGCATTATTAGCTCTTGGGATACTGGCTAACAACACAGATTCAAATCTCTCCTGAAATCTAGCTGCTTTTGAGAGACCCAAAGCAATAAACATCAATAAAAACCCATCAGCTTCCCTCTTATAAGCATATGTGCATATACTCACGTCTGGATCATTTTTTTGTAGGGGCATGAGTAAGCATGGTCTTCYTGGATTCCATTTCTTTGAGACCTTATTAACTTCAGTCTATTTGTGTCTTCTGCTTAGCTGACCACCTTGTCAATGCTTACCAAATAATAAATCCTAATTATACTAAAATCAAGTCTGGAGCACACAGCTGCAAGTCCTCCAAATTTGTCTTTCATTCTGCCTCTAAAAACTCATCTTTGCTGAGACTGCTGCCTTTCAAGCAGCAGTATTCTTGGCCTGAGGACTGACTGATATTTGAAATGAATCAGCAGTACAGTAAATTTAATTTTCAAAAACGAACGGTTGCTCATATTTAGAGCTTGGCCAGGAATTGCAAGTTACATGCACTCTATGTGCTTTGCTTTCCACAGGGCTGGTCAGCGGTAAAATTGCACCAAATCAGGGGAGCTCTAACTATAGTTATTGGTATGAGTGAAGTCAGGCTGAGAGGAGGCATCTCGAGGATCAGAAGAGAGGCTGATGCTCGAGGGTGTAGCCCGTAATCAATCAAGCCATAATCACGGGAAGTTGGGACCAGGGTGTGCAGGTTCTGACTGCAGTTGRGTCAGTTCCTTGCACCTTTGCAAAATCAGTGCAGGTCTTCCAAAGTTGTCCTGAGTAGAGAGGAAGAAGAGATGCCGAGAGGGAGCTAACTGGGCTACAGATAGTGAATAATAAATAGAGATAGCAGCACTGCTCAGAAGGGTCTGGAACAACATTTAGAGCCATGTCTTGAGATTCTCTTATRCACAGAATAGTCACTTCTTTCTTTTTTATTTGCCTGGGAATGTATTTCTGTTGTTCAGCACATTGGTTTTCTCTATCACTCCTGTCAGGCAGAGCTGAACCTTGGTGTGTTGGAGCTATGTAGTTGCATTTAGTGTTCCCTTAGCAACTGGATAACTGACACTTGAAGAGGAAGCAATAAAAAAGTGTGTTTTAATTCTTTCACAGTTTGATAAAGCTTGAGAGATGGAGAAGCCATGCGGCAACTTCATGAGGAAGAAGAAAGTAAACTGCCTTTTGTTTGTATCTGCTCTGAAAATACCTGCACTCTTGCTTTTACTCAAAAAGCACACTCTATGTAGCTAATCTGAATTGGTGTATTTATGTTATATGGAATCCTAGATATAGGTTATTTGTAATACAGATTTATATGTTTAGTATAGTAGGGTGAGAGTGAAGAGAAAAGAGAGAGGAATGAAAAAGCTAAGCCACACCTTAGCTGCTTCCTAAACCATTTGCCTTCAGAGACAATCCCGGTTATAAAGATTGGCCAGTTTTAGCTTCTGTTTCGCTCAGCCTCAGAAGCTTCTTTGGTGGGAAAATTCAAGAAGGCAGAAGAATAAACTGGCACTTTGACCTTTTGAGGAGAGAGGTGGGACAGTTTTTGGAGGACCCACGAGGTGGCTGGATAAAATGGACCTATCTATTCCTTCAGGAAACAGTATGCCTTTAGATAAGGCACATAAACATATGTACAGATAGACCGATACTTTTAAAAGCATTTTCTAAAGGGAATCGTTCCTTCTGTAAGTGTAACTCTTTTGCTAAGGAGACTGTTATTTATCCCACTYGGTGCAGAGTTATGGGGGATGGAACGGAGGGAGCCAAGCTGCATAGGAGATACTCAGAACATAGTCAAAGTACTGCCGTCTAGGGACTGTTCTGAGAAGAGCAAATTTATTTGAAGCTTCTCCAGAAAAGGTAGATGTACAAGGCCTAGGATAACACCCATCAGAAAAGAGTAGAAAGGTGCAATATCCCTCTAACCATGACACACGTCCTGTAAGAAAAATGTTATATCTCTTTATTGCCTCTTTTCTTTTCCTTTTTGTCTGCTGTTTTCCGTCTCACATTTTACCTTTCTCCTTGTATTGCCCCAGCCATTCATTTTAATCAGCTCTTCTTCCATAACCTGCGGCTTTAGTATTCTGCATCTTTCTGCATGCTAAAATTGCTCTCCTGAGCATTGCTCCACCCACACTTTGATGGATTGCTGTTTATATGCTACCGCTCCCTGCTCTCTGAAAAGTGCTGCATGCACGCAGGCACACAGTGCAGACACCTCCACACTTTGGTACAATACTGAACATCGATCTGACTAGACCTACAGTGATGCTTCTGCATTTCTATGATTGTCCTTGAATACCTTTTGCTATGAAAACCAGTTTTGGGGCAATGCTCCTTCCTTTTGTCCTGTCTGACTCTCAATGCTTTTTTTTTTTTTTTTTTTTTGGTAATTGCATATCTCCAGTTCTTCAGAAAAGCACATCTTCCTCTACTAATGGTGCTTGCCTAGGGCCAATGCCTGTCAAAGCAGGCAGGTACTCTCAGTGTTCTATTAAATTAGGTAATTTGACTCAAATAACTGTAAGCATGTCCAAGATTTTGGCTACTTTTAATTTGCAAAGTTTTCTGATGCATGGCAATATYCCTTTCTTCCCCACAGACAGGCACGGCAGCAAATGCTCATTTCAAGCCATTGAGTCTGTCCTAACTACTTCACCAGGACATCTACCACAGGGGTCCCTTTCCACTAGTGGTGACTTGGTGATATTGCAAAGATGATTACTCTGAAAATACTGTTCATAACCCTCCATTTCTGAATTTGAAAGATGACAAATAATTTCCACCTGAACATCTGTGACATTTGGGTTCTGAAACAGTCTCAAATACCATGCTGTTCATTAGTGAGGATTCAATTTCCTGTACCTCTCTGCTTCAGTTTTGCTTCAATGCATAGAGTGTGCATATTCATTAAAAACAACAATAATAAAGTTTTGCCAGAAAAGAGGGGTGTGTAAATAAGAGATGCCTGGGGCAAAGCTGTGTTTTGTGTTCTGGA
Source organism: Oceanodroma leucorhoa (assembly GCA_030449065.1). Lineage (NCBI taxonomy): Eukaryota > Metazoa > Chordata > Aves > Procellariiformes > Oceanodroma > Oceanodroma leucorhoa. The sequence continues at coordinate 1,284,040 of JASVER010000080.1, read as the reverse complement.
CATTTATATAGCTATTTACAGTGCTCTTCAGTTAAATACTAATAATAATAAAAAAAACAAAATTACCATAGCAACTGAAGCAAGTACGTGTTACATTTTTAATCTCCGAGATACACAAACCCTTACTAAGAAAACATGCAGAAGAAAAAATGTGAACTTGTGTGCCTTCCCTGTGTTTGAAGGGAATATTTTGTTTCTTATTTCCTTGCCAGTATTTAATGCTGCCTTTGTTAGGGGAGTAGCTTTGTCCTCTTTGCATTGTTACGCTTGCATTTCAGGCGGAGGATGAGTGCAGGAGACAGCTGGAACRCGTTCTCTTCGAGACATTTTGGAAACTGCCAGGACTGTACAGCAAATGGTGGCTATGAGGCCACTACGATATTTTTTTCTGGTACACTGGAATGAATTCCACAGGTGAACACATGGGAAACACATCTGTAAATAAAAGATGCTTTTATTTCATATCTGCACAAAACTACTTGCTATGCTTTTCTGAATCTGATGTATAGGAAGGTACTTGTTCAAGTTTATTTTCCCWCCCTCCCCACTCCAGTTCCCTGGTTTTACTTGGTTTCCTTAAATCTCTTTTGAATTAGAGTACACAACATTTCTGCTACATAAAAGATCCATAACAGTTCTGTTTAAAAATATATAAACCCACATCAGCCTGTGCTGTRCCTAAGAAGAGTGAGGGGAAAGAGGCATTAGTTGATCCATCACTAGTCTCTCCATTACTCTCTCCTATGGTGGTAAATTGGGATTTCTTTCTCTTGTTGACGGTAAACATTTTTTCCTCTATTCTATCTGCCCCTATTATTGGCAGAATAATTACAATTCCTCTTATCAAGACAATCAAGGGACTAAACTAGCTGCTCTCCCCATATTACTGCAGTACTTTGTTTTGAATCTCTTAGGAAGAATGGGGCTTTTGCAGTAACATGCCTGGACACTTCACTGTTTCCAAGACAAACAGCTCTTGAGCCAAGATCGATTTGGACAGCATGCAATAGCTTGCATCTTTTTTCAGGAGATTCAGAGTCCTTTAGAAAAGCTAAATGAGCCTTACAGCAGCCCTAGAAGGAACAGCTGTGGGTAGCTTGAGGTACAGAAGATTGTGCCTGCCCAAAGCCATATGAGTTGACTTAACGGTGCAGAGGATCAGGGTTCTCTGAACTGCTAAATAATTTCAAGCCTGATCCTGTTGGTGCAGGCCCCTGACATGCATTTTTACCAAGTATGTCTTCATGATCCTTAGGGGAATATGTGTCTTCATTTCCCTGTCAAATGTCTGCAACTTACTGCATTGCAAACCAAGTGAGGCTCCAGATTTTTGAGCAAGTCCTTGAGATACTGATGTTACATGCTCTTCATATTCTTTACAGACATAAAATTTTAGGTAGAACCTTATTGTGTTTTGTCAGCATGGCTGCATGGCATCCTTTCTAGAGCTGGCCAAGAGTATTTCTCTTGGAAACTAATGTTTTCTCAGAATGAAACTTTGCATGGGAAATCAGCTGTTTCTGATGAATTTTCATTTTAAAAGTTTTTGATGGAATCATAGCAGAATGTTTATAACTTCTTGGGTTAGAACACTTTAATTTGCTTTGATGCCATGCATCATGCACCAGTCAAACTGAATTAAATAGCTGGAGTTTATCAGTAGAGAATATTCTTTTTAACTCCAAGCAGATGTAAAAAATTGTTTATTGAAAATTTCTTAAAAAGTGGAAATTCTCAGTTTCATCTAGCTCTAATTTTTACCTCAAAATGGAGAAATAATAGTGGCATAACTCAGAATTTTTTCTAGTTTATTTTCTGCTAGCTAGCCTTGAAGTAGCACTTCCAGCTCCTGTGAAAGTTGAGCAAAATCCATAAATGAAATATGAATTTTCAATAGCTTCTGTTCAGCTTGAATTAAAAACAAGTAATTCTTTCCTTCCTTTCTCATCTTGGAGTTCATCATGCAGTGACAATTTGAAATTTACAACCCAGACATTTAACATCCTTCACAAGAACATATAATTTGAAAAACTTGTGAAGAGAAATGTCTCTGCTAAAAAAYGGCACTATCTCTTTGTAAAAAGACCCCTGTCATTTAAATTTCTGTTCAGCTTCCCATCTTAAGCTAAATAACACTGACATTTTTTTCAGATGCATTTTTTTGAAAGTTACCCAGATTAGATATTCGCTTAAAAGACTTTTAATGTGACATTGCTGGCTTTCTTCTATATCCCTTTGCGTAAATTTGCAGCTAATGCAGAACACAGATTTTATCAAATTCCATTGCTGAAAATAGAGACAATACCATTTAGTAGATGTTCATAATCCTACAAACTACCGAAGCAACATTCACCCTGAATTTGGAAAATGAACCCCAAGAATTTTCTTTCCAAAAATGTAGGGTTATGTATGTTTTGATAAAACCTAGCAAAGGAGGGTTTAAGATGAGGTTCTGTCTGTGGAAATAGATCTCTGATGAGATTAATAAAAGAAGGCTTGATGTCTAACTCTCTTTGACTCCACTGGATATTGGACACAATCTCTTTTGGTAAATCCCACTAAATGTGTATCTTTCTTTCCTGTTAATTAACCATCTCTGCAAATCTGTTCTTTACACACCAATAGGTATCTTTCAATTATGTTTGGCATACCTGATCCAAGTGAATACCTCCTTATGTTAAGACCTCAAAAAGCAGGGTATTTGCCTCCTAAATTTTATGGAAAGATTCATTTCCCCACTAAGCTCTAGAAAATGCATCATTTAGAACACAAGTCTTGTGGGAAATGGCTGCCTTGGAAAACTTTGAGTTCCTTCATATTTTAACTGGCATGAAAAAGTCTTTTAATTCTTCAGTATTTCTAATGTGTGTTAGACACCCCCCCCCCCATTCATATACAGACAGTAGAAAGAAGAGGGAAGGAGAAATTCAAAATTTAACCTCTACAAAATTTGCTCTTTGATGTGAAAGTTTCATATGATGGCAAATTGGACAAGGGAGGAAATGACAAGTAGAAGACACAAGAAACCATATTTCTTTTGTGAAGAAGTAGAGCAGATTCCATATTTTGATTAGACAAGATGCTTCGCTCAAAAAAGTTAACAAAGACAATCCAAAGGAGTCCCCATAATGGGTTGTCTTACATGGCAAGCTGCATTGCCCCACAATGTTTTCTTTCCTCATCTTCAGTAAACAGGCTTATGAATATTGTTAGAATCACAGAACACGAAACCAGTATGATAGTGAGCCGGATTTTATGCTAGGAAATGCTCCCTTTAATGTCTTTAAAATATTGTACAGAATTTTTTTAATTCCAATACTAGTATCAAATTAAGGGAGAAATATCTCTGTAGGGTAACTTTGATGGTGATCAAGAGACACAGAGCTAAACTTCCAAAGCATGCAATGTAAGTGTTTAATTCCCATTTTCAAGAGTATCTTTGAAGCTGAGGAGTCCTTAATATGAAGCATGTTGCACAAGTTGTTAGCAATCCGACTATGCCAAGTAGTTAGTTATTCAGGGGTGGGGRTTGCTTAACATTTCCTACAGACAGGCAATGCTGGATACTTGCCAGGAGTGAAAGACAACAACTAATACATACATAAATGGACTTTAAAAATGCACATGGGGAGACAGGTACATAAAGCTTATGTATTTTGAGTTTATTAGTKATCTGCCTTGTTTTAGCTTAATCTTTCATTCACCTAGTATTTCTATGGGGAAAGTGATTCAAGTCTGCACTGTATGAACTCAGGACTGCATACAGTCCCAGGTTAACACATTTCTCCAATTAGTGTTTATTAAAAATGCCTATGGTTGAGTTTACTTTGTGATCATACATGTGTTGCCCTGTATGTTATGAGCATACTAAGAAATAGCACCTCTTCCGTGTCTGACCTGCAGCTTGAGACCTATCTGCATATCTGGTAGTGATCATTGAAACAAAGAGGTAGAGAAATATTTTTTAGTGGGGTTTTTTTTTTTTTTTCAGTGAGTGATTTGAGGTACAATTAAGGCTCAGAAGTGGTTATACTTTCAGACTAGGTTATCCTCTTTCCATTCCAGGATTCACATTGGAATAAAAGTATGAACAGGGACACAAAGGGGTGAAAAAAGAGATCATTCTCTWGGCAAAGTCCTGTACTGGTGATCAATTTTGTGAAATGAACTATAAGTTATGGGTTGGGAGCATGATTTTATTTCTAGAAAGATAAGCACTCTAAAATTGCTTAGAAAGTCAGTTCTAAACTGAAAAGAAAATCTCCTAGACTTTGGTAAGTTTTGAAATTGGGCATGAACTTCCAGTTCCCTTGGAGTTTTTCTAAACCCACTCACTTTATCCCTTGTCCCCATGCTGTGTTGCAGTTTCTTTAATCTCTGAACCAGTTGCAGAAGTTCACAGGCCTCTCTGTTTTGTAGTCTGGTAGATTTTCCGATACAACTAATTAGTTTTGACTCCCCTGGARTGGTCCATTGTGGTTTTACGTAGTTTGACATTGTAATGAGATATGTTTGTTCACAATGTTAATTTTGTTAGCACTAAGATTCTTTATTTCTATTAAATATTAAGAAACACAGAATGAATTCTTGATCTTCAGACTTGTGCCATGAGCGGCAACATAGATTACAGCAAGGTCACAATGTTTTAATTCATTCTCTGTGCTTTCATTTCTGGGTTGTAAGCCCAAATACATTTGCCTTTAAATGCTTTAGAGGTAGACAGGTTGGGTTTTCATTGCTTCTAAATATGTGGCTGCCTTGGGGCTTCTAATTTATTTATTTTTTTAATGGAGTGAGAGGCTATAAAACCTACGTGCTGTAAAGCAGGCAGACTTCTAAAAGTTTCCTACCAGCTCACCAGGCTCAGCTGAAAGAGCAGGTACCTTCAAGCTTATTTAACTCTTGTTCCTAGGCTTCTAATTAAAACCACTGAAATGCTCCCCATTTTGAAAAGGTCACATCTGATTTCATCTAAGACATTCCCTTTGTCTCATTTTAGCTGTCTCTGGTTTATATACTTATGAGAAAAAATAAGCAATTATAGTCAACCTCCCATGACCAGCAAGAAGATTATCTGGTTGGTGGATGAGCTTTGGCAGAGGTATGGACACAATCTCCCTGTCTCTACACTTATCTTAGCAGAGTTTAACSCAGGAGTGCAGGCTAGAGACTCCTGAATGGCTCTGCACAAAACRAGGGAGCACCAGGGAATCGTGCACCTATGAATGGGTTTATCTGTTCAGCCCTCAATGCTTAGGAATAACAGAAGTTTTATTCTTCTGATTGTTATTGCATTAATTAATTCAGTTCCAGTCCAGGGTTCTCATCTCAATAACCTAAAATATCAGAATTTTTGGTGCTATCCTACAAGGTTAACTTTTTAATATAAGTTTTAAAATATTGTCATAAGATAATTGTCTTTACGTTTAGGAGAWTCAAGGAGTGCACTCTTCAAATGTGGTTATTTATCTTTGCCTATTTTCATGGTTCCCATTACCATAATATATGAGTTTCATACCCTTTAATGTGTGAATCTGCCCCAGGCCTCTCTGAATAAGTGAGTATTAGCTACATTTTGAAAACTGAATGTAATTCATATCGTCCAGCTTTAATTGTCTAAGTTAAGCCTCATTTCGTTTTCTTGGCTCCCAGTATGAGCTATAAAAAAGGTTATGCTGTTAACTTAGCCATGCTGACTTGTACTCTACGGTCTCTGAAATGACTGTTCAGGAGTCTCAGCACCTAAATAAGGTAGTATCACTATCCCTCCAGGAGGCTAAGTAACAGGTTTTCAGAAATGTCTAGACACTTGAGAAAGCAGAGGAATATCAAACGGGATTTAAAAAAAAAAATAATGCTGAAATGCTAGGCATGTTGAAGACTTACTGAAAACATTTATCTCCATCTGCCTGACTTGCCAGAGCAGAGCAGGGTCTTGAGTTCAGGTCTGCAAAGTCCTGTACCTCTGCTTAGTCAGTGGTTCAGTCATCTTTGCTGCTTTATTTTTTTGTAATTCATGTCTTAGGACAGAGAATAGACGTTCTGCCTAGTGACCTTTGAGAAGTCTTTTTAATCACATTTGTGCCTAGGGAATACCAGTAAGAAATAATACTAACAAGTACTGCACAATGACAGGGTCAGAAGCTGTCCCCTGTCGAGTGGGTAAGAGGAACTGTAAACTTTATCCTTCATAACTATTTCTTTTTAATATGTGACATAAGAAGGAAGATAAATATCACTTCCTTTATTTGTATAGTTTAAGATATTATCCTTTCTGGAAATACTAGTCCATAAGACTTTTTCATCAGAAAGCATTCAAGTCCTGACTCAATTGATGGTATTTGCTTTAACTGGCTGTACCAAAAGGTCCATGCTCCTATGTATGCTGGTGTTGCTGTATAGCTTTATTGTCTCCCCTCGACTTTTCTTCCCTTAATCTGAAACCTTAACACAAAGTACCAAAATTTGCTGCAAGGAAAGTAATGATCCTCCAAAAGAAATTCAGTGCAACTGGAAAGAACCATTTTAATTAGCTGATAGAATTGCATTGTTTAGGTTTCTTTTAAAAATCAATGAAGTGTCTGCAAATGTTTCTAATGTCTTCATGTCTTTAAAACTCTCACTGGGGAGCCCTCATTCTTACCACAAAAGAAGTTCTTATCATTTTGAAATTATTATAAAGGCARCTGGTACTTGGAAGGGGCTAAAATGCATTCCTTCATGTCTACAGTGTTTTTCTGAGTTTGCTTGGTGGAAGAAAAAAGGTTTAAAAATCCTTGCCCTATTTCTGCTTTCTTCTAGGTTTTGGGGTTGCTTTTTTTTTCTGACTTTGTGTGGGTCAGATGTATATGCTATAGAATTTTATGCTATAGAATATTGTGCTATCAAAGCCTAAGCCTGACGTAAACACTGCTTCCCAAAATCTCTCTATCCAGTAAGGATACTACAGACTTCTGTACCTAGGACTGTGCTCAGCTTAGACTAGCTGGAACCATTTTCTAACCCAGGTCTGGATTAATCWTCCATTCACATCCAGAATACACATAGTTATGCCTATTGCTGTAGTAACACTTGACAAATGGCTACCACTGACTGAAATCTGTATAATCTATGTAACAAAATGGTTCTGAGAAAATAAAATATAAAGTGGACAAAGAATAGAGCTACATCTTCATAAACTAAACAGCCCTGCTCAATGTGCGAAGTGGACATTCCCCTTCGAGGTCAGATTGACCAGAGGCTCTCTGCTGGAGGTCTCACCACTGAAACCTTTTCCTTCATTCTTCTTCATCTTTGAAAGATTAGCATTTCTCTAAGATAAGTCTCAGTGTAGCTTTTGAAATCATACAAGCACCAGATTCAGTTATGTAAAAAAAAAMCCCTGTATGTATGCTTTTGTGCCTTGCAGTTGTATTCTCTGAACTCTAATAATAAAAGAGAAAAACGTATCAGTCAGTCATGGGAAAGGCCTTGCTTTAGTTTAGGGAGATAGAGAGCAGAATGTATTGCTCCAGTTAGTGGCAGAAGGAGACCGTAGTATTTTGACTATTGCTTCCACTTTTATGAGCCCCYGCTTGCTCCTATCCAGTCCAAGCTTAAAGTAACAATAACATTAGCTTTGTCTCTGACTCTGAAAATAGTTTATTTCATTTAAGTTGCTGTATAACTGACAAAGAAGTGTTGCAAAAGTGTTGCTGTTCTTCACTTTTCCTTTGTCTTCTCCTTAGAGAAGAGTTAATGATGGTATTAAGCCATGTTCTGTCGATATTTATGCATATGAAACTCCCAAATAAGGTGAGCTCTGCTTGATGTAATTACAGAAGATGCAAAGATCACAGCTGATCAACGTGAACTGCTTTTCGGTGGTAGGGTTTTTTCAAACAGATAGATCATGAGTCCAATCCTGCATTCCTTACTCCCAGGAAACCTATTTGGATTTTCTTTAATGAACATCAGTACTGTTAATCTCTAGTGATTAGAATATCACAGGCAAGCATAAAACTCTGAAGTCCCTGAGACTTAATATGGGAAAAATTCTTCTTGAGACCTCTCCTAACTTCCTATCCAACATAAACAATACAGAAAAATATACTCTATATTTTATTTTCCAGTTCTCTCATTCCATCAGTATGTAACAGATAATATTGTTAGTGTTCCATTTCTATCACTTTTTTTGAACTCTGTATTTATGGGTTATTTCTCATGTACGCTATAACACCACTACAACAGCTAAATCATGGTTAGAAGTTATTATTCTTACACAGTGTCTCTCTTTAATTTATTTTTCTGATTCAGACTCCTCAATTACATTCCTCAGTTCATTCTGTCTGGAATGAACATTTCCTAGCCTATCACTTGTGAACATGTCAATGATTGTGAAAGAGTAAATAGAATTTAACTTGGATTCTCAATTCTTCCCTAGCCTCCCTCTTGAAAAACAACATAACTGATTTGAAAATTCTTGCCTTAAAGGTTAGGAGATCCTTAACATAGGCATTAGTTGGAAGAAAAAATAAAATTGTGTTACTAGAGTTCTACCTCTAAACTTACAAAGACAAAATGCAAACATTTCTGTTAATATAGAAAATATGTTTCAGAGTCATAGAAGCAATCAATAAAAACATTCCTTTGGAGGAAAACTTAACAAACTGTTTCAGAGATCAAATGATAAAAGGTAAGAAATGTCCCATCTACTGTATCAAAAAAGTTGCCGTGAAGGTTCACTCTAGGGRATTTAGTGTGTATGTTCTCATGACAACAAAACTGAGAGCATTAGCAAGGGGAGAGAAATCAAAGGACAAGAAATTCAGATGTCATTTTCTAGCTTTTAAAGATTTTATTTTAGAGATAACTACTTCAGACTGACAACTACAATCTACTGTCATTCCTGAGATAAAAATAGTGACGTAGCTCTGATGTCAGACTGTATCTTAGTTTTAGGAGTAGGAAGAGAATTTTGAAATTCATTAAATATAAGCATATTTCTTTTTTCTTCCTAATACAGGAATTACAAGCAAAGCTAGAACAAGCTCACATTTTATTTGTTGTATGAATACATGTGAGGAAACACCATGCTGATTTGAGGGAAGGCTGCTTTTGAGGTAAAAGCAACATAATTGTCCAATGAGTTTACCAAACAATTGGATAGAAACTCACTTCAGCAAAGAAGGAATTTCCCTTTATTCAGAGACCCTCTTCCCTAGCTATACCTCCACAGTTGTCAATAACATCTATGACTTAGATCAACTCCTTCATAGCTGATGATTAGTAACATGAATGTGGTGCTCATGTTCGCTCCATGTAGCCATATTTCAGCAATAGTTAATTTATTTTGACGATTTGAATTCTTCTGTTGTTAACCAATGAGTGAAAAGGAAAAAAAAAGAAAGTTCAATTGCAAAGTCAGAAGTTCCTCTATGAAGCTTTTTTTTTTCCCTTTTTCAGTTTATATGAAAAATGCTGTTATGTGCTTGAAGTGCCAGTATGACATACAGTCACATACTGGCCTTGTTGAACTGCTGTTGTTAGCTGTATCACTTTCTGAACTTCTGTAATCATCAAAGGAATCAAATGCTGGGTCATTATGGAACATCATTACTGTGATGTTCAGCAACGTTTATTCAACAGCTGTGTGTGTGCATGTGAGAACAGGAGGCTTGCTTTAGTAGCGAAGTTCCCTTGGTACACACCTCGCACACAAGGATGTGGAGAGACATTTTCGTTCCTTTAGTAGGCGTGAGGTAAGTGGTCAGGTGGTCACCGCAGGGTCAACGCCACAGAACGTGGAGGCTTTCAGGTCGGCCTTGCGAACAACTAGTTAGCTTGTGTCAACTGAGCATTACTTTGCTGCACACTTTGCTTAAGTCATGTGGTAGCGGTAGGAATAACTAAAAAAGGCCTCTTTTGCCGTCACACATTATTTCCATGTTATGCCTTCCCAATCTGTAACTCCAACTTTTCTCAGGCTGCTGGTCATCTTCTAAAACTTCCATATTTCTGGTGTTTACAGAGTTTTAGGGCTCAGAGCGAGCTGTGAAAGTATGCAATTAGTGACAAGGATGAGAGACAGCAGAACTTTGTCATTTCATTGTATTTATATTATAGCACTCACAGAGCTTCCCAGTAGCCAGCTGCCTTTTATAAGAGCTATTGCACAGAGCTAGCAGAAGACTGCTGTTGCCTTTACCATCTCAGACTTCAATTTTTCATTATCCTTACTGTGGTCTGTCAGAGGGGAAACTGGAGTACTTGTACTTCAAAAGTGGTGGCATCATTTGAATGGGGTTGACAGGAGTTTAGCCTAGAAAAGCATAAGCTTAGGGTACATCTATGGCAGACTTGACTGCAGTGTAAAGGTACTAAATGGGTTTTAGGTGAGCTTGCTCAGAGATGAGCTTGAGAACCCATGGCAGCACAGAATTCAGTGTGGGGTATCCATATGGATGAGAAGCTAAACTGCGTGCTGTTATAATTAAATAGTATGTGGTACCAGAGTGAACTATCTTTCTTTTTTTTTTACAGCTGCCTAGGGTATGTCTACATTGCAGTGCCATTTGTGGTGTAGATGCAAACTTCTTTAGCAGGAACCAGATTTCAGTTTCTCAGACACTTGCTTAAGCAGAAAGGAMGTTAAAATTCTCTTCTCACTAATTTTTATGTCTGTGGCTTTCCAGGGTTTCTGTTTTGTTCCAGATTGCATTGCCATGTCACATGTAAAATTCCACATCCAAGAAAGGGGTGGAGGGCTATGCCTCTTCTGAGTTGAAGAAAAAAGTCTGAAATCATTTGTGCAGTAAATGAAATAGGCTCAAGCCTCCTCTATGGTATGCAGCTAATTAGCTGATGTTCATTTTCAAGTGTGTTGTTCACAGTCAAGCTGAGACAATGCGTAATATGCGTTATAATGTCCCAGGAATGTGTCCTGATTCTAACTGCTTCCTTTTACTACTGCTGCTCCCAACCATGAATAAACCCTGCTTGAAATCTTGAAAGGTGATGGGTGAATTCTGGAGACATACATTTTCAACATCTTCTGAATCTGAGCTCTCTGTGATGTAAAGCCTGTGAAAGAATGACTCTGGCACTACAGCCTGGAAAATATCTTCCTTTTGGCTTTTTCTCTCTCTTTGTTTCTTCCTCTCTTTTCTTGATGATTATCAAAAATTTCAGTTCTTTCATTTCAAAAAAATCGGTGCTCAGAGACTTTTGACTATTTGCATCCATTTAATTTTAATAATACATGTACTGGATTTTAGTACTAGCAATGAAATATGATTTATTTTCTATTATGTATTGCTATTTATTTAGGATTTAGTTAACAGTCTCTGTAGTTACAAGCAGCTATAAGCCAGCCTAGTGAGTCATTTCCTTTACGCTGACACCCATTGAAATGGCTCCCTTGCTGAAAATTCACTGATGTAAACAGACAAGCAGTATCGCGAGAGGTCATAGCTCATTATTTCCCATTTCTCAACTATGTGAATGTTTCCTGGACAGAATAAAATCAAAAGAAATCTAGGCCTAGGGGGGTCAAGGACACAAGGGAGAATGAATTTTATTCACATGAATTGATGCAAAATTTATTTGTAAAAGTAGGTCTAGTTCCCATCGCAGGCAGAAATGGGGCAATGAAAATGTTCTTATTAACGCTCCCTATCTACACAAGCCCTGGTGTCAGGCTTGCCTACGTGTTTGGAGATAAAGTATTAAAATTGTGATAATGCGCTGACTCTTATAGAGAAAGCAGAACCATAACTGACTTAATATTTAGAAGCAGCTAAACTAAATAGACATTATTAGTTCTTGGCATTTGTCTGATAACTTGTTCATTTACTCGTGGTCATCTGAGGCCTCAGTTTTCTCCCTCAGTGCTTAGAAGGCRTATAACCGGATCAAGGAGAATTTTATTTCTGGAACGTTCACTTGGAGGTTGTAGCTGTATTTTGTTGGTAAGAAATCAAATGCTTACAATGTGCAAAGTGTAAAGGCATGCATGTAAATGCTGGAGATCAGAGAGTCTTCTATGGGGATTATCTAATGTTACTACTTTCTTCCTCACTTATTACTATGGCATCACTCAGGATATAGTGGGATTTCTTGTCATATTTGTTGATATACTGGAAAATACTTGAACTTCCTCCAAGTCTGCAGATGCGTTTGCCAGGATGGATTCCTGCAGAACCCGGAGGGGCAGCTTTGGGAACATCACTGTGGTTTTTCACTAGACTAAGATACATTCAATAAACAAACAAGCAAACCAACCAGCCAACCAACCAACAAACCAACCAACCAAGCTTGGGATAAATGAGGTTCCAGATACTGGCCTAAAAAAAGAAAATCCTGCCCTCGCACGCTTCCTCTCCTAGATAGCATTGTGCTGCCATGTTCTGCCAGTCCCTCCAGACCGTGCCTCATCTTCCTTTGTCACACACTCAGCTTTGTGGCTTGTCAGGCCAACAAACAAACCAGCATAATAAGAACAGAAGAAAGATTTACTTTAGACATTAAATGGTCTCTGTGGTAATTTATGATCTTTTTTATCTTTTTATGAAACCCTGGTGGTTAAAAAAAACAGGTAAAATTGCATTTTTAAAACTGATACTGCACATTCCTTACCAATACTTGGGGGAAGGGAGAAGCGAGATTTGGCTGCTTTACTGTGTTTGCTGCTCAGCATCCAGAGGGGAGGGACGCGGATGCCTCGCTGTCTGCAGTGGCCGAGTGGCCACAGGGCTGAGARGCAGCTCCAGAATCAGCGGCAGGTAGTCTGGCATGTCTTTAGCAATCACTTTGCCTGCACAGCCTCCTGTCACATGGCCCCCACACCCACTCCCTGTCACAGCTTCACTTCTTAAATAAAAAGAAACTGACAGCAATAAGGAATTAAAAAGGTCTCTGTCGGAAAAATAAATGCATGCAACTGTCCTGGAAGGAAACAAGGTTGGATATAACGCATTTAGGAGAGAATTTAAACTTCTCTTGTCTTCTAAATAGATGAGTAAGTTCATTTGCTTCGGTGAAGCTGATTTTATGATTAAACAGGGGTTTATCGCCCATTCACTTTCTGTGGAAAAGGCAGACAGAAAGGAAGCCTGGTGGCTTTTCAAACTGTCGAGTAGAGGCTTTTCGTGCCTTGTTACATTCTTCACATTGGGGTAAATAATCCCCAGTAAGAGGTGGGGAACCTCACATGTATTTATGTGGTGAACCTCACAAAGCTTGAATTTCTGATTCCTTTCCCATAAACATGGAACAGTATAGCTGCTTGGCTGAAAGTGGAGTCTTTTATTGTTAGGTACATTTGCTTTTGTCACCGATGCTACAGAATTTCTCATGCAACCTTTTCTGTTGATCTACAAAGCTCCTGAGCAGGGGGGGCTCTGCAGTCAGGTTCTTTTCAGGCATCAGTCTTCACATGGGAAGCCTGAAACTACTTGCTACTAGAGAAACCATCACTGATCACTGCCATCCTTCTTTACAGGACACTTTCAGAAGGTAGTTATGGGCTCCCTACCTCACTGACAGTTTTAACGGAGTATATGAAGTGTTCAGGTTCCTACCACTGTGTTTTGCAGTATTTTGTGGAAGCTTGTTTAGAAATATTCTGGTCATGATCATTTTCTAGCATCATGCTATTTAGGGGAAGTAGAATAGACTATGCTTGACTAACTACAGTCTCATTCATTTTGGGGCAGAAGGGCAAGTTCTACATCATTGTGCAGACCTTTTTTTTTATTGGGGGGAAAAATGAAATAATTAATACTTAATTGCATCAAATGGGCCTAAAATTTGCTCTGAATTGCATACATGTAACTCACTGGCAATTGTACTTGCATTACCTGGAGGCATTTAGATTGCTTCATGAGATTCCCTTTCCTTTAGCCAAATACATAATAATTCTCCTCTGAGATCTGAACTGTTTTATTTAGTAATTAAGGTAGTTTGTGCAACATCTTAAAGATGCAAAGGGCAGATACATCAATTCCAAATCCAAGGACTAACTCTATGGCTCTTAAAGCTTTCCCATTAGCGAATTCTCTGAAGACAGAGAATTCTCTTGAAGGCATATGCCTCTACATTTGGATTTGGCCCATTTAAAACCAGTATCAGAGACATAATGAAAATAAACACTCCTAAATCTAATTGACGTTTAATAACATCCTCTCATTATGTAGTTTTACTACTTTCTTTTTCATTTCCTTCACATATTTTAGAGCTAACTCTCTCATGTTACTCACAGCCCTTTGGTCACTGCAGGTTTGATTTTGTCCTACAGACGATGTGTGAATGTGTATACAAATTTGAAATGAAGTTAACTTTGTGTCGATGCTTGCCAAAAAGAATCCTCAAAAGATGCACAGCAAAGCTTTTGACAAATTCTAAGATTTTGGAAATCTTAGAGCAATCCTGAGCTGTTATGGCTTGAAGATGATAATTTCATCAAAAAGTTCCCCAAATGCAACTGGGCAGGTGAACTAGAGCAATAGAAATAGAAATTCAAGTTCACACATTTTGCATTTAATATTATTTTTGCCCTAGGTTCTACACATATCAGTGAAAKAGGCCTGATCTATCTACACATAAAGTATAAAACTAGATAGCAAATTAGGAATGACATGTTGGCAATTTGCTAGTGGATAAGTGTCACTTGTTTTACAACACCATATATTTTTCATTTTGCTGTCTTCCTTCAGATCTCCCCATTCATATCTCTGAATGCTCAGTTTTGGCTGGTCTTGTATGCCAGAGACGAATGGGGGACATCTTTCCTTAGCAAGGTACTGTGATCCAGGCTCCTGGCTCTTTCTCAGAGAGAAATCATGACTGATTTCTTGAGTCRTGTTTGATACCTTTTGTGGCAATACAGAGCACTGGGAGAGCATATAATTATTTGTCCACATCCTCTTTTGGAGACTAGTTATAGATTTTCCCTGTACTCTTAGGTTGCTGGATTTCTTCTCACTGGAAATAACTGTAAGACTTTAACTGGACTAGGCAAATAACTGATTTTTGAGGTCTGTTCCAGAATTCAAACAAAAATGTGTCTGCTTTTGGGGAAACAAATAACTAAAAGTGCTAGATAAACCTCAGATAAAACATTTCATTTAATTTTGAATTATTTAACTCCTTTTAAAAGACACATGTCAAAGTAAAAAAGCTATTTTGAAAATGAATAATCAACAATTTTAGGCACAAAAATTTCTTTCTTATCTTTGTGAGCAAGCCTATTTGTTTCCCTACTGAATTGCATTCTGCAGCAAGTTTACTATTCACTGAGAACATATTTCGCCACCATTTTACCCAGACAACAAAAATCTCAGCAAAGACAAGGGCTAGCAAAGACATGGAGCTAGAATAAAAAAGTTTGCTCTGCAATTAAATTTCTGATGAGTTACATAAAGTAAGTAAACTTTACCAGTTTAGGTATAGGAAGAAAAGTAAGCTGTTTCCATCTTGTAACAGTTAGTTCCTGCCCTCTGGGCCTGCCAAATGCAAAGGACCAACAGCTTTGCTCTTGGGCCCAAGGATAATTTATCCATCTCTTCTGATATCCAGGCTTCTTACTCTGGGCTTTTCAAAACAATTTTCACTGGCTATGTACGCACAGAATAGGGTGTGTTCTATCTTTTTAGGAGATAGAACACCAAGAATGGCAAAATCCTTTTGGGATGAGCAAAGATGGCTATCTCTCAGAGGTTTAAACCTATTCTAATTCAGGTATTAACCCTCACATCGGCTGCTTTTATCTAGTTGTGGAGCAAGATCTTGTTTAAAACAATCTCCAATTATGGTTCAGATTAAAATGTTGGCTGCAGATTGGGGAAATTCTGTGTGCCCTTGCTCTGGGGACACCGACTACTGAGAGAGGTAGGACAGAGAGTACAGAGCAAGAATTCCTGTAACCATTCCAGCTTAATCCACTTCCCCACATGAATTGGCACCCATCTTCTTTTCTTGTTTGTTCCGACATAGTGGGCCGCTCAGTAAGGGCTTTGAGAGATACTTGTGGCACTAACGGTAATATGTAGGTTGCTCAACAGCTAGAATTTGTAATAGCTTGTTTGTGGTTTGTGTATGCGTGCACGTAAGGGGCTATTTCCTGTCTTCCAGTCTCCATTCATCTCCCACAGTCTCTGTACCTATGAAAAAGTGGATGTTTTGGATTGTTTTTAATTAGTCTAAACTTTCTTGCAACTTCTTCTTAAAAAATAACATTGTTTTGGCTCTATTTTCTACTGAGAAGAATTTTATTATTTTTTTATGTGAGTGGCTCAACTGCGGGTATTTAATTGAAGCTTGCAAAATAGTCAAATAAAAAAGTCTGCCTCTTTCCAGCTGTGACAGTTGTTTAAGCCTGTTTGGTACCATATCAGGAGTACTAAAATTTTAACTGTACTGAACAGTAAATGGAACCGTTTAGTAAACTGTGTCTGCAAGATTGTAAGTAAATATCTCTTCCCTAATTAGCCAGTAATATGTTATTTGGATCAGCTAAAATAAATAGGCAGTTGCTGCTACTGCCATAAWATGCATTTCTAAAACTCACAGAAAAAGAGGGCAACTGCTAGGAGCTCCTTTGTCCAGGTTGTTCATGGCTGTTCATGCTGTAACGTTGTCAAACTGCACCACTGCAAGGTATTTGATGTACACCAAGTAGGCATGAAACTATGTTTAACACAAATTATACTCTCTACTTCCCGAGTGAAATATGACTGAGTTTATTTGCCCAAATAAAGGGATAAGTAATAAATAATTTGCATGTAACTGTTTTGTAGCACTATTTTGTGTATTACAGATGAACTCTTTTCTGTGGGCTAGTTTCCAGGATCCTCTGTTTAATTGTCAGCTTCAACTCTTCAGAAGAAATGTTCTCTGAAAAATCTAAAAATATCAGGGTTTTTTGATAATAGGAGATTTTTACGAGGATGCAACTATAGACCGTTTATGACCTGTTTATTCCCTCTGGATATCGAGACAATGCAAATTAAATATTTTATCTTTAAATTCTAAAATATATGGATGTGTAGTAAAATAAATTAAATACTTAAACTTTGTTAAAATTAGATCTTTACACTTAAAACATTACAAAAAGAGGCTTACACTGTGTGGCATGAGTATGAAATAGGATGTATGTTTTAAAATTTCTTTTCTTTTAAAAGAAATAAACTTTGATCCTTTTCCTTTAAGAAATAGCTATGGAATTTTTTTGACAACTTTTGAACAAATAACAAGACAGCTAGAGATAATAATCTATTAAATATAAAGTATTTGAGTTAAAATGTACCAGGCATGGACTGTGAATTTGAAGGAAAAATGAAAATTGAAGCATGAAAAAATGAGGAAATAGTTAGTTGATTTCAGAAAATGCTATATTCATTTTCATGGAATTTGAGTGGCTCTACCCAGATTTTACTTCCTTGATGAGAAATTATTTTCAGGAATAATTACTTGGGGAAGAAGGACAAAAACAGAATGTTGAAAATTATTCATTTGTAGGAACCATGAGGGCCTGCTGGGTGAGTGATTATGGCAAGTTATCAGTAACTTTGGCCAAGGAATAATAGCATCCTGAAGGCATCTATTCCACACTACTAAACCTGTAATTTTGAAAGAAAATGCATTTTTGAAAGAAATGTAAATGCGGGTTTGATTTTGTGATGTGATATGGTCCCAAGGTGCTCTGCTGCACCTGCCTCCCACAAGGGCAGAAAACAGCCCAGATCCACAGGATGGACTAGACAGGGTGTCATACTTCTGTGGTGCCAACCGGCCACCCATCATCTACAGGTGTCCCTTCTCTACCTTCTTGTGTACATCAAAGCTTACATCAAGGAACTGGTGAACTCAGGCTGCAGGTTAACATTACTGTTGAATCCCTTGCAGATGCTGAAACTCCCAGAATGCAGCTCATGCATTGAATACTCACTGTCATATCCAGCTGAGGATCTACACTCAGATACTTGTACATTTGTTACTCTCGTATGAACTCAGAACATGTTATGATACCCATTATGTTGTCTTCAGCATGCGAGAGCCTCCAAGAACAGAGACTTTTTAAAAAGTGTATTCTCAACAAGGCAACCTACTGTGAGCACATCAGATCTGTCCTCTGATGCTTTCACTGGCTTCCCCTTAGATTTTAAATCAGATTCAGGGAGCTGTTGCTTATATTCAGYGTACTTCATTGCCTTGTATGCCAATGAAGGCATACTTCATTGCCTTGTCCAGGATATGTTAAAGATGTGGAAGGCATTTTTTAGTCACTACACTTCTCTGAAAAATGGAGCACTCTTACGTTAAGAGGAAATCTCATCCCTATGGAAAGGATAACTTTCTCCAGGGCTGATCTCACACTGGAGTGAACTCTGGAAATTCAAAAAATCCCCACAGACCTCACTGCTGATCTCACACTGGAGTGAACTCTGGAAATTCAAAAAATCCCCACATACCTCACTGCCTTCTGCTCCAGTTGCAAGGCACTGTTCTTTGACCCCATCCCTTCTAATGTAAATATTTAATAATATACATATGTCAAAAGCAACAGCAACCACAACTCTGAAACTACCAAGCAAAGCACAAGCTTTTCCCATGGGAGTGGGTGAGAGGACACACAGTATTAGTGATGGCGCTCCCTGTATGACTGTAGGTGTTTCTCCATACATAGCAAGACAGTACTGAGTGTGCCATAGGAGCCTCTGTAGAATAATACAGCAGCTTTGGATTGCCTTCGGGAGAAGGTCTAGCCCTGAAGCCAGCTGTCAGCCCAGACTCCTTTGCATTTGAACGAGCAGCGGAGATGGTACAGGGAGATCTGAGTTACAGGCAGCCTGAACCTTGCGTCTGTATTACCTTGGATCTCATAGCAGTCTAACCATGTGGATATCACATACTTACTTCAGCTTTGTATTTGAGGTAGTAAGACTTGTGTTTTAGCTAGTATGCTAGTGGCAGAATTTCAGGTATCTGARTGCAGTACTCAAGGGGTGTGACATTTTTTTCTGTTGCTACCTCATCAGAGGCTAGTGGTCAAGTTGATAGCCTGACCCAGGCTTTTTCAAGCTGTATTTCAAGACTGAGATGAACAAGTTTAAGTATTTGCTCAAATAAATAAGCAAAAGTATTAAATCTTGGTAATAAGAATTTGACAACAAAAGCTTTTTATTTCTGCCTTGCAATACAACACCATTACTTCTTTCTYTCCTTCCCACTCCTTCAATTTTCCAGGTACCACTCAAATTGCCCATAAATCTTGGACTCTTAATTTAGAAAACAATCTCTCAATCTCTACCACCTCCTAAAAAATACTCCTGAAAAATGGTAACTATTTTAAACACCACATTATGGGTTTTCTTCAGCTTTCAGTGCTTGTGCTACTGAAAGAACATTGGAAAAAAGGGAAAATGAAAGTAATAAAAATAAAAATCTTAACTGTGTTTAGATTTCTCACAACACATTAAATAGAAAACACATATTGTGTTACACCGTTAGATTAGCTGCAATCTGCCAATTCCAGTGAAGCACTACCACCTACATACACACTTTTGTCCAGTGTTTGTGAAAGGTTATACCTGGCAATAAAACTCATGGTATTTTTGAAATAGCACATATGCACACGCAATACCTGAGATATATGCCATAACCCTGTGATCACGCTTTTAGTTGTATTTACAGGAACACAAAGGCCTCACTATATGGCTTATACATATATACACATAACTAACACAATCGTAATACCGAGGAGTTTATCTAATTAATGTGTGGCTTGTGACCCACATCTGTGATAGGTATTTCAGGCGAAAAAAACCCAACAACCCCCCCACACTTGTCCTATCTCTTCTATCCTCCACTTCCAAAACACCTCCCTATCATTACAGGCAATTTTTGGAGGCAAGTAATTACATCCTTCCATCCATTATTTGTGTCCCTACTTGAGAGGGAAAATGTACATATCTAGGTCTCAAGCAGTTTGATGAAAAGTTAAATGGAGAAGCCCTAGCCTGTCTGAAGCTGGCTATTCGAAACCCACCCCCAGCCCCAGCACCCCTGCCTGCCGGCAGAAAGCACAGGGGTGTCAGTCCTCCTCTCTCCCCAAAGGATTATACAGGGTGCAGAAGTACACTTCTATAGCACTACTACGGAAGCACAAAACTATGTTCTTCTTGTGCCAGTTACATTCTTACCATGGTGCAATTCTTTTAAGTGGCAATAGTTTATTTTAATGTTTTTTTTTTTCTTTTGCAAGTATTTGAGATCAAAATTGAGCTAAGTAAGCTATTAATGATTCAGTGGGCATATTTTTAGGGATTACACTCTACCTGTGCTCAATATGGCTGAAAAGAATAGCTGGTGCTCTGGTTACATTATTGTGCTTTAAAAATTCAAAGGGAGACCCCACCAGAAACACTACTCCTTATTCACTTGTGCTCCCTAATGGCAACTTTAAATCCTGTCTTCTCTATTGTCTTTGCTAAAGACACATGACTTTGTGCCTTTGCTGTCAGAGTGGTGTGGATTGTGCCAGTGAAATGCAGTCAGTGCCTAATGTGCATTTACAGAACTTTCAAAGACTGTTATATAGACATTTCTCTTTTTTCGTGGAGGATATGAGATTTCTTCTATCAGTGCAGCAGCTTGTGATGTGGTAGTACAATGAAACATGAGGCCAGTGCAGCCAGATACCTTTTTTCTTCATATTGTGTTAAGGGTATGAGTCTTCTTTGATGTCAGTAAAGTTAATAACATTTAGAGATATAAAAATCAAGTCAGTACTCACTAAGAAAGTAGTACCAGACTCCCTTGCTAGCTTAGGTTTTTACCAACTTTTCTATTTCTATAAAAGAAAAAGCTTTTAAAAAGTGAGACATACGTCCTTTGTTTGTACAAATTCTTAGACAATATGTGGAAAAGACGACCATATGTTCACTCCAAACTTACACCATCTTTTGGTCATTTTACAGCGCAGAAAGGTGCCTTGCAGGGAAAATCACTACAGCCGGAATCCCTGTAATCTCTCCCACAGAACTCACAGCAAATCCAAACAGAAAATTAATTGAGACTGGGGAAGAAAAGCTAACGCTTTCTCCCTTCTCAGCGGGCATTATTTTTACTTTGACATATATCTGCATTTTTTTAGTCAGAAGAGCACAAGGAGAATTCTTAGGAAAGGGTGCTCACTGAACATTGCCACAAAGTTCAACCTATAGGCTAGAGAAGAAATAACAGTGTAGTAATTTTGCCTTTTTTACACCTGTCCATGAATTTTTTCAAACATGCTTTTAGTTTCCTAAGTATACACACTGCTCAAAATGTGGTGACAAAATAGATCTTTGGCTGTGGAGTTTTAGCCATTACATAACAGAAATGGTGTGGTTTGTTTTGATTATAGGTAGACTACATGATATTTTTTTCCGTTCTTTTATTTTAGGACGATCTCCTAGAATAAATTGACACAAAATTTCAAAGTAGGYTTTACTGAATATTTGCTAGTATTTTCTTGTTATGTTCTATATCATTTTGGGTAGTGATGGTCATTACTATTATGTATCATGTAATTTATAATGCATCGTACAATCTATTTCCTGCATTACTTGCAGAGATTGAAAAAAGAGGGGCACAAAAATGCTTCATTGCTGCTGTAACACACAGTCCTGAGTATATTCCTGTTGCATTATCTTTACCTATTTCCCAGACAGAACATGATTCTAAAGTGGCCAAATATGCAACAAACAGTACTTAAAAAAAMCTAGTCATAAATTGATTTGTGTCAAAATGTGTATTGAAGAGGTTCTTGATTAATTAAAGACACCTCCTTATTTTCTAAGCTGGGCCTTGAGACCCAGTTTCCTTCCTATCCATACTTAATAAATGAAAGCTTCTGCTTAGTTTCAGGTATAAGGTCTGAGCTTCAGAGTAATATCCATCCCTCAGGTCAGTCCACAGTATCCAAAGACAGCAATGTGAATGCATAAAACTGGGCAAGGGAACTTGCTGGATTAGACTGCTCTTCTGCCTGGCACCCTAAATTCAATGCAGACCTAGCCTGAGGAATCAAAAAAAAGGTTGAGAAGAGACTCATGACCTTATCTTGCCTTCT
This sequence comes from Oceanodroma leucorhoa, assembly GCA_030449065.1. Lineage (NCBI taxonomy): Eukaryota > Metazoa > Chordata > Aves > Procellariiformes > Oceanodroma > Oceanodroma leucorhoa. The sequence goes on along the minus strand of JASVER010000080.1, from coordinate 1,261,947 downwards.
GCATTCATAGTTGCTTATGATTTTCAAGGATACCTGTAGCATGTGCCTTCACAGAATCTGCTGGGGTTTTTTAAAGTACAGCCCTATCCAGAACAGGACCATACCTGCTGGTATCACACCTTAATTTAAGTATGGTGTTTAATTAGGAGATAACAAAGTCAATGACTGAAATGCAACCATGAGTATAACAACATACTCTAACACCTTTCAGCTGTCTGTCTCATGTTCATTTAAGTGGCTGAGGATTAAAATAATGGGAATGAGGTAAAACAGGCCTGTTTGTAACACCTACCAGCACAGCTAAGTGGGGACTAACATGTATTTATCATATTGTATAATAGTTGTCCTTCAAAAGTCAGCATCTTCATGTATTTCTCCATCTTTTATCCAGAGGGCAACATAACTCTCTGTAACTGGGAAATGCTAAGCTTTTAAAACACCTAAGAATGAGAAGACATATTACCATGATATCATATGATGAATGGAAGATGTGCCGCATCCCTCTTACTGCATCTTACTGGCAATATTATAGATTTACATATATTAGCAAATTAGACTGTAGTCTTAAAGGACGGCATTCTGAATATTGCATTTGCATCCCGGACATTTATATGAAGTATGTCTAGTATATAAATACCAGTTTGCTCTGACAAATACAAATGTAAAACTGCTAAAGAAACTGTAATTTGCATGGTTATTTTGGCTAAGTATCTGAGAAATAGGCCAATTCAGATTAGTTTCCTTGCAACTTCTATTTTAATGTTGTACCTCTTTCCTAAAGGCCAGCTCTACTCATGTAAATGCCCCATGATCTGAATTGCATGCAGTAATCTTGAGGGGACAATATGTATTTGGCACCATTTTCAATGATCAAGACACTTTACATGACATTCTTGTTTAAATGGCATGAAAATCAGAGTTAAGTGCTGTGTAAATGAGGGCAGAATAGAGCCCTTTGTATCTCATTTTCCAACTGCCCTGGGATCATCTGGAGGTATAACCACATAAATCCCCCGAGGATATGTCTCCAACTCTCTCCTTTAACATGCTGTTCCCTGATCACATTGGAAATCCACTCAATTTAGATTTAATCTCAGCAAAATCTACCCAGGACGTTCTTTCTAAATTTGCAATACTATCTTTTTGGCACTTTTTTGCTTGGGCTATTATGTTTAGCTGCATTTTTGCTTAGAAATCCTCAAACCTGTTTCTCTGTGGGGGCACCACTGTCTGTCAGGAGAGTAGGGGTCTCTCAAAATTGGAGATGAAACTGTTGGCTCAGCCCCCAGTATGGGAGCATATTGCTTCCTCTGTCATTGACTGCTGTGTTAGGACTGTACCTTCTCCCTGCCTTACTTTGCTTATCTAAAATATGGCCATAATGTTTTCCAAACATTTTTAAAATTTCTAATCTTTCCAAGTTAAGGCTCTGCATTGCGTGGAGCAAAAGTACAACCATTTTCCCCACCCAAACAGGAAGCTCCGAGCTTGTAATGAATGAGTATATCAAATTTACAAGTAAAAAATAAATGGCAAGTTGCATGTGGAGAAGGAGAAAGAGACACAGAGACAGATGGATTTATATAAATTCAGCTTTTAAAGTTGGTTGGGTTTTTTTTTAAATTAAGTAATTGTAAGCAGTAACCAGCTGTAGTATTATTCTTCCCTGTGTAATCTGCACAGTGAAATGTAAACAGGGGGTCAGGCTCTCCTGTGGCCACATGACCCTCTCAGCAGGAAAAGGGGGCACGGAGAGAGGCTGTGCACAGAGAAGCGTACAAGGATATTCATGAGCTGGGAACTTTTGCAGCAAAAAATAGCTTTCCTGCATAGTCAATGGTGCATAGCGTTCGGTTTGAAAACCCTTATTAAATTAAGAGGAGCTTTCTGCATCCACCAGCCTTTGCCGCTGTTGCTGTGTGTACTTCCATAATGTTGTTGAGAATACTGGGGCTTAATATCAACTTGAAGGTTTAGAAAAATGCTATAACATTCAGATACAACTTGATTACTGACGGAACAGAGATACAGAACATGAAAACTGATATGTCTGGGGAATCTAGCTCTTCTGAATCTCTTTGTTCTTTAAAAAAAATCTTTCTTAAAAAATAAACGTCTATCTGTATGTATATATGCATTCCTTTGTCAACACAGGAAGATGGAGGGATTGGCAGCCAGGCATTCTTCAGTATGTTAATTATCTAATGTTTTCTGTTCTTTAAAATTCTCTTCTTTTTCTTCCTTTTTTTTTTTCAGATTAAAAAGCTGAGCCATCTCTTGCACTCTGATCATAGTTCTCACGCTGTGTATTTAATACAAGCATATTKTTTAATTCACAAGCATACTCTTTCTGTCATTGCTATAGTCACTATAGCTCTGACTACCTTTTTGTTGTGGTTCAAACATCTTTTCCGTGCAGTATTTCTATGACATAACAAACCTTTATTTATTTCTTCATTTATTATTTTAAAAACCGATATAGTTTTCCACCCGAAATACCCGTTTTTACATAACCTTGAGATGCCTATTCATTCTTTCTCAGGAGGAGTTCAGGGGAAAGGTGCAGCACCCCTCTAAATCACAAATGAAATGAGTTTGTTGGCTTGAATAGTATTTCTCCTTTCAACCCTCCGCACATTTCAGTGCATTCCATTAGTCATTGTTCAAATGAGGCTGTTCTCCGACCCCAGAGGCAGGGGAGGAGGGAGTTTGGGGTTTAAATGAGTTTGCCGATCAGTACATAGAGGCACATTGTTTCTCATCTTATATTTTGCATGTTCTGTTTATAGAAAATAACCCTGGTTCCCAGTACCGAAATGTTTCAGGTTGTGAGCATACTGTATGTTTGATGCAGCTAATTCAAATAAATGACTTTCACATTTAAGCAATTAAACCTATAATTAGCACTGTTTGAATGAACTAATCAGCTAATACCCTATGACACACAGTTCTTTTTTTCCTCTAAATATTTTTAAAGGGAAAGGGGAGAGATTTATGAAAAATTATAGGTGATGCAGTAAAAAAATATGCTTTGATTCATGGAAATTACAAAACAACACCACAAACTACTTAGACCGATGTTCTCCTTTTGCCTTCCAGGGATTGTGGAATTATGCACACTCATTTCCTCTGAATTCAGGGGAAAAGACTGCAATAAACAAAGTAGCGAATCTTTTTTAAAACGAGGCAAACTTCTACCACTGTTGTGTGTTTTTAAAAATACCCAAACGCACTTCTAGAGGTACTATGTTCTCACTGTATTTTAAAACGTGTGCATACATCTAATCCAGTGGTAGGAGAGCTGCGTAAGCCATACCCTTGGGAGATTCCCTCTGACTGGCAGAACGTTAGCCGCTCTCAATAAGATGGAAATTTATTAGGAGGAAATTATCCTGGTGTCCTCTGAAAAACAGCATTTCTGATAAAAATCTTGTTCTCTGACAGCAGTCTAACAAGATACATTTGTTAGCTGGTTTTGTTCCTTGGACTCATCTGTTAATTTTAATTCTTCTGTTGCACTGCTGTGTATTTACGTTCTGAGGCAGACATGATCTATGTGTGCTTAGTGGAGATTGAGATGTTGGGGGTGAGAGGGCACAGAAGTTTAGGACAGAGCTAGTCTTTTTTTTTTCTTTTCCTCTAGTTAAAGTAAAATGGAAAAAATGTCCTTACATTTTTATTAAACCTTGAATTTGTTAATAAATGCTGTGCTTCTTGGAATCTACATTACTGTAGGTTTCTGTTACTACAGAAGTATGTATAATTTATCATACAATTCTTCTTTTCTTCAGCTCTGTTGTCCCTAAATGTCACAGTACCGCACATAGGCCATAGGAGTCACACCACGTACTAGCATTTTATGTTTTTTTTTCCCCTAGAACACCATTAAATGTCTTCAAATGCTGAAAACAGCTTGAACACCCTTGAGTTGTTCAACTCTGCCTACCCTCACTGCAGCTCCACTGAGGATGGGATTCAGGACTCTTCTCTCCAGCTTAATTTTTTCTTGAGTCTCTGCCTCATGTGGGGCTCAGGCTGGAAGGTTTTCAAAGAAGGAATGTGGATTTTTAATGAATGAAGCTGGTGCTGGGAACCCTCCCCCCAGCATTATGACTTGCCAAATTTAGTAGGTACGTAGTGCTCTGCTCTTGCAGAGCGGAAAGGACAGCATGAAAATGGCAGATGCTCTTTTGTGGTTATATGGCTCACCAAAACTTAAGTGAACTGGTTTCTATTCCTGTGTGATAACTAGCTTCTGAAAGTGCTTTTTCATCTGCCAAGCTTAAGATAAGAGCTAGTTTAGATTTAGATGCTTTTTGTCAAACATTTTGGGGMGAGTGAGAAGAAAGAAAGGGGTCACAGGACAGTGCTGCCTTATCAAAACTTTTTTTTAATAGGATTGGATTCACCCTTGCTTTTGATGGAAWGCCTCAGTTCAATAGGGAATTTCTTTTTTAAGTAACAGAAAGAGATAGTACCACCCTATGCAACCAATACTGTAGTGCAGGAACATTTAGAGAAGATCTGGGTTTGAACCATCAGGTTCAGAGCAGAAACTTGCACCTCAGACTTTTACACTCAGGCAAAGGATTTGTCTACCCTGTCATTTCCCATGGTGATAGTCTTTCTACCTAAGGCTTCCAAATGTTTCCTCCAACCTGGACTGGGGAAAAACATTTTTTTTGTGAAGCTTTAAGAGATAGGAAAATAATTTCTTCCTTGGCTCTGCTTCTGAAAATCAAGGCATAGGTGTCTGAAGCATTGATAGTTTTCACTGTAGATGAAATCTGAAGGAGTGGCAGATGATCAACAGCTCAGGGAAATCAAACCCTAGGTATTTGAAGTTGGGCATCTAATCACTGAGGCACCCCAAACTTGAGGAATTCACGAATTTTAGCCTTAATCTTGGTATGCTTCAGAGCCCGTACGCAAAACGGAAGCACTGATGCCCTATTATCTAACAGGGCAGCTCATCAGTAATTTCTTATTCAGTGCAGCTTTTGGATAAAGTGTAGTGAGTATGATTTGTATGATGTATGATGGGGCTGGCAAGGTTTACACATGGGCTGAGAGACACCCAGTTATGAGTTGAGAACTTTCCCCTACAGAAAGAAACTCTTGAGTACTGATACTCAGCAACAGTAGAAAGGAGGTGGCCCTGCAGGCCACCCCACGGGGATGTGGTCAGCCTTGCAGAGGTGCCCTGGAAATCTAAACTATGATCCCCCCATGCTTCTYAGGATGCAGATCAAGTGGACCTTTTCTCAGCACACATCTGCCACACCTTTCAAGGCCTKCTAGGGAAATGTCTCTAGTAATTTTACAGATTTGGTTTGGAACAAAGTGGGTTTGCTACCAGGAAGCTCGTTATTTCTAGAGCAGAATGAAAATGGAAAGACATCAAAACTATTTTAATATATTTTTTCTATGTAATAATCTCTGAATGATATAAAATGATGGTTGTTCTGATTAAGTATTGACAGCCATTACCTCTGAATGCAGTTCTTTAAATACCAGGAAATATCCAGCTAAAGCAGCTCCTGTAACATACCTAACTCCTACACAGCACGCTAACCCGTCACTTCGTTAAGGTCTACGCCTCTCCTGTGCTGTTAGCACAGTTGACCTCATGCAGCAACAATTATATCTGCAAAAAAGTTTCTAATTACTATCCTGGTTGGTTCAAAGTTTAAAATTCTACTTTGAAAAGTAGAAATGCTATTTTCAAAACTATTCTGCTTGTTGTTTCTATTCATTGTTTCCATGGCAGAGCTGAAAAACTATTACAGCTGTGTTTTGGGTGGTCTATTGTATACCACTGTTGGTTTTGATTATTATGTTCAACACCCTTTTGGTATGTGTTTCACTGTCCCGCTGTCTCCACACAAATAAGGAGTGTTGCTGCCTCCACCCGTTGTTTATACAATTGCTCTGTGGTTACAAAGTTGGAAACCTAACTTCTTTGCCCTCTTCTGCTTAAAGGGTTCACATGTCCATACACTGGTTCCTAGAAGTGTGTCCTAAACACCAGGTTATAGCTTAGTATTTAAGAGGGCATCGCTCTGCCCTTCCTTCAGGAAAAGTCCTGGAATCAAATGTAGAACATAGAAGAAGRAGCGTGATTCAGTGTCCAAGTGATAAGGACAGCTGGCTGAGATGAGGACACCAGGCTTCTGCTGTTTTGACTGAGTGTTTTATGTTGGACCATCATCAGATAAAAAAACCCAAAAACCCAAGGAATATAGAAAGATAGATATAGGCTAAGGTATTGCTGACCTGATTTTTAAACATACTTTTATAAAGACCTGCTGCTGAAGTCAGTCAGGCAATATGTAGTGCATTTGCCTGGAATATACTGTTCAGTGTAATGGAGACTAACTTTCAGTAACGTGTGTTTAAATGCCTGCATTTGGACATTGCTCCAGAAGATGTGATTTATTAAAGGTTCATAACTCTCAGAACTGAATTATGAGTAGTTAAAATACAGACTGCTGTCTGTAAGAGACACACATCATTTGCTGCAGACGACAGGAAAACAACAGTGCTTCCTTGGACACAGTATTGTGAAAGTAAGTGATTGTGGGTGTAAAATGAGTGATTATCTGTATAAAACRGCAGTTGTAAATACAGTGTGTCTAAGCTGACCAGCAGAACACATGCTGTCCAGTACAGCAGATAGCGAGGATCAGAGTAAACAAAAACTGCATTGTGGCCTGTCTTCTCCCGCTTTCYAATTATACAGCATTTGACCTTCTGCAGCTGAAGCAGGACCTTGTAGCCTAGCCATAAAAAACATCCTTTAGAAACCTGCACCTTGAAGTGGGCTTAGGACAGCTGTGACACGTGTACCTGGAATCAAAAGTAACTGATGCCTTACGACAGTCAACACAAAACTTTCTTATGCAATAGATTTTTTCTTAAACTATGCGGTCTCATGTGGTTTTAATTACTTAATCTAAGTGTTCCCATTTTACTTTGGTTTTCTTTGTCCAGTTTTCACCAAGAATAGGAGATCTGTAAAGGCAGGATTTTTAACTCAAATCATTATTCAAAACTTCACATGTTTGTCTGAAACTCATCTGAGCTTTCTGCATGTGTGTCTCCGAGTTAGTTCTAGCAATATTGTTAAATGATCTTTTTTGTATGTAAGGTCTTCAATCCTTGATTTAATATGGAGTCATGGTAAAAGTAAAAACAAAATAAAAATCCAGGACATTATTTGAGCATTATTTTAGGGAACTAAAATTAAGATCAATTTTCAAGTAGGAAAAACGTACAAGATGGGGCACAACAACCTTTTATATTCTGAAAAAAAATCACTAAGCTTTTGTATTCATGAGAAACAGAAGTCTGTAACCTACTTKGCTTAACAGTAGAACAGGAGTCGGTTGAGCACCCGAATGGACATAACTCTGGTTTGAATGGGGATGACTACAAGCCACACAGATCATGTTGTGAACACCATTGCCTCCTCTCTTTCCTCTGACTATATCCAAGTCTTGAATACATATTTCAAGGAACTGTGACCTGAATTCCGATGATTGATCACAGTAGCAGTAGAGTAAACTTTCAGTATATCTTCACATTGACAGTGAACCTGATATCAAACTTTAACCTGCAGCACTTTKCTTTCCTATAAAATAAAAATATTCTGTCCTAAATCACTGCCTTTTCAAAAACATAAACAAAACCAAAAACGCCAACTCTTTTTGACTGGCTGCACTGGTTTCCATAWAATTCCAAGTTTCTTATCTCTCTGATTTCCCATGCACTCCCTCTTACCTTTCCTGATCTCCCACGAAACCCTGGCAGAATRTCAGCAGATCTGATAGTTTCTTCTGGGCTGGCTGCCATTACCATATTTTATGTACTTCAGGTTTTCTGTGGGATTGATGACGCACAATACATCATCGGACTGCTGTGACCAAACAAGGTTTGTCTGCTGCAGCTTCCCCTAGCATTTTGCCAGAAGTGCTGAGACCTATCAAGGGGCTGAAGAAAGATGAGTAAATGTTGGTGAGGGATGCAGGAACAGTGTTGAAACAGAGTAGACGTTGGGTAGGAGGAGAGGTCTAAAAACAGTGGCAGGGGAAGAGTTAGTAGGTGTTCCAGAAATATCTGAAATTGAAGGGAAGATAGAAATWTTCTGGTTCAGGATAAGATGTAAGGAATGGGGTATTAGGRGGGAATGAAAATTGGAAATTGAATAGAATGGAAGGAAAAGAAAAAGGTGAGTTTGGATTGAGAGAATGATGACTGCAGAGCAGGATGATGGTGAAGAGGAAGCTTCATTAGGATTTAGTAAAATGAGCGTCTTTGTATCTATGCCTTTGGCTGAACGGAACTGTACTTTCCAGCCTTTGAGAAATAGCCTGTCCCTGTCCCTAACGGCAGTCCGTCGCTGTATGAGGTTATTAATGTCAACCAATGTATGATGAGTCTACACTGCAGGACAGGTGCATTTCAGGATCCAATCTGTGAGCCTTACAGTGATGTCCTAACCCTGTGTTGGGAAGAAATGGGGTGTGGTCTCTGCCSCTTTACCTCACTGCCAGCAGAAGAAGTCTTGGCTGCATGAACTGCCATGTATGACTTTAGAGACACCAATTTGGACAGGTGGGCAATCAGTGCCACAAGACACACTGGAGAGTGTATCTGCCTTGATATGCACCGCCAGATCCCACTGATCTGGTGCTCTTACGATACGCTCTTAGGAACGGCAGAATATGATTTGAGCACAGTATGCCTACAGAAATGCCATTCTGAAATTAGCAATAAATGATGTCAAGCTGTATGCATGATATATGTTCCCGGTTTCTTTCAGGAAACATCATTAACTTAAATTTTAGGTTCTTAAACTTCATTTAGCACCATCATATACTGTAAAAATTTAAGAAATGGCTAGTACAGTCTCTCAGCTCACTATCCCAGTCTCCCACCTCAGTCTCACCTCTTGCCTCTTCATCTCAATGAGTACTCTCTTTGAAGAATAGTTGTGGGAGATCCATGAAGAAACCAAATACATGCAAATAAAAATTTTGGAAGAGGAGGCAGAGGGGTCTCTCCTTTTTATATTACAGCCTCATTGCCACACTCTGAGACTATAAGGACAAGTGTAATCTATGTCTTTGTAAAAGCTTGCATTTTCCCTAAAGTGGCAGGTGCCTGCTTTTCCTTTAGACAAGATATGCTGTAAGATTTTCTCAGTGTGACTCAATTTGATTATTTTGAATCAAGCAAATTAATGTGAATTTTAATTTTAGAGTTTCTAAATTGGCAAAGACTTAAAAGTGTGCCATAATGAATATATTTACAATGAAGACCTTCTGGGAAGTGTGAAACAGCAGTAAACATACAGAAATTAATCTGGACAAGTTTTCAACAAGGGAACTTTATTTTAAAATGTTTCCTCTGTACCAGTTAATAAAAATGAAGCTTAAGTATGGAATTCTTCAAAAAACTATTATTGGCTTTGACTTATTTGCAATCAGATGTGCTCCCTGAAACTGCTTAGAAAAGCCTGATCTGCAAAATGGAGGTGTGACTGCAGACCTTATACAAACTACCTGCCATCTACCTTGCAAAGGGAATGGTAGCAGCAAGGAGACAACCCATGGACATGTCCCTCCATAAACCTGACTGCATACTGATTATATACTCATTCTGACACCCACATCCCATTGTGCTTTTTTATTAGTCCACTAGAAAACTGTAAGTGAGCCTAGATATGCCTGGTCACGCTTTAGTTTGTCCCATAATGCAAAGAAGTTCTGAAAACCTAAACTCAGTTCATCAAAATATGAAATGATTGGATTTAAATTTTTTTTTTTTTTAATGGCAAATTTCAGTGTAGGCTTAACTGAAGGCATGTGAACACCTCCTTTGTTTTGATCTCTGTGTAACACATATTACTAACTAGGGTACGATTATAATGTACGTATATACATGACATACAAAGGTTGTATGAAGACTTAAGAAAATTTTCAGTGCTCATGCTGTTAATGTAAAACAGCCCTGYAATTGTCCTTATTATGTTCATAATTCTTTAGCTGACTAAATGTCCTTTCTCACACGCTTTAAYTTATCCTTCCCCCCAAATCTTAAGATTTTAAGTTTAAAAATGTAAAAACCTAGAATGTTGTGAGTTAGTTAAAATTGTAATGCCTGAACTCAGCCCRAAATTTCATATCATGTTAAGGATGAGGTGGTTTTACAGTAATTGGCATTGTTATGCTACCCTTTCTAGCTAAGACACACAGGAACGTTCGACTGCAGGTCCTGTGGTAATTTTACTTGCTTTTTTGCTTTTGCAAATTAACACAAATGTCTTGCTGGTTAATTTAAAGCTTTTTATGTTCCCTCCAAAATTTCTATCTTTCTTGGATTCACATCTGTAGTTTTTTTTAATATGAACCAGATGTTGAAATCAAGGCMATACTTATTAGGGCGCTTGCACTGAAGAAGGCTTGCTACAGACAATGTGCCAGTTCTCTGGGTACAGTGTCAGACAGAAATAAAGTATGCTGGAGGTTTCTTCTGTTTCTCTAATTAGAAACAAAGCTTTGTAATCAGTAACCTTCAAACTTTAAACTTCACAAGCAAAGAGATATGGACAAATGTACGTAAAATTCCACAAGCTGTTGTACTTCATACACAAAACATTGTGCTGTTGTTAAACTGCAGGTTGTTAATCACCAGTATAAATGGGCACGCATGGCCGCAGAGTCTGTGCGATGGGATGATGCTGGGAAGACAACAGACAGCAGAGAGCAGAATGCACTCTTAGAATCAAAAATCAAAGCTAACGATGAGAGCAGAAGCTGGGAGATGCAGCTGCTGCCACTGAGCAGCTGGTTGGTGGTGTCCTGTCGCCGTGAGAGGCAGCAGCTCCTGATGTGGGCTGAGTTACAAGTCAGAGGGAGCTCAGATCTGCTGCTTCTCCAGAGGTGTCAGCATCTTCCCATGCTCTCTGCAATATGTGCATGTCAGACACGTTTAAGATGTGTCTGGTGTGTTTTAAATACWGAATTAGATATATGGTCACTTTTTTGGTCACTGTTTGGATATAGGTCACAGAGTATCATGCCTGGAAGGTATGAGATGTAGAAGGAACAGGGTCTATGACATAGAAGAGATAAAGATTTATTCAGTATATATTTTGCTTAGACTCTATTTTTCTGTGCAAAATCATTATTCACTAAAAGGAGAGGCACAGCCAGTCTTTCGCCCTCATAAGCTGGAACATTTTGCTCTTGCAGCATAATCAGCTTTTCCAAGCAAAACTCCTGGTTATTTCAGTCACATTTATGCAGCCGTACAAGGCCTTGGCAAAATTCAAGCACTGCAGAGCATGGTAACATTTCAAAGTATAAAAYTTAAATCAATAACATATACTTAAATTTTAAAGGCCAAATTAAAAAAATGTATTGTGTCTACAAAATATGCATCCAGGTAACTGATTGCATTTTTCATGTATTGAGTGTACAGTCTACAACAGTGTAGAGACTACCTGCGCCAGTGATACCCAGAATCTCAGAATTCAGCATGCTTTCATTTCCTGGCAAGTTTTGGCTTGTGTTTTGCAAGTGCAAAGGTTTAAACTTAAGATCAAATCTTTGTAAAGAATGCAGACTGAGTTAGAAACATGAAATAAATGACTCTAGAAAAATATGTGTAGGAAATAATATTTTCCAACATACATTTCTTTCCACTATTGGTTGGGACTTGGTGTTGAAACAGTTGAATGAATAAAACAGAGTGGCACTGCATGTTGTGTAGTAAGGCATAACTGTTGGTTCAAAGCAACGAGGTGAATGCAGTATAGGCTTTGGTGGGAGCTTGGCTCAATTATATGATAAAGGCCTAATTATAAGACCCAAGTTGCTGTCAAATTAATCCCGCCTTGGTACCAGGCACAGAATTTCTCCGTGCATTGTTCCCTTTCACACCAGTTCTCCTGTCTGTCCATCACTTGTTCTGCTTAGTATGTATGTCTGTGCTGTGCAAGATCCAAATACAAATCCGTAAGCCATAATTTCCTACATTTCTGCCACTGACTTCCTCAGTCATTCTGCTCTCCCTTACCTTCCCCATCTGTAAAATGGGGAGAGAGACTCATATGCAGGAAGTTGCACAGTTTTGTCGTAGTGCTAATCACCACAGTGTCTCTGTGAATGTTTATAAAGTGCTTTGAAGATGAAAATTGCCAAAGAAGTGCTAGGGATKATTATTATAAGTTAATGAATAAATTTCAACATGTATTTGATTGCCAGGTAATTCAGAAGGGAATCACCAACCCTTCCCTYTCTTCGAAGAAGAAAAGTTGACAGTCAGCTAGTTGCTAATTAGCACTCAACTGAAATGCCTCCAAAGCTGAGTGCTCCCAGTTGAGTCCTTTAAAAAGTAAGCTTTCAACTAATTGAAATATGCTGAAAGTTGAGCAGTGGGTGAGGTGTGTAACAGGTAAATCAGTATGGTGGAGTTGGGTACGTAGAAGGAATATTAAGCTTTCCAGGTAGGGACTAGAACTTTTGGGGGAAACGCTAGCCAAAAGGAGAATCTCTTTTTCATATTCACACATCTGTTCCCTTTCTCAGGCCCACTTTGTAATCTGTCACAGTCAGGCTATGCTGCCATATATTTGTGAGGGCAAGTTAGGGAGGAAGGGTTGCTTAAAGATTGTATTGAAGTCTGGTCTTGCTTATTTCTTACTATATTGAGGGGTGGCTATAATGATTCTTGCTTTGGGCTGAGATAGACTTAAGAAATTTTGAATAACACATTGCTTAATACATCAGAGCTGAGTGACTGTGCCACCTGCATTTAATTCATATTTAGCTTGTCTGTAAGGGAAACTAGTGTATCAGAAGGGGGCTTGGACTCTTCAGGTCCCTACCTCTCTGCTGGCTTGTCTGATTTTTTGCTGGAGGGTCAGTCTCCCAGACCATAGTCTGCTCCTGCAGCCTCCTCCACCACTTCTTTGGATTTCTTTTTGGCTGTCTGCCAATGCTATAAACCGCAGTACTGTCTTCTCTGCTGCTGAAGGCTGTTTTCTTCCTCAGCCACTGGGAGATGGCTGCAAGAGGCAAACGACAGGAATTTCATTCCTTTCTTTTCCCTGCTTGACTGCTCTGGATTCACCATCCTCAGCATCAGCTCTTCAAGCTTTCTTCAGGGAAAACACACTCAGCTAAACTTGTTGAGCACTTTGGGTGAAGAATCTCAGTTGCTTCAAATAGCACTTACCAGCATCAGCTTCCAGTAATAATCCACCCCAAACTTCAGCAGCRTATATGGGGGCAGAGGGGAAAAAAAAAAGAAAAAACGTGTAGGGTGAGAAACTACCAAGGCAGATATTTAGAAATTAATCATGAAAAAGGAACTCTGTACTCCGAAAGGGGCTACAGGAGGGTATGGATGATATGAAGGAAAATGGGAGAAATGGAGTGAACACGGAAACAAGAGGGAGATGGAACAAAACAAGACAGAAGCGTTCTTGAAGCTGCTGGATTCTGGAAAGCAGCCTTCACGGTGTCCTCAGAGACGCAGCAAAACCAAGGTATATAAAATCTCTTTGGTGTTTTACTAGTCTGGAAAATGATCTGGTTCTGTCAATGGGCAGGTGCTCTTTGGTATCCTGAAGCTACTGCAGCCCAGGGAAGCTCCCCTGGATGTCAGGGGCTGAATATTTCACACTTGGGACCCCAYCCTCTCCTCCCAGCACCTCATGGAGCTATTTCCCTTGACGAGAGTCCTCTCTGGCATGGTCACGATGTACTTTGTAGTTACAGTGCCCAGGTGTGATGCAGGGTAGGTAGGTGGAGGCCTCCCATGGATACTGTCCGCTCAGGGTGCCACACCGACAGCACGGTGAGGAGCCAAAGGGAGCCTCTAGTGCTTACAGCGTTAAGTCCCTTGTGAGCAGACTCTGCAGCTGAGAGCTCCTACAGACCAGGATCCCCTACTTGGTCAGAGACGGGCAGGCTCCTCAAAGACTGCATTCAGCTGAGCATTCATAAAGTTCCAAGACAAAATTTAATATCCATTTTGATTGCGGACAAAGACGTTGCGTACGCTGCAGAATTAAAAAATATTTAAAATCCCTTTTGTGTTATCATCTATTCAGAAGTACTTCTAGCATCATTGCTGAGTGCTGGAGCTGTAACTCTAATTTACTAGCATTAAATAGGTGAAGAGAATTCTTAGRATTGTCATATGTATCGAATTATCTTTGTATGTAATTTATGCAAGGTAGGTTTGAGTTTGCAAAAAGCCTGAAGCATTTAAAAGATGTGAACCCTTCTTGCTGCACTGTAAACTCCGAAACACAGCAGTTTTGGTGGGCCAAACTTACGGATTTTTTAAAAAMCTTTCTGATAAAAATAATCATGTCATTTATTAATGACAGAAAAGGACAACTATCATGATAAAAAAAAAAAAGTAGTCTACATGGAAAAAGCCTGGAAGTATATACTAAGCTCCGCAAATATTTTTAACAATGGATTAAACAGATTTATTTAGTTTCCTGTCCACAAATTGTCTGCAAAAGGACAGTGTTTTCCGGAATATGTTTTTTATTTCAATATATTAATATTTAATGCAAACAAATTACAGCTTCTAGATTTCTTATAGATTGCAGGCATCTGGTACACTCTATTCTATAGCTGTAGAAATTAATGGCAGTATTCAGTTCTGAAACCTGTCAAAATCCTGTGTTTGAGCTCAGCAATTGAGTGTATATTACAGATGATGGGGTATTGCTGGTGCTTCTTCATTGAGCATCCCAACTTTTGATAAGCAAATTTAATTTAGTCACTCATGAGCATCCATAGGAAAACAGTTTTATTCTTTTACCTAAGGTCACTCCATCAAAAGTCTTCAATGCTATCTGGCTTTTGTATAAACGAAGGACAGTTTGAAAAGGTAGTTTTGTTATTTTTTTCAAGAAATTCATGTTTACTTGAGTATCCTCAAAAAATCTCATTTCAAGTACCTCTAGTTTTCAGCTCTTCATTTGCTGTGTATCTTTAACTAAGATCAGTCTCTCCTCTCCTGTCTTTTCAACAGCTACAAACCACCTTAAATGTATCCTTATAAACCTGATTACTGAYAGAGACTGAACAGTCAACGCATACCAGGGATAAATACAGCAATTACACCTATTTACAGCAGTATCTCTTTTCTGCATTATTATTATTATTATTACTAAGTGGTTATTAAAAATCGTGCAGCCTTCAGAGCTGCTTCGATTGTCACCTTGGCAAAGCGAGGGCCGTGCCTTGGTTGCGCGTGGYGCTTTTGGCAGGGCTGTGTTGCGGGGCTGTCGCTGCTGCTCGGTGGCATGGCGCGGCGTGGCGGCGGGCAGCATGGGTGCCCTCGCGGTGCAGGCTGCGCGGGACCCCCTGTGCCATGGGCTCCAGTAATAGTCACAAGCGGAAGGCAGCACCCGACCACGTGCAACAGCATAAACAGCAGACAGAGGAACAAACTGCTCTGGTTCATCCCTTCTCGCTCCCTGCTTGCGTCCTGGAGGAAGTTCCTGCTGTTGGGTTTTGGTCCTTCTATCATAGTGCATCTCAGCTACTCGTAGGCGCTGTGGGTTTCACGCTGGTGGGCGCAGAGGAAGAGGACCTACACCCTTCTGCTCCACCAGAGCCACGCTTCCCCCTGAAATGAAAGGAGATTGTCCTCCAGAGCTGCCAGAGTGGAGTCCTTGACTTACGTGGGTCCTTCTGTTTCTGCCCAGGAGAGGGCAATCCGGCACCCAGACATCAGCCAGCTCAGTGCACCATTTCTTGAGGCTCCTTGGGGCATCGGGGGCCTGTGTGGTTAGTGTCTGGCCAGATGGACATGAAACATGGCTCTGCCTCCGCTGGTGGGGTCTGACAGCACCCTTCTCTTACCCAGCTCCCCTTCCTTGGCGGGGATTGCAGGCCCATGTCCTGGTCCCTCTCCACTCTGGTGTGCCACCTCCTGTCATGCCCAGGTGCAGCACCCACGCGGGGGGCCGGGTGAGCCTATGCGGTGCGAGATTTGAGGACGGRGTAACCCAGGTGGTGCTGCAGCCCTCCCTTTGTGGGGTAAGGCTCTCCGCTTTGAGACGTGGCGGGATTCACACGTGTATACACCCATTTAAGTGCAACTCTGCACACACTGTTTTCTCATCTATTTGTAGCAGTGTATATGCAGGCACATAAATACACTCATTTTCAGATTTGGAAAGACTAACTAGTCGCTTCTTCTTGTTTTCCTCCACCTCCTCTCTCCTCTGCTCATATTAAACTCATTTTCCAGATTAAGGAATTTTTTGATTGTCCTAAATCTTGGGCCAGATGTTTGCCTTTGACCCCTTTGCCACTTTGGGTAGCAGCTTGATGCCAGTGATGCCAGGGTTTGGAGCAGCTCAGGCAGCGGGGCTGGCTGCACACCCCCTAAGCTGCACTYCCGGAGAGCACACAAATCTTTAAAGGCGGCAAATGCAAGTGGGAATCGAGATGACACTGTCAGGATCCCTGTAACTTTATTTTCCTTTGATTCTGCCTTCTGTTTTACTGTTCTGCACATCATGCTGGTCTAGATGATAACAGGCAACTGGAAGTGCTGTTGGAGCCTGTAATTAGCAGGTTCCTACCCTGGGACTCGGTTCTTGCCATTGGGCTGTAGGTGTGCAATAATTTGCCAGTTAATCAATGGGAATTATTAAAATATTGTTGCATATTTTGGTTTGCACTAGACCCGTACACAGAAGCTCTTATATGGGGTGTGAGGGAGTATCTGGGGTTCCCAATCCTGAAAGCAAATCCTACTGCTCATTCACTTTCAGTACTCTGGGTTTGTCTTTTTTTTTTTTTTATTTTAAAGTAACCTCTTCCTTTGTCCCCACCCCAGCCAAAATGAAAAATATTAATATTATTGCCATGTCTAACTACTTGAAACAGTGAATTTTAGCCTAGTCAAAAAGTCTTTAAAACAGATATAGTTTTCAAGCTATGCAAAATTCCACCATTTTAATTACAAAAAGTAGTGTGTCCCTTCTTGGGCAAATATGTTTTACTTTGGATTTGCTTTGCAAACAAAGTAAAATCCACAGTTTGGTGGGTTGATTTTCTTTTTTTTTGACATTTATTTAAGTAGGTAGTCCTTCAGCCATGAAAATTGTGTATATTAGTGCTGTAACTCTGTAATCTTTCTGGTCAATTTGGTTTTAGTCTTTAAGGTAGCCTTGCTGGGATCTTTGAAGAGTAAAAGGTAGATGTAGGCAAGTTTTCTCCTAGGTACGTAGCCATGTTAGAGGCTTGTTGTGCGGCCACCCTGGCACGGCACTGTCACTGTCACTGCAGCACTATTGAGCCAAACGTTGTACATGCTATTTATTAAACTCAGCACCTCCTCTGATGGTACTGGAGCAACAGTGTAGTGTGGCTACATAGCTGGGGAGCATTAAAAGGGAGAAGTGAAATACTCCATGTATTATCTGTTGGCTCTGTGTTTAGTGACAGAAGCTGTGGGAAGTCTATAAAACAGCTCAATACGTCACTTCTTATGGAAACTGTTATTCCACAAGAGCGTACAGAAATAGTTTTGCTAAACAGCAACTGGTACGTCAAAGATAAATTGTGATCCAGACCAGTGGTCACTAGAATAAAATGATGAACTTTTGTATTTTATCCTGAAAAGAGAACTCAGATTTTCCAGATTTAGCCAAATGCCAGTGAAAACTGGAATTTTTCGAATCTGTCTTAAAATATTCCTACATTCAGTTGGATTCAAATTAATTTTTTGGCAGTGGGTGAAGCCATACCACGATCAAATATTTTTGGGGATTAGGACGTAAATTTAAAAAGTGTAATGGCGTGTGCCTTGATTTCCCCATCTGTGAAATGGGCGATCCTGCAGCGTTCCCACAAAGCACCCCAGCTGAAAACCGCTGTGACTGCAGCTGATGGTTATTCTCTTAATCATATTAGTTAACTAAATCTGTTCCTAGAGTGGTTCCATTTGCTTGAAAGAATTTACATGAGAGATTAATTCAGTGCTATTTATTGTTGTTTTTACATTTAGTTAGTACTGTAAATAATGCCCGATACTTTACAGCTGTGTGTAAAGACAGTGTCTGTGCTTCAAGGGCTCTTTTGCTCAGGTAATTTGAAGGCTCCCCTCTTAAACCTTGCACTTTCCCATGTAGCGGATGAGCCCATTTTGTTTCCTCTATATTTTGAGGACTTTTCGTTCACGTGGTATCCGCTCCCAGCACTTTCCTGCAAGTATGATTCAACAGATAAAGTTCATCCTTCACCTCCGAAGGGTGATTACCTCCCCTTTGCCCTCCCCCTCGGATCCTCCCCCCCCAGTTTTGGGTATCTTTCATTTGCAGTGCACTCTAACCGCTACTGGATCCGTGCACAGGAATGATCCTGAATATAGGGACCAGCCTCCTACCTAGCTGCCGCCACCTTTAAGCCGGATAGCTGCTTTTAAAATGCTCCATTTGTTTATTTCGAACCCCGCCGACCGGGACTGCAGCAGTTGTTCGGGGGTCTCGCTCTCCCGCCCGGCTCTCTGTGGTTTTACATTTTTCCGGGAGGTTTCTGTTGTTGGCGTTTGCCTGCTCTCCATTGTGTGAAGTGCGGTGTGCGGAGGTTATTTCTTTGTGCAGGCTCCCCGGCCATCCCGCCTCCGGTGCAGCACCGAGGCCGCCCGCCCTCTCGTCCCCCCCCAACTGTTGATGTGAGGTGCAAACCCCCCCCGAGGCACCGCCGGGGTGGGGAGGGCTGCCGAGGCTTCGGCAGCCCAGCCCGGGCACTTCGAGCGGGCAGAGCCGCGCTGAAGGCAGCCGTCTCGGAGCGGGTGAATCACCAGCTGCAAGCGGCGGGGATCGCCGTGGCCTGTGTTTATGTATTTTGTAGTAATCACATTTCTGACATTACCCGAGCGTGCTCCTCGCAGAGGGTGATTGGCTCAGGCAGCTTTTAAACCACCTATATGCTAACAAGCCTTGCTGCCAGGTTCCTGAGGGGTCCTGGCTGGGAAAAATTAAACCCAAACCTTAGACCTCTGTCAGGCGGAGAGGAAAATTATATTTTTGAACTAGTCTACAGCGTGGACAGGAAATGACCCCTCCAGAAACTGCTGCTTTAAAAAGGAGCGGTGGTGCCTGAAGCTATCCAGTCTCTCTCTCTCTCTGGAGCCTGTGCGCTCCCGCTCCCTCTCCCCCCCCCCCCCCGTCTCCTGCTATAGAGGGCTCCCACAGCAGTTCCCAGCCAGTGCGTGCAGCCTGGATGTGTGTGTGTGTGCGCGCTGCTACTTTGTACTGTGAAGAACACACAGCCCATGTGCTCTGTATGGATGTTGATGATACTCTGTGTAGCTTGAATCTCTGCAAGCAGGCAAGATGTCCAGCACACCACATGACCCTTTCTATTCTTCTCCTTTTGGCCCATTTTATAGGAGACACACACCATACATGGTGCAACCAGAGTACCGAATATATGAGATGAACAAGAGGCTGCAGTCGCGGACGGAGGTAAGTCCCTCAGCCTTGTTTTCCTGTGCATGGACCGTGGTAGGTTTCAGCCCGAATTCCAGCTGAAGCGTCCCACTAGGCAGTACAGTATATGCAGGCACGAACCCTAATTAATTTAGTAGTTTAATTGGGTAATCCCTCATTATGTTTCCACGCAGAGCAACTCTTTGAGGAGATACCAGCTTAGGCTGAAATCTTGAAATTACAGTACAGCACTTCAGGATTGATTATAATGCTGGTCTCAGGAAATTTCTTTGCCTTAGTGTGTTGTTTGTTCAGGATCTGTCCTGCTGGCATTTGCAGCTATAATATTGCAAGGTATCGCTTGAGCTTTTGCACAAAACTAATTCAGAAATGTTGCAGGTTAAGGGGGAGAGACGAATCTTTCTCTGGTTTTGTTTTGTAAACTCGTTAAAATTAAAAATGAATCGTAACAGAAAACAGGAGCAGAGTTTTAAAAACTTATCCCTAGGCTGCACTTAAAGAACACATGTTCAGGACGACCGACAAGAGAAATTCATGTTTACATTTAGAATGCAGTTGCTTTTAGCGAGAGAGATGATCGGTTCACGACTTTATCATATAGCTGTCAAAAGTACCCAATTAATGTAAACTACATTCACTGTTGGTTATGCTTTGTATAATCTGTTAGTGGTTTATACACCCTGGCTTCTACACCCAGATCAGCCACCACAAAGAATATACTGAATGGGAAGGGGAAATACTTTTGTCATTTAAAGACAAAAAATAGTGGAGGCTGCATCTTGTTATTTACGTGGTTAAATAAAGCACACTTTTTAGTCTGGTGAAGTGAAAACTGTGTGGACTGAATCAGGCTGCATTTCTGCCCATGTGTCTGTGTTTGTGCAGCAAACATTTTTGGTGCTGCAATTTTTCATAGTAGTTTACTAGTGGTGCCCTGAAAACACTTTAAAAGTATTAATCTTTCATAGTGAATGGCTTTAGATAGAGGCAAATCTCTGCCAAATTCGTGTCATGAAGCATGGTAAAGGATCTCAGATTGATCTGTTTGTTGTATTGTAATTCTTTAAGGGAACATGAGGTTATCATAAAACAAAACACACATGCCTGAATTGTCAGCTAAGCCATGGAGAATCTGTGACGTTTAATGTATATGATACAGCTAACGAGATGTGACCTGCTTTCTGATTGGGTAACCGCTGCGGGGTAACTGCTTTTCTAACACTGTTATCACTAGTCTTAAAACATTGCTGTGGAGTAATTGGTAAATACGCTTCGTGGTGGCTAAAAACTCCAAGCAGCTCATTGCTCCCAAAATCATGGCAACTGCTTGTCAGTTTTGCCCCACGTTGTTGGTTGCAGGGGGTCGCTGCCATTTAGGTAGAATGAGGGGGTTTGGGGGCTTTATTTGCTACTGTGTATTTGTCAGTGTCTTGCAATTCTGTTCCTTACATTCCTGTACATATTAATGTAATAATTTCCAGACTTTTTCAAGTGAAAAGAAGAAATATGTATCAGTAAGTGATTCCTTCAGGGTTTTATATACAAGCTGTTCGGAAAAGCTGTCAGTGCTRATTTAGCCTTTTTACATATTATTTTAGTGGTACTTTTAGTAACTGACCGGTTTCTGATTGCAGCTCCTTTACAAATGTTACACTAGAAAAGTTTTTGAGGGACTTGTGAAACAACTTCCCCCTCCTGCGTTGCTGAGGTGTGCTGATTTAGACTTCAGCGCATTTAATTGCAGTTTTTGCTGTGCACAGTCCCATGGATTGCTGTGGGCAAAAAGCGGTAACTTACTCTTCCTTGCTAGTACTGCCATAGGCTTCAGCAGCATTTTACTTTGACAGTCAGTGCTTAGTTAATGAAGGCCTCATGCTCCAGCATTTCTTTTATTTGCTCAGAGTAAAAATACTTTTGCCTTGTGATTGTTCAGTGTTTATATTCTGGTTCTCTRTTTTTTAATTTCTGAGCTCTGCGCTGTAAGCATTGTTGTTTGTGGAAATGTATTTTCTAGCTAGCTTCAGCTCATCTCATTCATCCTCCAACTAAAACACCTTCCTTAATAAAAAAAAATTAAATTAGTTTCCTGGGACACTTACAGTGACTAGGTGTGGACAGCCTGTAAAGAATCATGCTGGTTTCTGAGGCAGGTTGGGAGTGGAAGTTTCACATTAATTTTACGCACTTCCAAGCATGTTTGGGATTGGTAGCTGAAGGCTTCTGGAGCATGCATAACTAGCTCTGAGTTTTTTGAATCCAGACCGATGGAGCCCTGCATGTCATGGAAGGAATGTGCCGGTGCTGTGGGTGATACAGGCTTACTGCATGAACGTTTCTCTTCAGGCAGTCTTTGGAATAATGTAGGCACTGGTCTCTGAAGGAGGCTGCTTGTACTCTGTGAGCCCCAGGGGGTAGGTGAGCACAAGCAAAGCAGCTTAAGGGGAAAGGAATTACAAAGAAACTCTCCAAAAGACTGGGGGTAGCAAGCTGGCAGATTCCACTTGGACCCAACTTCTGGAGAGAGCCAGTGGCAAGTGAGRATGGGTTAAAAAATGGGAACCTACAGCTTTTATCCCAAATACATCCTTGGAAAGCCTTTGGGATTTTCTTGTTTTCCCACAAAATAAAAGTGTTGTTTTAATCCTTTAGAGTCAGATTCTCTGCTGTCCCTTGCAGTGGTGGAAGTTCCAAGGCAGAGCAAAACATACATAATTTGATTAAGTTGTACGGAGGATGGATGAGGAGCCTATGAAAGGAGTATCTGTACGTCATGTCTATCTGTTTTCTCCTCTCCATCCGTACAGCCCACCTTTGAATTCCTGTAGCTGCTCTCCAGAGCTTGCAGGTAGGTGAGAAGTGATTCAAAAAAAGCAATGGGCTGGTAGAGACACCAGTAGGGAATCCACCAGTAAATGCCATTTCTACTCCTGCTCTCCCAGCAGCAGGGTCTATGGTATGCTGGGGGAGGTAGAAGTGGCTCTGTGCTTGGGGACCCTCCCTGAGAAATCCACTGCTTCCACTCTCGTTTCTGTCAGCATTGGGTGGAAGGGTATAGTAGTTGGTGTGAAGGATGTGCTCTGTGTATTAAGCAGACAAAGTACAGAGTGATAAATAAAGGTCATTTAGATGCAGCATGGCTATCTTTGTTGTTCTTCTTTTCTTTAGGAAGAAATGTTAGTCATGAAAGTAAAGAATTAGCAACTCTAGCCAATGCTAGATGTGCAAACTTTTGCTCTCCAAACTTCTTACAACTTTATGAGCTCCTTAAGCAGAACCTACAACGGCCTTTTTAAATTCAGGGTCAGTCTTAGGCRAAGAATTCCAATCACACCCAGGCAGGGGGTGGTTTTATGATGTAAGTACTGGCAAAAGTCCACCACCTAGCTAATTCTTATGCGATCTAAAGTAAATTAGGGAGTCTGAGTTACTAACTAGTGTACAGGAACACCTTACCTTCCTTAAAAGTTGTTCAAAGAAATCTAATCTGGTAATACTTCTTCTAAATGGAAATTAATACATGCTTTCTTAATAATACTTTGAGAGCGTCTAGTGCCATTTTGTAATGCATCAACAATCCTGATTTAAAGAAGTAAAATGAATATTTAAATGTTTAATAATCTATGGCAGATGTAAAGATAAATCTTATTTACTTCTATCATAGTTGATTAACTTTCTGGTTAACCAAAATGCAGCTGTTTCCTTGCTCTGTGTGTGGTTTTAAGGATTTCATTACCATTCACTCAAACTCAGTTTATCTTAATATTTTTATGTCTGTGTTAGTTTAACATTTCAAGAAAGCAATCCTGTTGTGGCATAATCAGCAGTTTCTAAAGTTCTAGGTAGCAATACACAACATAAGTAAATAAGCTTAAATATTTTCTCCGTTTTTCATAAAACTTGRTGTTTAAAAAAAAGCCTCTTTTCCTCTTTGATGTTGTAAATCCTTTTCTGTTCTAATTTTTATTAATTTGAAATTGCTCACACTTAAAACAAAAGATGATTATATCTTGTATATAATTATTTTTCAGTAACACTACAGTGCACTGTGGATACATCACTTAAAGTTGCCGACAATTTAAAGTCTGAGGTGTTGCTTTATTGCCAATAATCAAAGAAATGTATCAAGCCTTTCACTTGTTTATTTAGTCCCATATATCGTTAGAACTTTTGCGTATCACAATATATTAAATTCACCTGTATATCTCTCTGTCACTACAAGAGGTTATGMTTTACATCACCATTATATGCAAAACACAGCTTTCCTTCTGGCTAAGAGCGCAGTGTTTTAAGGGTGACTAGGGAACTTGATTAGTAGTGTATTTGTTTTAAAGACAATATCAGCTTAATCAAATCATATTAAGCTGTATAGTGAATTTAACAAAAGTAGAGATTTCGTGATGGAAGAAAATGTAAAGAAAATTAAAAGGACAATAAAGGAGGATATTATGATTATTTAAAAGCTACTAAATGAACTGGAAGCTTACACAGACATTCATATCCAACCAAATATTTAAAGCCAATCAAAGCAAAACAAAATCTCTACAGTTTAATGGAAGTCTCTTATTTTACTTCCTCACATTGCTATCTGATGAAATAATCTTTTCTTCTTCTTCCTGATGCATTTTTCATAGATTAGTCATAAAAATCTATGTTGTGACATCACATTTGTTCACATAGCAACTTAGTATCGCAAACAGATCTCTCATATTGTGTACATAAGTCTGAGTTTGTCCAATGAGTTTGTTTTGTTGAGGGGAAAACACATAAACTTCTGTCTCAAAGTACTTTTGACAAAATATTCTTTCACCCACAAATACACTCATACTTAGCAATTCTAGGAACATGAGTAAAGTATTTTAAAAGAGTACTAATAAACCATACTTTGCTGAAACTAAAAGGTCAGTTTTAAAAGAAAACCCTTGAACTCGTTTAGGCAGACACTGACTTCAGAAGATTCAAGGCTCTTTTTACCGATTGTCTTTTATTTCATATAGTTTTTTCATCCCTTTTAAAAATTTCAGTTGCAGCTGTTTTCAATTAAAATTGTTACAAACTAACAATTCTTATGAGGCTGGGGGAGGAAGAAAAATACTTCCTTTCCATGCTGATCCTTAGTTTACAATCAGGGATGTCTTGCTGCTTTTTTTTCCCCCTAAAGTTATAATATAGAATGCAAACTGCACGCATAAGGAACAGGGAGCTTTTGGGGGCAGGGGCTGGTGAAGGGGGAGAGACAGTCAGTGTGAAAGTGTAAAAATGGATCTCCTCTGCAAATCACACTGATGCTTACTAGATCATTTTGTATAAATAAACCTTTTCAACCCTTCCTTTTCTCTTTTTCATTCTTTACTCTTTAAACCATAAACCCACTTAAAAAAATTTAAACTCGRTCTTTCCCTGATGTAAACAAGGTTTACTATGCAGATCCAGTCTCAAAAATAGAAGCCTCTGATGGTGAGAAGGAACAAAATAGAGATCATAACAAGGGCCCAGTCCTATGCTCTTATTTAAGCTGGAGTTTTGCTTGCAGTAGGATTGCAAGATCAGATAAAAAAAATCATTTGTTTTTGGTATATATACTTTCTTTGTTTACAGGAAAAGGGTATGGGTAGATTGCTAAACTCATTGCAATATTTTTAGCTGGACTCCTCACTTCAAAAGGTATTTTCTTGTATCTTTTTGCCAAAAGTTGCGTATCTGCTGTAAACAGGCATTCCAACTCTGCTGATACTTTGTTTGGTTGCTTCCTCCCCAAGAGCTTTCTTTCCTGCACTGTACTGTGTAAACAGGCCAGCATATATCCTCATGAGGTTTTGCTGGGTGCTCTTTTCCAAAAGTTGTTTCTGGGCTACTTGAAGCCTCAGAGGCGTGATCCTGGCAGGGACAAGGTTGCCCCAGAGTGGTTGATGATTAGTCTCCAAAAAAGACAGTGGTAGGGCAGGGCCTGTTGGCCAGGTCTCAATGGTCTTATTTATTAGGCAAAAATAGTAGTGAAAGAAACCTCCCCAAACCCCTGGCTTAAATCTTCTCCCTAGGCTTGTGTCGTTCTTTTACCCACTACATTCTTTCTGTGTTTGGTTACTCTTAGAATTTCAGAAAGAAAGCACTTTATGGTCAGAATACTGTTTCCATTTCTATTACATTGTGGTGGACAGCCATGCCCTTTTAAACTAAAGCCTGTAAGTTACTGATCTAAGCCTAATAGTACACTTGGTTCCCTTGGGGTAACTGGGGATCAACTACAACCACCTGTGGACCATAAACCTCAGTATGGGAACAGTTGATGCTTCTGGAGACAACTCTGGCACTTTTGTGCCTTATAGGGCTAATGAAAAATCACCGATGTGGAAAAATGAGACCTTTGCAGAACTAAAWGTGAACTAGGACTTGGTGGCTTTCTAAGCCTATCACCTCTTCAGGGCTCCAGAGTGTTGGTAGTGTAGAGTCTTTGCAAAGACCATAAATTTTACAGAAGCAGGCTGTCCCCTCCATGAGACTTAGGTTGCCTTGGCACCACCTTGCTCTTTATACACCATTGTCAAGACGACATACTCATGATGAAGCTCCTGGCCAGGGTGGTGTTCCCATCTGCATCATACAGACTTGAAGCATGAGACTTGAGCATAGGAGACTACTTCTTTATGAATAACTCTGCTAACTACAGCCAAAATAAAAGTATCAGACTAGAACTTTTCTCTAAGGTCTTTCTGYTGTCAATATTCACATCCAGGTACCTGGCCAGGGCAGAGTCACAAACTCACAACTGACACAGTAAAGCCATAACTTTACATAGGTTTCTAAATGTAGTTAAAAACTACTGCCTGGTTACCTGCAAACTAAATAGCTAGGTCTTTGCATCCTTCCAGGCAACTAATAAATTAGAACATTGCTGTAATATCTATCACACGTGATCTGCAATACCTGCTGATATCCATCTTTCCTGATTCTAAGCCACAGAGTCAGCTTGCCAAGCACGGTTAGCTGAGCAGAAACATTCAAATCTGTCTGTACCATTTGTGTGTGTGCGTGTTTAAAAAGAGAAGGGGGAAATCTAGTCTCTGGGTATAGTTTTGCCATCAGATTACTCACGTACAGCAGATTCAGTATCTGTCCAGATCCCGTCCATTTTACACAACTACTTGCTGCAGACTAGAGCATCCTTCATGATCCAGAAGAATTGCACAGGCTAGTTGGATGACCTTATCTGTTGCATTCAGAGGGCAAATAAAACATTATGTGTGTATAGAAGTGRTCATATTTGGAAACCCCTGATTAAGGCAGACCCAAGAATAGACCTAATCGTAGATCTGCTGTGCTCATTCTTCAAAAACTAAATATCTGGAAAAAACAACTGTCCCTGTTTGAGTATTTTATGTGCAGTCTTACATCGCCTGTGCAGCGGACTATTTTTACTTTTCTTTTGGACTTTCAAACATTTGTTTTTTCTAACTACTTTTTTTATTAGGTTATTTTCTAAAGTAGTAAATTGAGAAAATTATGACTTCCAGTACGTTGCACATTTCAAGTATTTCATGTACCTTATTTTGATTCTTGTTCTACTTGTGTAGTTTTGCCTCAGCCATTAGCAGAAGATTGTATCAGAGAAAGAGTTGCCATCTGTCCTACAGCAGGTTACAAAGAGATTTCTGAAATATTAATGACCACATTACACAAAAAGAAATATTCTAAATCTTTACATGCAGTAGTCACATGGAGAGAGGAAGATGCTCAGAAAACAAGAAAATAAATAGAGTGAAACCTTTTAGTTTTACTGTTGTTTAAGCTGAAGCATCCTCACCATACGCCATCCCTCAGGAAGGCAGTCAGCAGCACCAGCATTCCTAGCCATCTCCTCTTCGACGGAGTAGAGATCCTCCAGGGTGTGATTGGCAAGGCAGGCATGAAACCTGCTTTGCCGCTAGGCTTGCAACCAGGATAGTATTTTACAGTTGGAAAAGGGGAATATGAAATGCCTCGCACCTAGAGTGCTAAGTTTTCTTCATGCAGCTTACAGAAGTCTCACGCATGGGTTATGTGGCAGTGGAAGAAGGCCTACAACTGTCTGTTTTACTCCATCCCCCATCTTCTGATAGTAACTTGCCTTTTCAGATCAGTGTCACCGTCTTCCATAATTCTTGTATCCACTTTAAGTACCAAAAATGTTTCCATGTTACTCCATTTCACGTCACAATAATGTTATTGTGACTAGAAAAGAACTGCTGTAAAATAATTCCTTCAGAGCAAATGAMGATTCTTCTTGTTGAAGTTGTTCAGCATCTTGCAGGGGGGGGACACCTTCTTTCCTTCTGGTACTCGGCCAGCATTTCTCCACCTTTCTTCTTCGCCATACGAAGATGTTAAAAACATTGACAGGATATAGATTCTGTATGTGCATTTGCAACCACACCACTTGCTGTAGTGGATGAAGGCAATACAATAGCTCTATCACTTCTACCTAGACTTAATCACTGGAGTATCAGTTAACCCTTAGGGTAATTAGGTAATAATGTTGTTGATGTGATTTGAAGTATCATTTTAAGCAATTAAAAGTTCAGATACAATGTGCTGCAATTATGCATTATATAGCGCATCTATCCATTTTACTGAGCAAAAATTACCATATGTTTTGTGGGAAGCTTGGCATTTTGCACTGACTGGAGTTCTGCTTGTATTTATGAACAGCATGCCTGTAAACTATGGTAATAACTCTTTGAAGGCCACACCTATGCACATTGCTGATTGTGTTAAAAAGCATAGGCCTATTTTAATGAATGTCTTGGCATGAATAATGGGACATGAAAAGCCAGCACACTGGGTAAAGGTTCATTACCTGAGTGCAACAAATACTACACGCAAAATTTCCATGACTATTCACTTGAGTTTAACAGTGAATTTGCTTTGGCTATGCTCATGCTCTTCATGCGTTTCTGTGAATGTTTGATCAACAGAGTTTTATTCTTACAAATAATTGCAGAATGCAAATTTCAATTTGTTAAGCATTCTGGAAAGAAGTTGCTTATTTTATACAGGCTAAGCTGAAAGGCAGTGTTTCCTGTTTTGAGTTTCCAAAACCTCGCAGATAGAGCCATGATACTTAGAAATTAAATACACCAGAAAAGAATGTATGATTGCTTTGCTGTGAGGACTGACTGGTGTATGAATGTGAAGCAAATTAATGGCAATGACTGGTGGCAATGGGAAAATTACAGGTCAGTAAATATGATGTACGTGCATATTTTTGTCGTGGGACAGGGTACTGCTTACCATGCAGTTATTTTAGAAAAATGTAATAAGAAAGAATTGGTGAAAAAATTCAAAGCTTTGTGTGCTCATCCAGTCAAGGATGTGAAACAGTAACACACAATATATGACCAATCACAGCATATAGTCTTAGCAGAATATTACACGCTTACAGCACGCTGCTTGTTATGAAAGACGAACAAAAATATTTCTTAAATTTGAATAATTAATGCATTCAAATAAATTGTTATTAATTCCTAGCAACTCTGAGTAGAACGAAGTGGAATTAATAAAATTTATTATTTGTTGTGAATTATTAGCTCCTCTCTTTTCAGTACCTCTTAACACTCTGCCAGGGTTAATAATGCAAAGTAAAAAGATCAGTCAAGATGCCAGCGCACCAAGTACATCTCTTCTCTGATGGTGCTGTAAGATTATTTAACACCCACATCAAGAGCATCCTGAAGCAACCGAGTTACACCTTGACTGATTGTTTCATCCAAAGGGCTGCACTTCTAAATACACAGCGTAGCGCAGGCTTCCTGGTACAGAGCGGTGTTAGCACGGGTATGTAACCTGAAGCCACAACCTGCGTGTCTAGACTGACAAGAATCTTACCAGTTGAGCCACTGTGACACCTTGTGGCTTATGAAGCAACACAAGCATCTTTTAGAAAACTAACAGGTAAAAACCAGAGGTTAATGGGTATTGATAAATGCCCTCTCATACGACTGTCAACAGAAATCTCTTTGCAGGGTTACTTTATGTTTTCGAGATGAAGTTAAATTAAGAGGTAGTGGGCTCATTTGTGTTCGGGGTCCTTATATTATGTATTTTACTGTGAAGTGTCATAAGATGGGGCATCATTTTGCGAAGTCTGACCTGCTGCTCTTATCTCCAGTGCTCTGGTGTTTGCTCATCATTCAGATTACATACAGAAACACTGTTTTGGCTGCAGTACAGAGTAAATATTCTATTTGTTTGCAACCATTAATTTGGTTAACCAAAAGAACGCTTGAAGGGAGTAAAGTACTTTTTGGTGCTGAGTACGTTAAAACAGCAGCAGAGTTAAAAGTAACTGAGATACAGTAAGCATTTGGAAATGGGCACGAAACTTGGTAAACCCCTGAATTTGGGGTTAAATAGGTCAGTGTTTCAGCTGTGGATAAATCATTAACTACAATGAAGCTGTATTTTGCAGAGAAATTCTCAATAAACTTAAAATCGGGCCAATAACGCTTGGAGCTGAGAAGGAACTCTGCATCTGTAAAGGCTCAGGACCTCACAGTACCTGACACTCGTCTCGATTGTTACGTCTACTTGTGACGTCTTCAAGCAAGCACATCTACGGTTTCTTCCATGATGATCCTGAGCATTTGAGAGGATTTTCCCATAAACTYAGGCATTATGTCCCATAACACTTTCCGTGGCTCTGATGCTTTCAAAAACTTGGCAACAACTGGGCTGAAATGGTTGCCTTCTGTTGCCAAATACTGTCTTATTGCTGAATACGCTCCCTTACGATGCAAGGGGTCTGCATCCCTCTATTGTCCCTTATCTTCAGGTACATCCACAGTGCTGTCACTTAAACATAATACTTAGACGTACATGTCCAAACTTGCATTTAACTTGCTGGTTGGGAAGCAGTAGCAGCACAGGGCTCAGGGCATGCAACCTGCCTTATTTTGTGCATAGGTATTTTGATCCTTTGCTGAGCTTTATGCTCTTAAAGTTAGGTGGTTACTGATGCTCTTGCACAACTGTGTCTTCATGATGTGTACCATTATATTTATTATAAGATTCTTGGGTCTGGGACCACCTTCTCTGTTCTTGTACAGTGCTAGCACTGTGGACTTCTGGTCTCTGTCTGCAGCTTGTTTTTAATACTGTGCTATGTATCATAACTAACTAAAGACTAAAAGTAGATAGTAGTATTTAAAATACTTTCAAAACCAAATCTAAATATACCACATCCATTTTGATTCCACAAATCAAAATGTTTTAATTGGTATTACATGTACTTATGCACTACAAAGAATTATCTCACTAGAAAACACCGTAATACTGTAGGTTCTTGGAAAATGACTGTTTAATGTTATTTAGTTATTTCTCAAATAATTCAGCACACCCGTGCAAACCTACTGGCTTTGCCAAGAAAGTACAAATATATTTTAGGGCAGCATTCTGCTGGCTGATCTGTACATCTGATATTGTTATTAAATCTATTACTTTTTTAGTATGATTCTTCAGTAGTTTCACGTCAATCAAAGAAGCTCATTCCAAGTCCATTTTCTCTTAACAGTGGAAAGACTATCTTATCTTAAATGCCACAGGAAAAGCATATTCTTCTCGATGGGAACAGGTGCTGTGGAATATGTGTCTTATTTCATGAGGATTTGGGGAGGGAATATTGTAAAATCTTGTAATAAATAAGTTCTTGTAATAAATAAGTAGAGATGAACTAGAGAGGTTGTTCTAGGGAAGAAAGGCAACACTTATTTTTTCTTTTATTGTTTGCACTCTACTGATTTAATTAGCCAGTGAGAACAGACCCACTTTGAATATTAAAAAGACAAAATCAACTCCCCCCTCCCCCGTCCCCACATCTGTTGCCTTTTGGAGACTACTTACAGTACCAAAAGTATCCAGTGTCTAATGGATTTTGCTTTTTACAGACGTTACCTGTATTTGCTTGCAAATAAATGAGGTAATTATAAATATTTTATTCTGGTTCTGAGGGAAAGGCATTGTTTAAATTGTCATTTTGAAAGAAACTAGGCTACCTTAAGCAAAACTAAAACATTTTTGGTGTTACACAAATGAAGGTAGTCACAGTCTTGATACATTTCTGAATGGTGATCTAATAGCAATATCTTAATGATTACCATATTATAGAAACTTAAATCGTTCCTGAGACTGCTTGAAGTTGGAAAGAGTGGAGTCCTGTGCAGGGTTATACATTGGTCAGGAGCAGGAGAGCATAGATGGGTAAAACTGCTGAAATGATCTCTGCTCTATTTCATTATGCCACTGCCTTCTGCAGTATCAATTAGGTGGACTGAATTTCAATAAGGAATTGAAGCAGTTCGCTGCACCTCTGCTGGGYTAGGCCCACCCCTGCACAGGAGCTAGACCCTTCTTTCTAATCGCAGTCTAGAATATGAATATTAATGCATCATCCGGATCACAGTATTGCAGGACCAAGGGATCCTTGTCCTGCTCAGTGCCCATCCTATTTTGGGACCTTTCATCATCTGTGGACCCCAGAATTCCCTTAGCTTTGTTTAATGCTGCATCTAAAGACAGCATCAAAAAAGGGTGTATTTTTTCAATAGTTGTTTTTCTCACCATTTTTATAGGCGTATACTAGCTACTTTATTAAAATATTTTTCCTGCTGAGAGGAAAGAATGCTCCCAATTTTGCTGAAGGTGGCTTTTTTAGAAACACAATTACCTATATAATTTTCAAGATTATTATTAGGAAGTATATGAAACTATTAGGACCATGGGAACTTGGATAAACCCACCTGGTGTGCAAATTTTGTTACCAGAATAGCTGCACTAAGCTTGAGAACACTGAGTGTGATTATAAGAGTCAACTGAGAAACATAAATTGAGAGCTCAGCCCAGCAGTCTTTCCCTTCCTTAGAGATTGATGGCACACAGATGCACGATTGCAAATAACATAGTTTGTGGGCCAACGGTGCTGTTGTGATTAAAAAAAAATAATAAAAAAAATCTCTGTCACAAACTTCCTAGGTTTGTTTCAGCCTGATCTTTTAACTGCAGCTCCTCATTCCATGCAAAGCTTTCCTGTTTACATCAGTGAAATGAGCATTTGGTCCTGTATATGCAGGTGCTAGAAGAAGGTGCAGAAGTTGGTTTGGCAAAACTTTGTTTTGTGGAACCTACGTATTCTAATGGGTGTAGCAATTTTAGGTGACTCAGTTCTTAGAGTTGAGTTTGAGGCACCTTAAAAGGACTAGAAGGACATATTCAGCTTTTAAGTGTTGTCCAGAGTTGCCTATGTGATAAAACTGCATGTTTAGGGGCTTAGATTATGTTTGCATTTATTATTTCACAAATGCCAAAGGTATAATAGAAAGCATGCTTAAGAACAAGCACCGCTCACTATTAAGGAATATTGTGTAGCAAAACAAATAACAGAAAGGGGGGTGAAGTTTTTCTCAATCAGAAATTTAAATAGAGGGAAATATATTGCCCATAAATTAGCAGAATAGTAGGCAGATATAAATAAATATTAATAAATAACAAATTTTGCAAGATTTGTTGTTAGGTTTATTCTTCATTTRTTTGGTTTTAATACCAATCAAAACCAAATCCTGGACATTCATAGTTAATATTTTTCAGTGTTTTTCTCCAGCAGCTGCTAGCCTCTACTGCTTTACCGGGAAGGGGAAAGGAGACGATTAAATTAAATTCATAGCCTTTTAGTGTCTGCTCAGCCTGCGACTGGCAGCATGTGGGGTTTGTGGCTGCTGACCTGGCAGACTTACAGCATTTTTATGACGTCAACTGCACACATCATGGGTCTGTGCAAGCTAAATATGGGCTTCAAACCCCTCCTCCCCGGTTGCTTTCATTTAGGAGACTAAGGACTTCTCCCAGTTAAAATCAGAGAGAAAGAATCGAGCTGCTCATTACAGTTGCGAACTTGTGTGCTTGGCAGCATGGCCTCAGTTGCTGGGCCCAGCAGTTTTTTTTTTGTAGACGCACTTTTTGTATGGTGCTTTATTTGTTTGGTAAAGTAAATGATAACTTGCTGCTTTAATAAGTGAAAAATGGATTCAGCTAGCAAATCTGAGTTCTGCTGAAATAAATAGCAAATTCTTGATTAGCTTCAACAGCACCAGCACTGTGTATCTACCTTAAAGTATGGATTCCTTCAGTTTGTTATTTGTATGAACCTTTGGAGYTCTTTTGCTAAGAAAATGAGATTGAAATAATTCTTTCTACAAGATTTTATATATGTTGACAAAATGTTACTGTCTGTTTCACACTCAGTTGCATTTAAAACCTCTGGGTGCATTTCAGGCCATAAAGTAAGTTTACAAAATAACAGCCACTTGCATTCATAGTTGTCTTCCTTGCATCTACTTAATGATTTATTTATTTCTAGGAATTGCATTTGAAATTCCCAGACATCTAAGCCTTTTTCAGCATCAGACTGACCACTGATCTTAAAAAATCATCTACCACCAGCACCAACTCAATCATTGACAAGGGCTGGAGGAAATGAAACATCTGGGATCTATTAAGATTTTTATTTATGCTTTTAAATATTGAAATGTGTATTGCTGCTTGCCTTTTACGCTTTGAGCATGAATCCATTAAAGAAAGCTCTCAAAGCACAAACAGTTGCATGGTAAAGTGATTTAGGCTAGAAAGCTGGGACCCCACCATGTAATTGTAGAGGAATCGCAACGAAGGCGACGACAGTGGTGAACGTCGGTTTAGTTATTTATTGCAGTGATAGAAAGGCTTTACCAGGTTCTTCCCAAAGGTAACAGACTCTTCAATTCTCTTGTGGCTTCTCACAGAAAATGCTTCACCGTTGCATTTATCTGCTTTCTATACACCGTGCCTTTGAGGTGCAACCTTGTTGGAGTCTTCACTGAAAGTGATGGCCTGAAATTTTCTCACTATCATGTTTTGAAATAATCCCCTACTTGCACCCTCATTGAAGGAAACTTTTTTATTATTAGTTTCCCTTTGTAATCTTGTAATATTTTTGGAGGGGGAAGGAGGCTATTAGGCCAGTAGCCTCATCAGAAGTCGGCCGAGTTTCCATGAACTCTGCTCATTCTCTTCAGCTCCTCCAGAGCCTGTGGAGAGAGCGGGGGCAGGACGAGGGGATAAAGCCTCTGAGGTGCTCTGTCACCGCAGTACCAGGCAGATTGTTAATATATTGCTAAAGACAGACATTTGGGCACCTGGCAATGCTGCTACTGGGCTTTTTCGGAGGTCGGTTAAGGAGAGGTCTGAGCTGGAGTGCTGTCAGGTTTTCCGCAAGGCAGCCCTGCACCTAGAAGGGAACGGCCATGTCTGAACGAGGCAACTGCTGTGTTGGGGCCTAAATTTTCCAGACTGCAGGCTCTTGTTGTTGGTTTGTAAATACACTTCTCTGCCTTGCTCCTCTTTCAGCCAACGCATTTAATTTCTGAACTAAGGAATCGTGTAGACTGGTCTTGTTAATCACCTGCTTGCAGGCGGCCCTTAGGGAAGGAGGAGACGCTGGCGGGGTGGCCGCTGTCGGCGCCTCCAGCAGAGCCATGCAGTATGGCAGCGCTGCCGGCACCCAGAGACCTGCGTCGGCGGCGCGGCAGCACCTGGGATTCTCAGCAGCAAAAGCAAAAGCTGAAGGAATGGCTCATGTTAACTATCAGTAAGTAACTGTATCCTATTCTCACTGGGACCAGTCACTAGAGGGGGTGAGATCTCATATATTAACCTAGAGTATTACAGGCATTTTGGAGGAAGATTGTAAATCCTATTTATAGTGGCTGGTGGAAAGAGGAGCTCATTATCAGCTAGCAGTCCTTCAGCTGAGGCCGAGTCCCTTCCATCCCACAGAAACCCTCTTGTAAAATGTATTCGGGATTTTGGCTATGGCTTGCTGATTTTACTGGAGACTCTGAACACAGTATCTGGAAAGAATTAATTGGAAACCATGTCATGTTGGGGGAAGAGGAAGGAAAAAGGATTCACACTTGCAGATAATTGGTACATTCAAGGTATGCTTCCCATAGTGAGTCTTACCAGAATTTTCCATTCTTTACTTTTGGATTCAGGGAAATAGGAAAATAATACAATAAATGGTGAAAGTTAGCTTTAGGAAGGGAAAAGTTTTCAGAAGTGACTTGCCAGCAAATATACTAGTCTGACTGACCACGAACAGAACGAATGTTTAAATAGCATTTTTATAGACAGTACTAACCCAAAGGGAACAGTAAAAGCCGAAGGGTTTGCTGATGCAGCATACAGTGTCTTTAAAAGGGCATTTTGAAATTTGTTGTGACCTGATGTGAAAGTTCAAGATTGGAGAATATCCTGTAGTGAAGACGATTTACTTAGTTTAGTTTCTTGATGAGCTACATTTAAAACTTGCCTAGGATTTATCTAAAAAACTATACTGAAGTAGTAACTCAGTGAAAAACTAATGTATTATTTATCAACAAATGTTCACTAGATTACAAAGATTTGAATATCCTTCAGTTTTTCCCTTTGAGTGTCATCACAAAGTACACATGAAAATGTTAGATATGTCAGCATAAAAACTTAAAGAAAGTTAAATTAGTTGATGTTTCACCCAGAACCTCCATTGCTGATACAGGGAACTGCAAGGAATACAAATGATTCCACCACTGATTATCATTCAAAATACCAATCCTGTGGGTTTTTCCTTTTAAGTAATGTTGTAAGAGAGATTTTTTTTTTTTTTTACAAGTTTAAATTGGCATTTCTTGTTCATTTAGAGAGATGCACAATGTTGTAATAGCTGACAACCTAAACTTATGCTATGAATGAAAAAGCACATTTACAAAATCTTGGAGCTAGATTGTAGCATGGCAATTCTGTGAAAGACTGTTCGCTCAATGATTAGTTGCAGCACTCTTACTAAATGTGTTTCAATTCATTTTTTGTCACTGAGAAATCGAGAAATAGGTAGCTTATTAAAGGCGACCACATCCTTTTATGCAAATTTAATGCACTTGGCAGGTTTATCATGATAAATGGTCAGGATGAGATAGTTCATGATGTATCTCTAATCTCTTCTGTGAAGATGTTCATGTCTTGCAGGAAGTAGCCCCTTGAGAGCTCAGATCTTTAGAAGTATGTGGCAGATGGTGATGTCCGCAGAGTCTCATAGATTGCTTTGAAGTTCCTCCAGATGATGCCTTCAGTTAGTGCAGTTAGTGTGTCTGAGTTCTTGCAAGTTCTCTTGCTTCATCTCTCCTTTGGTGCCCTCTTCCCTGCTCCATCACGTTGTGTGCCCAAGTTGTTTCTCATACTGGGAACACACACCGCATCCTTACAGAGCACATCTCAACTCACTCCCCAGTCCTGTCATATCTTTGCCTGTAAAGTTGTTCTTCCATTAGGCATCTTGCATATTTTAAGTGCAGTGGTTCACAACAGGAAAACAATAAAACAGAACAAATGTCTTAGAGAAGCCTGTCTGTCATTCATGCTTTGCGTTCAGTTTTTGAGTAAATCTTTGGAGCCAATATCAGCACCAGTGTCATGTTAACTAATTCATAAATTTTAATCGATTACCGATATTAATTAGGCCAACTTCTCTTTAGATTAGTAACAAGAAATAGTTAAGTTTTAATGCTGCTGCAGGGAGTCTGAAGGAACTCGCAAAATCAAAAAACGCTGCAAAGCTTTTGAAAATCAAACCCTAATCTACTGGAATACAGCTAATGAAATAGATACAATAGGAAAGCATAAAATAATACAGGTTACAGATCTGACAACTGTGTATTTTCAGAGCAGAATATTTTCACCTTTTTTCAGTTGGCCTTGGTTGATCTGAGTTTGGATGGGCTTTTTTTCTGAAAACAAGTACCAAATTTCATGTAAATTTTTATACCCATCATATTTCCTTTGTAAGTTCACAGTTTAGAATCACTCTCCTTAAGTATTTCTGTTACCATCTTCACTGTACATAATCTTTTGTGTAATAATTGGTAATATTTAGTTAGGTATACATAAATTTTTAGTGTTGAGGATTTTTTTGGCAGTACTTCTCTCTCAAATGCAATTCCTACAGCTTGATCCCTTTTAAATATCTGTGTTTGTAACGTTTTTCCAATCATGGACTACTGATTCCTACTAAAACCATTAAAAAATCATGTATTAATATTTCAAGTAATAGTTTCATAATTATTGTGCTATTCCTCAGTCCACTGTATGCTGTGTGACAAAGCAYAGCTTCTATTAAGACTAAGACCTAAATATTTCTGTTTGCGTCACACTTTTACTGCTTAAACCGTCCTTGAAGGCTTTTTTTCTTCTTATACGTGTAGGAGCTATGGCTAACTACACTGTGATACCCAGTTGCTTTTAAAAGGGARGGGGGCCAATGAGTTGTGTATTATTGAGATGTGATTCAAGGAAAATTCGGGGAAGTCATTAACTTCCGTGATTAGTCCAGTTTAAAAACTCTTGATTTTGAGATTGTACTTGCAACCGTCAATCTATGACATTAACTAACCTCTCCTTGGACTGTTGGCATTTTTTATGAGGTGTCAGTAATTAAATGTTGAAGGCACATCAGTACTTCTGCATCAAAATACATGTTTTAGGTCCTTGTTATTATGATTTGCAAAAAATTATAGTTTCATATCACAATGTAATTTAGAAAAAAAAAAAGAAAAAAAGCCCTGAAAAACAGTACCACAGACCTGACTCAGCTGTCTGTGATCTAGAAAGGGGTACTAAAGAACTGTAAAATCTCCTTGTTAAAATTCTGCTCATGAGTTAAGGAAAAGACTGTAGTGACTTTTCTGTCTCTGTGACATTCCCTTTGTTTCTGGTTATTGCTATAGCACGTCATTCCAAGGTGATTTATGGAATCACTCGGAATGATTCTAGATTTATAAGAATTCATTTGCAGAGCAAAGAGGTTTTTTTGCTTTTGGAATAGAAAAGAAAGTCTGAAATGATAGTTACAATCTTTAATTTAAATATATATATATATATATGCACACACACACATATATATATATATCTCTACCTAATTGGTACTTTACAGTCTAGATCTACAAGGCCTATCAAAAGGCTTTTTTCCCTTCCACAAGTAATTCTTGAAGTTCTAATCCAGGCCCAATGAACACCTTAATAATGATGTATCTTGTACTATATTTTAATAAATTATGTGACAATGCAAAGTTAGATTAACCCTCACTCAGAGTACCTGGCTGAAATGTCGCCCTTGCATTTCTTCCCCCGTGTTGAACTGGCAAACCATTTGTACATGCAAATGAAATAATAAATATTTACCTGCTTACTGCCCTCCTGTGAGTGCAGATTTTTCTGGAGGAATGTGAGACAGAGCTGCCAGTTGATTCAGTCCATTCTGAAACCTTTGGCCCATGCCAAGACAACTGAATCAGTACCTGTGACTTGCTATGCTCTATCACAGATCATATTAAAGCTTAATGGACAAGACCATTGGAGACAATCTAGCCATGACCAGAAGATTCATTTGTTAAAATCTCACCTGTTTTCCAATCCAGCTGTTAACAATATGTCTGGGCCGTCTGTGTCCCTCTCGATTGCTGTACTTTTTGTATGAGCCATGCTGCTTGTCTTTCATTTGTTGAGCAGCACTCTTTCTTTCTCAACCTGCTTTCGGACCCAGACCCAGACCCAGACCTAGACCTCCTCTGACCTAACTCTTCTTGTCCTGCAGCCCTGGAAAGATTGTTAATAATATGGTGCTACGTTTTTGCTAGTGAAGTTCAGTAATGAATATTGTACTTCTCTGGATCATTTCTTAGGCTTCCTGGAGCAGCACCCAAAAGACCAATATATTCACAATTCTGAATTTTTCAACTTTGATGTTAATTTTGTTGCATTTTTTTTTAATAATAGCAAAATAAGAAACTTCTTTCAGTATTATTCTGAAAATCATCATAATCATCATATATCCGTGTTGCAGATGAATATGCTGTACAGTGGTATCAGTCAAGAATGTCCTGAATAGTACATACATTGCACACATTGTGAATCATAACCCAAATCTTTTATCTAGGCCATCTTTTGACTGTGCTTATGAGTGGATTACTGTCTGGTGATCTAGTGATCTTCAGAGGAGAAAAGCTGCTTAACTGGAGGGGAAAAAGAATAGGAAAAAGGAAACAAAAAAAAGATAATGCCATCAGGACTAAATGCTTCATCAATAGCTAATATCTGTGTCCACACAACTGATGCTGCTTTTTAATCAATAATATGCACCGATAAAAAGGAGGTTATGTATTCCAGTGTGGAAAACCCAAAATATTTACTCAACCGTCTGTTTGCTTTTATAGTAGCAACCAATCTAGACTTTTATTTGCAAACTGTGAACAAAGATGAAACACTAAAATAGCTGTGAAGTTTCCTTTTTTTTTTTTCTTCTTCTTTTTTCTTTTTGGAAATCCTTTCCACAACTGTCGGTTCAGTAAATGAACACGTTTTTAAACTTTAGGCATCATACATGATAGCTGTATAAACTAGCCAGAGTCATTTCACTTACAGGAATGCCAGCAAAGCTCTGAGAACTAAAGTAGACCCTAAAGCTAGCTTTAATTGTCCTGGCTGTGTGGGCACAAACATGGAGATACAGTGCCATCTCTTCTGCGTTGCTTGGCCAGCCTGCCTGGAAAGAGAGATCAGGAAAGGACAGACTGGCATAAACCCTTATGCTCGGTTCCTGGGAACACCATGAAAAAACATATTCAAACTGAATAATACTGTGGGCCAGCTAGCAGAGTAAGGAAAATATTGGCAAAGTAACAGCTTTGGTTTTAGAACAGCCTGGAGGCTTTTATTTTTGTTAGGCAGTAAGAGTAAAGGTAGTTGATAGCTGCTGTTTAGATTAGTCAGCTTTGATGCTCTCTTTCTAATGCTAAGGATTGCATTAAGTAGATTTTTTTTTATTTGTCCATAGAGGAACCTTCCTCAGGATTTAAGAGGTGGGTTAAGAACGGTCACCTGATGATGATCAATAGAGTAACTCTTGTTTTTTCAGGAATGTAATTTATTGATGAGTGTGTACAATTGGCCTGTGTGACCATTGTGTTTATACAAAGGCCAAAACTGATACGTGGCTTTAAATATGTTACTTGACCATTTTCCATGAGCTCTAATACAGAGAGGAGAAGGTGAAGGACAGAATCTACAAATATATCTGATATCTTATAGCTGTAAAAGGAAATGATATTGCAGGACCCCTCCTCTGCACCCCCCAGTATGTAAGAAAATAATACATGTGTGAAAGAAAGCAAAGCAAAACATTGTAAGCTTCTAGGATAGTCTGCAGCCAAAAAGTGGCAATTCTACTTACTGAAATAGAATAGGCAGTGTGTTCTCAACAGGAGGATATTGCCAAAAGGAGCAACTGAATACATATTCTATATAAAGTGTGGGTTTAGGTCCTGTGAATTTCTCATAGTTGAATCCAGTATCACTTAGGAGAGTGTAGAGCCCTTGAAAATGCACAAAACCAAAACCCTAGAAAATTCTGTTGTCACTTTTCCGTCCACACTCCCCATCTGATTTTGTCTAAGATTCATATTTGAAATTTTAGTTAAAAATAATACTGTCAACTATATAAAAATAAAAAAGCAAGAAACCAGAATTCCTTGCCAGTAGCGCTATAAATAGAAGAGATATTTTTTTTTTTAAAAAAGGTCTGATATACCTAGCACTGTTTATTATGTTGTGT